>CM065807.1:90512357-91112357 GCA_033398695.1 Orobanche coerulescens
TACAGACCGAGTCAAACATCAATCCGAGAGACAAGGAAAATACAAATCAAGGCTACATCTCAAATGTACCCGAAATCAACATCCTCCAGATCATCGAGTTCCTCGATCCCATCGACTCGAGGAAAACACAAATCTGAACTCGCTACTCCCCCTCGGGTGTCCATACCTCTGGCTCCCGAAGCCCGATATGACCCCTTGGATGAAGTACGGACTGAAGTAACAAAATCTCTCGAGGCCCATGAGCTCTCTCGAGACCTACTGGCACTAGAACTCCTGCAGTATTCTAAAGGTGTTCCTGCCTCCCACACAGAAAATAAATAATAGCTGGAACTGTACATCGAGTACTAACATGCCCCGCTGAATCATAATTAAAACAAATAACAATCGAACTCGTAGCCTGAGAAGAAAATGCTTTCCCAGTACGAAGCCGACTAGGAAATGACCTCTTGGACGTCGGAGCTCGATGTCCCTCTGAACAAATCGGCATCCAAGTCCTCTCACCAGAAGAAACTGAAGGATCCTTCTGAGTAAGCTCCTTGATCGAAAGCTCTGCTCCAAGAGCCTTCTCGATGAATTCGCCAAGTGAGTTACAATTGTGATTGAACAACTGTATCCTCAACTGCGGGTTCAACCTCTTGTTAAAATACTTGATCTTATCCGCCTCAGTACGGATAACAGATGAAGTAAACTGAAGAAGTCCTTGAAACTTCTCAGCAATAACAATAACACCCTCATTCTCGACGAATTCGGGGTTCAAAACCTCCGACAACTTGGCTTCACGAAGTGGAGCCGGATAATACCTCTCTAACATGAGAGTCTTGAACTCGATCCAAACACAATCACGATCGGTGGGTTCTCGAGCACGACTCCGAAAATGATTCGCCAGCCACCAAAGTATTTGTACGAGGTTTCGGGTTCTGGCCCATTCTGCGGCCTCTACCCCCTCTGTCACGTCCTCTTTCCAGACTGAAAGAATAACGTTCAATCATGACCACAGCTCAAATATGCCTCAACGGCCAGAATGCTAGGTCAACGCCAAACACGAGTATACATACTCAACAGATAAAGGATCACATCGATCGCGCTAATCATAGCCGATACAGAGTCCACATGCTTCAAAGCAAATAATCATAAATAAATCGCACCCGATCGTCACATACAAGTGTCAACAAAACATGTATAATCAATAACATAATGAATGTATGCACATAAAAGAGAATAGAGTCCTTACACAGGTCATACGAAGCTTCGAGGTCTTGCGATACTAGTCTTCACTGACGACGACTCGATGAAAGAATGACTCATACAGTCGTCCAACTATCACGACTCACAAAACCCGACTATCCAAATTGTCATAACCTGACAGCCCCGCTACTACCGCCTTGGTAGAGCCACACAACACACAAGTCAGGGTATCTCACAACCCAACGCTCTGATACCATCTTCTGTAACACCCCCAAATCCCATTGGGTTATTACAGTGCCGTGGACCCCACACCAGGTGATCCACCAGGCGAACACGACTAAAACACAACAAACTGTCCAAAATAGGAAATCACAGACCCTACTATGATGTCCGACATACTATTCCAATATGGAATTTCAACGACAAGGATGGGCCTACATGGCCAAAATAAGATACAACAACATACATGAGCCTTGCTCGGATAATACAAAACGACAACGACTGAACAAAATTGGAGTACTCCAAACTGTCTGACCGACGTGAACACCAAAATATCTCGGACTAGTATCGCTCGAATGCCTCGTCGCCATCGTCATGCCCCTGTGTCTCAACTCTCTCCTCGCAAGCACCTAAAACATGAAAACATGTTCCGCCCCCACGGGGTCAGTCATCCAGAATAATGAATATCAAATACATGCACAACATGATATGCATCCAAAGGCAGAATAAACAGTACAACAATGGTAGTACGAGATGCTCACAAACCAAAGTAAGAATCGAGCACTCGTGGAACACTATGCCCATGGCATACGATCAATACCTGCTCAATAGGTTAGAACATAAGTGCCCAACGGCGAATCATCAATATAGAACACAACCATACGTTACCCGAAGGTAAATCAAACCAACGCTGAAATAAATAAGGATCAAAATGACAGAAGGCTCCAACTGAAATACCGATACATCACAATGGCACGAAGCCCTCACCAAGCCGCCAAAATATCACGATGGCACAGCCGAATGCACCGAAGCCGCCAAAATATCACGATGGCACGAAAGCCAAGCGGCCGAAGTAAATCATCACAATACAGATCTCAAAGAAACAAACCTGACTGTCGAACATACCCCTCGGGCGTATGAACGCTCAATCACAACACGTCGAACATATCCAATCAAACATGGACTCTGATCGATCAAAAATTGTACGGCTCAATGATGGACATCACAGTACGCCCGATCCGGAAATATGTCCGTGCACATGTCCACCCCGTATATGGAATCCAGAAATATACGTGGGACAATGTACCTAATTAGCCTCACAAACTACGTCTCGTGTGCACGGTCCAATGCGGAAACATCCACGCATGACCATCGTGTGCCTGGCTAAAAATCCTACACAATAACCAATCGGAACGCATATATGATTCAGGATATGTCACGATACAACATGACAACGAAACTCAAAGGATAACACATCCAATACAGATCATACGACTCACCAAGTGAACGATGACACACGAATAATGAATGATCGACACGACCAACAATATTCAAAACAACCATCCTGGGATCAAAATCCCTAAGGACCGATTAACACGAGCAACAGTCACAACACAACAGTTCGGGAAATCCTCAACCTTCAACGATCACAAAATTACCGAGTTCACAAGAATAATAGTGTGCTGCCTTGAATCGGTCAACACGACAATACTAATTCAACAGATGGGAACTATCCTCGACAGTCCCAATTCAATACTTCGATTACCGTAGGACGGCCAATCGATAACAATTATACAACGAATGGGAATTATCTTTGAAAACGGATGAGAATTATCTTTGATAATCCCAATTCAATATATCGATTACCGTTAGAGCGGACAATCGATAATAATTATACAACGGATGGGAATTATCTTTGAAAACGGATGAGAATTATCTTTGATATCCCAATTCAATTTATCGATTACCGTTAGAGCAGACAATCGATAATAATTATACAACGGATGGGAATTATCTTTGATAATCCCAATTCAATATATCGATAACCTTCAGAACGGTTAACCGATAACAATTGTACAACGGATGTCTCGGCACCTTTAATCGGTTACCGATAACGAAGATGATAATCGAATACGTCAATGCCTTCAATCGGCCAAAACGACATCAATAGAAAAAACACTGATATCAATAACGACGATTCACAAAAATATCTTGATGGAACATAAATCAATAATAACAATCGATATGTCGATACCGCGAACCGGCTATCGACAAATATATTACCAACAAGTATCGCAATGCCTTAAATCAGCCATTTACGGACAACAATAATATTTGGCATAATTTGCCGAAGGGTATCGTATCAAACAATCACCTGATATCAACAAAATCATAAAGAGACCAAGTCTCGAAATGATACACACATTCATACACATACATGATAATATTAATCTCATTGACCAGTACAAGTATAAAACTTGCCTCAAACCGAAGGCGAGAAAGTCCTTCCACGATCAACGTCCTACCACGAATCGATCAACGCGTCCTCCGATAATCACAAGCACTCGAACAACCTTGAATGAAATACAATTCATTCGATAACACGATATCGACCGAAAACAACACAATAGATAATTCCGATTCCAACACGAACACATACTATACTCGTATTTGTCCGTATACACACACATATATATAATATACATACATCACATATATATATATACAACTCACAATATCTATATATATATATATATAAATATATATATACTCACTGCATAATATATATATACAACACACACACACACCGCACGTCATATATATATATATATATTTACACCACACTTCACAATATATATATATATATATATATATATATATATATATACAACACACACCGCTACACACTATATATATATACATATTACACCACACACACAATATATATATATATAACACAGCTCTATACATTATATATATATATATATACACAATATATATATATATATATATAACAGTACACACCATTCACATATATATATATATGTATATATATATATACGTACCTGTACACACACAACACACAACACACAACACAAAGACTTACCCGGAAAAGTCGATCGGCCGGGCGACCTTTGCCGGAATCCGGTCAGAAAACAACTCTCCTGCTGGAACTCGGCCGCGGAAATCGACCACGGACTTCATCCAACTCCAGCCCATTTCCGTCCATGGCCGGTTTTCACCATCTCCGCCTGCAACTCCTCGCCGGAAGTATGTCAAACCTCCGTTCCGCCGTCCGTTCCGGACAAAAACCACCTCCAGTCGCCGGAAACAATGGAGGAGCGTCTATGGCCGGAAACCATGAAGAACCGGCGCCTGAGCTCCGACTCGCCGGAAAGAGCCGGCTGGATTCTCCGTTCGAATCAGATGTCGACGAACAGCTCGACCGGATTTGCAGCCTTCCGATTCGGAAATTCCGACCAGGCCGCCGCCGAGCTCTGGTCGTCGCCGGAGATGTCATCAAACTCCGGTCGTTGACCCCAGTCCGTCGCCGGGAATGAAGAAGCCGCTGCCCGTCCTTAACTCTACCTCGCCGGAAAAAGAAATGGGAGAGATGGAGAGAAGAGAGAGAGGACGAGAGGGAAAGAGATGATACAGGAAGAAGAAAGAAAAAAAAGAAAATGAGAGAGGGAGGAGAGAGGAAAGGTGAGGGAAAGAGATGATATAATATATATATATATATATATATATATATATATCTATGATATATAATGTGAGGGAGGGAAGGTGAGGGATAGGTAATCACGTGAAATATATATATATATATATATATATATATATATATATATAAATGATACCCTAAATATACCCTTGCCCCGAAAGTTGACCACGAGGAAGGTTCCCACCACCTACCACGTATTGCGTACGTAACCTCAGGGCGTAACGTACGTAATCGCAACAAATTAGCGTACGTAATGGTAAACAGGTAGCGTACGCTATGGCTATAAACTTAGCCAAAATTCTAAACTCGCCAAGCAACAACCAAATGGCGAAACCAAACCGACGACCAGTATAAATATTTCGATCCCGAAATATTCTAATACAATATACATTGTATCGGTCCAAACAACAACACTTGTACAATTCCAAATGAATACGTACAACTCAACAGTAACACGAAAAAAAAAATTACCCCCGGATATTATAAGCACATCCCTACTAAATCCTCAAGTCGAAGGTTCATGAATACCTATCACAACCTTTCGATTACATCATTGACTCTCCCGGAGTGAAATCCGTGTGACAAATCGAGGGTGAGTCGGTTCGAGTATACTAATCCAATTAACATACCTATAACGTGTGCTCCCACTAACCATTAGTGTTCGACAGGCACTCTCTTTGTCAAAGAACATGTCATACAAGTCTTCACATAAACTTAACGCCCAGTCAAGTTTCATCGACTTGCGAACGATTAAGTATTTGAGCTATAAACCTTTCCAGTGCCGACCCCCTTATCAAATAAGGAGTGGAACGTTTTGCTCTCAAATACAGGGACTAGTTTCTATATGTATATTTACGAGTTGGGAATGTCAGTAACTACCAGTAAATAAAGAAACATTCATTGCCTTATATTGATGATTTACATAATAATAAATACAATGCCCTCACTCAATATCCTCTGAGTGGCATTCGAGGGCATACTCCTAACAAATACTTATCCATTGTGGCTGATTCTGGGGTCGGCCCTTGGGTTTCCCGCTGCTCTGATCGGTCATATCACGATTGTGGTTTGGAATATATTTTCTGGTACCTGGTCAGCCATTCCAATCTGGTCATCGGGTCGGCCCTGATGTTTCTGCCCGGTCTAGTCCTTAGCGGGTCTGGGTGAAAATCTGAGTCGTGCCCGGTTGGCTCTTCTTGTCGCTCTGCTCGGTCGGTTTGTCCGAAAGCCGGCTCTTTCCCCTTATGGTCCTTTCCCTCGTGGTGGTTGTGCTGGCTGGGAGTGCTTACGTGGATGCCAGGACGGATGGGCTATCAACATAAACCAAACATCTCTGTATTTTTGTAGACAGTCTGAGTTTCAACTTTCATCACTTCATCAATTTATTTTTACTCTACATCAACTCTCTAGTTTCTCTTTTGCCTGTCTAATGTACTCTTTTTGTTTATATGTTCTTGTAAGAGGATACACTTAGGATTTGTTTAATAACATTGAGAAATGAAGAAGTTGGATTATTCTAGACTATTAGAATTTTTAGTTGTTTAATAAATATAAAAATCATTAGCGATGTTGAATTTGTTTAGTTTTTTCATGAAAAATATTTCAACTTAATGCTTAATTCTAATTACAATAAGCAGATTGACCATATTCATCACTCAACTTTATATTTTCTATTAACAGAATGGGTAGGTTCAACATTAAATTCAAACGTTCTTTCCAATGATTAGAATTCTAATAAATATTTTGCTTTTTAAATTCATATTCGAGATTTCAAAATTCAGATTCAGTTTAGAGAATATTTGGTTCGGCTTATTTAAAAAATCTTTTCAGCTTCTACGACTTATACGGTACTCCATCTTTGTGAGCTTAAGAGCATCCCCAACAGCTTACTTATATAAGATCCTTAGCTATTTATAAGGAATATAGCAAAAATATTGCTCCAACAGTATGCTAGTGGATCCCTAAAAAGTTAGAATCCATTTTTCATTCCTTAAAGATAAGTAATATACCATCATTCTTTATCTCATTTTTATTAATTAAATATTCACTTCCCTCCTTTTTCACACTTCTTGTCCCTCTCTTTTTCTATTTCCCTAATTTATTAAATATTATAATAATAATAAAGAATCAAGATAGGGATTGTTGTTGGAGTTGTACCAATTCTAAATATATTAAATCACTAGGATCCTAGTTTTTAATATTATTTTTAAGGAACCTAGTAGGATACTTTTGGAGTTGCTCTAAGTATGCGGTTTCGTTTTTTTACAACTCTCAAAATAAGCTTTTCATTGAGATAATATCTACCTTTATATCTAAATTAGTGTTTGGCTCGTGTGATGTATGGAGTGTTATATAAAGTGAAGAAATAGACAATACCAATATAATATTATACGAAAAAAGTAAAATTACCACATAAAACCTTATTTTTTTAAATACTTCTTTATATGTGATATTTTTTTCAACACTCCCAAATCCCATTGAGTTATTACAGTGTCGTGGACTCACACCAGTAGATCCACCAGGCGAACACGACTAAAAGTACATCAAACTGATAAAAAGGAAAAATCACAGTCCCCTAATATGATATCCGACACATTCCGATGTGGAATTTCAATGACAATGATATGCCTACATGGCCAAAATATTAATACAACAACATCCACGAGCTTTGCTCGGATAACACAAAATAACAACAACTGTTAAACTCGAGAATACTCCCAACTGACTGACTAACATGAACACCGAAATAACTCGAGACTAGTATCGCTCGAATGCCTCGTCGCCATCGTCATGCCCCTGTGTCTTAACTCTCTCCTCGCAAATACCTAAAACATGAAAATATGTTCTGCCTCCACGGGATCAGTCATCCAGATAATGAATATCAAATACACGTACAACATGACATGCATCCAGAGGCAAAACAAATGATGCAACAACGATACGAGATGCTAAAAAATAATGGTAAAACCGAGAATTCTTGAAAAACCATGCCCACGACATACGATTAATACCTGCTCAACAGGTTAGAACAAAAGTGCCCAACGACGAATCATCAATATAGAATATAACAACGAATTACCCGAAGGTAAACCAAATCAAAGGTAAAATAGATAACATCAACGATGCCTGGAGGCTCAAACAGAAAACAATACATCGCACATGTACTAAAAGCCCTCAGCCGAAGCTGCAAAATATCACAATGGCCTGAAAGCCCTCAACCGAAGCTGCAAAATATCATAATGGCCTGAAAGCCCTCAGCTGAAAGTGCAACTCATCACACTGGCCTGAAAGCCACTCAGCCGAAGCTGCCAATCAATAATGAGATGGCCGAGGCCAAACAGCCCAAAGTTGTATCACATGAGGTAGCCGAGCTATACAATCGAAGCTGTATCACAATGAGTTGGACTAACGCCACACACCCGCAGCTATATCAAAATGAGGTGGACTGAATCCACACAGCTGAAGTTGTATCACAATGAGGTGGACTGAAGCCACACAGCCGAAGCTGTATCACAATGAGGTGGACTGAAGCCACACAGCCGAAGCTGTATCACAATAAGGTGGACTGAAGCCACATAGCCGAAGCTGTATCATAATGGGATCATCCAATGACCGTAACCTACTGATTGTAGGTGTTGGGAAACCAACCGCGAAGGTTCAAGCCCCAAACTTATACATAATGAGATCACCCAGTGACCGTGACCTACTGAACAGTTGGTCTTGGGAAATCTACCCGAAGGTTCAGGCCCCAAACTTACCCATCGAGCACTAGCTGAGACTAGCCTCCAAAACACAAATACTAATAAACGACAATGATCGCAAAATTAATGAATTCACAAGAATGATAGTATGCTGCCTTGAGTCGGCCAACACGACAATAATAACTCACGGATGGGCACTGCCCTCGAAGGTCCCAATTCAAATACCTCGATTGCCTTAGAATGGCGAATCGATAACAACAATACCACGGATGGGAAATGTCCTCGACAGTTCCAATTCAATACCTCGATTACCTTAAAACGACTAATCGATAATAATGATACAACAGATGGGAACCATCCTCAACAGTCCCAATTCAATACTTCGATCACCTTACAAATGGCCAATCGATTACAATAATACAATTACAATAGATGTCCCGGCACGACCACCGAAAATAGAGATGATAATCAAATACGTCAATGCCTTTAATCGGCCAATACAACATCAATAGCAAAAACACCAATATCAATAACGATCACAACAATGTCGTATGCCGACATCAACATCAAAAATAACAATCGATACATCAATACCGCAAATCGGATATCAACAACAAGAATAACAACAAGAGTCTCAACACCTTGAACCGGCCATTGACGAACAACAATAACATTTGGCATAATTGCCGAAGGATATCGTATAAAACAATTCCCTGATATCAACAAAAATCATGAAGAGACCACGTCTCGAAATGATACAACATATTCATACACATACATGATAACTTTAATCTCATTAACCAGTACAAGTACAAAACTTGTCTCAAACCGAAGGCGATGAAATCCTCCCACGAACAACGAACGGTGTCCTACAACAATCACAAGCACTCGAACAAACTTGAATGAAATATAATTCATTCAATAACACAATATCGATCGAAAACAACACAAAAGCTAACCTCGATTCAATCGCGAATCGATCAAACCAACAAATGAATATCATAGTAGTCCTCAACTATGAATTCTAACTGTTAGGGTTGTATACATCAATGCACACTTTATGCTTGTATTGCCTAATTTCCCGGTCTTTATTTATGAGAATATTTAATTCATTTGTCACATGTTTTGCATATTTATTCACGCTATGGTTATGCAAATGTTGTCTAAATTACTTTATATTGTAGATAATGTGGTGTGTCGTGTCACACAGAAGATCACATTATCGGTTCCTTATATAGTAATAATTAGTTCACAACCTATATAACATTAGACCGTTATGTGAGAAGATGTAATATATACTTGAGATTGGTTGGTCCTTACCATTAACATATATTAACGTATTCGGTATACGTTGAACAGGATCGAGGTGAGATAGATTCTTCTGTACTGGCTATAAGAATAACGTACATCTCGGACAATTATTATTTCTTAATTCTAGTGATTAATATTTAATTATATATATTTAATATTTATTGCTTTGATTTATCATGGGTGAGAGTCACAATGATTGACTCAATATGCTCGATGTTTTGGGCATTATTATTATTTATATAATAATTAATATTATTGCTAGAAATCGTGCCCCAACCAGTCGGGTTGATCATGTCTGTTGAGGCACTCGAAAGGATTATTATATTAAACCCTGCAGGTGGAATTAATTTTCTGATATAATAATCAAAGTCGAGTGGTATACTCATGTATAATACATTAATTAATTAAAAGTTGTCAGTAGATTAAATTAATTAATGGACATGGAATATCTTAAACACGGGAAATAATTAATTCAAAAAGGAGCCCAATTTAATAATTTGGGATTTTGGTAGGAAGTGCAATATCAACCTTTTAGTGGACTAAGTTGATATTAATAGAGTCATTATATTAGGAAGAGTCCTAATAATGGAAAGATGATCTCTATTGGGAGTCCTTACCGTATCCTCCTTAAGGTCCCTAGAATAGCCCAAAACACCTATAAAAGGAGCATGTGGGTGGCCAATTTTCATACTTATTGGAACAAGAAACTGTCGATTTTTTCTTCTAATTTTGTGTTTAATTGTGGATCTTGACTTGTGTCTTGGATTCCACAATTTAGATAACACAATATTTTTCTAAATACACAAGTATTCAAGAAAAATAGAGAGAAAATTCGTGAGGTATTTCTTGAAGAAATTTCGGCCGATCCCATACGGCAAGTCCAAGTTTGATCCGGTAGATTATTGCCCACACGATATATGGATCATAGGCGGGATATCTCTAGAAGATCTTGAAGTAGAAATACAAGAAGATCAAGGAGGAGTACGAAGGGGAGTTCGATCGACCCAGAAGAAATTTTCTACCACTTCGATTCAAAGGTACAAATTACCAATTCTACTGTGTAAATACATATATTTAAATTGTTAATTAATCTATTTAATTAATTAATTGACAAGCCTAAAGAGATCCGCTATTTATGTTGGCTAGTTTATAAAACCTTATAATTCAATCTCGCTTCCGCTGCGTTTTATACTCCAACAATTGGTATCAGAGCCGGTCTTTAGGTTCTGTTCAATTTAATTAATTTGTGATTAATTAGCTAGCAATTTAAATATTCATATAGTATGATGTTTGGAATATTTTTTTGCTAGAAATTATCTTGCAGGTGAATATGGTCCAATTATCATGACTATGTGATTTTTATTATTTACGCATTTTGGTAATTTGGCCCGGTTTTGAGGCATGTATAAAGTTTTTCTCGTGAGAAAATCCACGGGTATAATAGGATTTATTTTTCCTTGTATTTTTTGTTGTAAATTCGATGTATTTTATTTGGTGTAAAATTATAATCGAATTGGAATACATAAAGTACAGAAGGAAAAGAAGTCCAGCGCGAAAAGAAGTCCTGATCGGACGAACCGACCGAGACCAGGCTGCTGCCGATCAGGACTCGGCCACAACAGGCGGCCTCGGCCGAGAGTCTGGCCTTCCGCGCGTTAGCTAGGGGCAGGTTGCCGGGCCACGGGTCGGGTCGGGCAGCGGGTCAGGTTCTGCCCGGGCAGGGTCATTCGGTGTAAGGTCCTATTCGTTTATCCGCCGTTCGTTGCGTCCGTTGGAGCACAATAATTTTAATTTGGAAATTTCTTATGCAATTAATTTTGCATGGTAGAAAGTTTCTATTTGGCAATTTTTGTGTCCCAACCGGGAGGAGGTGACGAGATGCTTGAAGCAGTGGGAGCAAAGGAGCTAAGAATTTTCTCGTTACTCAAAACGAGGAATAAAATCCACGATAATTGGATTTTATTATCCAATTTTTTTATTATGTGGTTTTTACTGTTTTGATGAGTGACATGTTTGGATGTATGCGTGATATGTTTCTTACATGTTAGGACGAGAAAATTAAAAACCTTAATTTTTCAAAATAACTAAGTGATTTTAATAATTGATTTCTCAAAATCAAGTTGGCCTCCATAATTGTTTTAAATCGTGAAATAATTAGCATGCGCATTGACATTAGAGTCTTCCTCCACATCAGATGTGCTGATTATTGGCTCACTAGTTTTAAACTTCAATTAGATAACAAAAAGGTGAATATTATTTTTTTATGATAGGACCTCTCCATCTGTAGGACTATTATCATTAAATAATATTCTAAGGTTTGTTAAATTATGGTGTTCACTTAGGTGTATTAATTAATAAGCTCCCCATCGGAGTCTATGTTAATTTAATACATGGCCAAGAGGAACCAACTATTAATTTTACTTGTCAAAACGCATCTTGATTGTATAGTAAAATGAAAGACGTTAAAATCTACTTGAAAAATGTATATGTAAACGTCCACACTAATGTGGCTTGCATGTGCGTTTTTTTGAGGTGTTGGTTGACTATATATATATATATATTGTGTTTCAAGGTTTTTCAATAAATTTTTTGTCGAATTATGTGATGAATGGTGTTTTTAATTTTATTCTCAGATGTCTTTCAATCCGCTAGATGTTATTCTCAAAGAAAATAAACTTGATGGCACTAACTTTGCCGACTGAAAAAGAAATTTTGACATTGTCCTGACTGCCGAGGGGCATAAATTTGTTTTAACTGAGGAAAGCCCTATGAAACCAGAACCAGATGCCACTCCTGAAGAGTTGGTTGAATTCCGAAAATGGAAAAAGTCTGATGAGATGGCTCGTTGTTGTAACACCCCAATTCACAACTAGGACATTACACGCCGTAGAACCCTCGTGAGGTCTACCAGGCTAACACATGACATATAAACCACAATGTAGTCCCGAATAATGCACTCAAAAGTAAATAAGGCCGTGGCCTCGGCCAAAACATTTTTAACGTAATACATGAACAGAGGTTAAATACCAATTTATTGCCCACGCAGGGGACTTAAACCAAGTTTTAAAATGGACAGTCTAACTTCAATACTCGACCATGCAATGACAAAACATAAAAATGCAGACTCGAGCCACATCATCAAGCCAGCCCATTCTTTGCGTGCGTGTCCCGTGCCTGCTCCTCAGCCCTCCCGGTACCTGAAATGCATAAGACGCATTTCCCCCATTTAAGGGGTTAGCATTCGAATGGCTAGTGCAAGTACACAATTACACAACATTATATACAAAAACGGTTTTACTCATTCATCTCAATCAGAAATCATTTGCCATAAATATTCCGGAATACTACATTGGCAATCACATCGATTTTCAGTCATCACGATATCACAAAATCACAACTGGTATCCGTGGCGTACCCCTTAGTATCGACCCCGGACATCCCGTCGAACACTCCGGGTGGGATACCACTTCCGCGGCCGTACCCCTTAGTATCGACCCCGGACATCCCGTCGGACACTCCGGGTGGAAGTTCAATCACGCACGCACCCAAGTCCACTTCCGGCCGTACCCCTTAGTATCGACCCCGGACATCCGTCGGACACTCGGGTGGAAGGAACACAACTCACGCACCCAAAAATCACCATTCATCATTCATTTCGAGAATCACAATATACATAACGAAATGTAATACATGTACCTTGAACACGATGAAACAAGGGAAACAACGAAGGAATAGGTTTTGGTCCGAACAATCCTCCCAAATCCGCTCCTAACACAACAACGGTATACAACAAGTCTCAATAATGCGGAAAGGTAAGAATTAATCCTAATTATACCCGTTGGGACAATTCATCGGACACCAAGAGTGCATAAGGAAATGAAATCGGTCAATGGTATAACAACGGGATTTCATCCCAATCAAAAACAAGAAAACCATGGGTCGCATGAATACTATCAAAATCTAATAACAACATCGGTTAATTCGAATTAAAACACAAGATCACCACCAAACCCTCCCCAAAATCATACTAGGGTTGAAGGAGTTCTTACCTCTTGATGATTCAAGCCCTATAATTCGAAGAACACGTGCTAGATCCACAATCCGAGCTACACGATCGAAGGAGGATGAAGAAAATCAAACACTCAAATGATTTGTGAAGGAAAAACCCACCCTCAAGCTCTCTCTCTCGGTTGTAGGTGAAGAAAAGGGAAAGAAATGAGCTGAAATGCTCAAAAAACGAATTTATAGGGGTTGACTCGTCTGACAGACTCGACCGTGTCCGCCTGACACGGTCGCGGCGTCTGTGGCAGCGAGACTCGGCCGTGTCCCGCTAGACACGGTCGCGGCGCGAGGGACCTTCCGATAGTGACCAGTCCGACTGCGTCTCGGCATGACTCGACCGTGTCCTGGAACACGGCCGGGCGTCTGCGATCGGTTACTCGCTTATCCGGAAGAGTTCGACTCGGCCGTGCTGCACGACACGGTCGGGTCTGAGGCGAGACTTCGGCATTTCCGGGACGAGTGCACGGCAGGCCGTGTCGGACGACACGGCCGAGTTCGGTCGGCAGTGATCGGCCAATAACTGAAAAAATGAGCGGGTGAGCTAAAACGACCATAACTCTCTCGTCCGGACTCCGATTGACTCACCGTTTGAACCATTGGAAAGATAATTCGATGCTCTATAATATTGCAAAGATTTAGAATTTTTGGAGTTACCAAAAATTAATGTTGATCTAACAAAGTCGAACTCATAAGAGGAAAGTTGAAACAATGAACAATAATGATACACAACTCGAAGTTTTTCCGAACGGTGAACACGGTGAATGAACATGATTGATGAATGATTATAATTGAGTGAAAATACACTGATTGACAATTACAGAATGATAATTACTGAATGAAAATGAATGAATTACAACACGAATAAGGTTCGTCCCGAAACTTACAACACGAATAACTCGGGGTATCTCGACCTCATACTCTCCTCCGTTTCCCACGTGGCTTCCTCGGATCCATGCCTCGACCACTCACTTTGACCAAAGGAATGGTTTTGTGCCTGAGTTGCTTCACTCGACGCTCTAAGATCTGAATCGGCCTCTCCTCGAAGGTAATGTCGGGCCCCAACTCGATCTCTCCAAAATCAATAATATGGCTAGGGTCCGATACGTACTTCCTAAGCTGGGAAACATGAAATACGTTATGCACGTGGCTCAGGGACGGCGGCAAGCCTAACCGATACGCAAGCTCTCCAACTCTATCTAAAATCTCAAAGGGCCCGATATATCTCGGACTAAGTTTACCCTTCCGACCGAAGCGGTAAACTCCCCGTGTCGGTGACACCTTAAGCAAGACGTGATCTCCCACCTCAAACTCCAACGGTCGGCGACGTGTATCGGCATAAGACGTCTGCCGACTCTGGGCCGTCAGCAATCTACCACGAATCAGGGTAACCTTCTCCCTCGTCTCAACTATCATGTCGGGCTCGGTACCGATTAGCTCAGACGTATCATCCCAACACAACGGCGATCTGCACCTCCTCCCATACAACGCTTCGAATGGTGCCATTTTGATCGAGGCATGCCAACTATTGTTGTACGTGAACTCGATCAACGGCAAGTGTGTCTCCCAATCATCCTTCCAATCTAAAGCACAGGCTCGTAACATATCCTCTAGCGTCACGTATCGTCCGCTCATCGTCCGTATGTCCGAGGGTGGTAGGATGTACTAAGTCTCAACTCGGTTCCCAAAGCTCTATGAACGGCCTGCCAAAAATGTGATATGAACCGCCATCATGATCCGAAACAATACTCTTAGGGTCCCATGCAATCTCACTATTTCGCAACAAACACTCGTGCAAGCCTCTCCGGCCCTCAAGTGTCCTTAATACTTAGAAAATGAGCTGATTTGGTTAGTCGATCAACAACGACCCAAATCATGTTCATTCCCGTCCGAGTCTTAGGCATACCGGTAATGAAATCCATAGAGATATCCTCCCATTTCCACTCCGGGATAGGAAGTGGTCGTAATGACCCGCGGGTCGCCGATGCTCGATCTTAACCTGCCGACAGGTCGACACCTCGACATAAACTCACTAACGTCTGTCTTCAAATTACTCCACCGGTAGTTGCTCCTCACATCCTTGTACATTTTACTCGTATCAGGATGTATGGAGTAAGGTGTAGCATGAGCTTCACTCAAGATTTTCTGTCTCGGCTCAATATCACTCGGTACACAAAGTCCGCATGAAACCTCAAAACTCCATCACCGTGAACCACAAATCAGGGCTTTCCCTTTCCTCACATCCTCCCTCAACTTGGACCAAAACGGATCGTCATACTACTTCGCCACGATATCATCGATCGAGGCGAAGTGATCTCTAACGCATAATCGGCCCCTGAACTCTCTCGAACCCAAACCTCAATATTCAGCGAGATGAAATCTCATTTGGATCCTACTCTGCGGTGTAAGTACCTCTAACATCTGCAAAGCCATCGGTTTTCGGCTCAACGCATCAGCCACTACGTTGGCCTTACCCGGATGGTAAAGTATCTCGAGGTCGTAATCTTTAATTAGCTCTAACCACCTACGCTGCCTCATATTCAACTCTTTCTGGATGAAGATGTACTTCAGACTCTTGTGATCCGTAAAAATCTTACACGATGACCCATAGAGGTAATGCCACCAGATCTTTAAGGCGAAAACGACCGCAGCTAACTCCAAATCGTGCGTGAGATAATTTACTTCATAAGGTTTCAATTGGCGGGACGCATAAGCAATCACTCTGTCTCTCTGCATCAAAATGTTAGGAGTATGCCCTCGAATGCCACTCAGAGGTTGTTGAGTGAGGGCATTGTACTTGTAATTATGTAAACCATTTATATAAGGCAAATGATTGTTTCTTTATTTACTGGTAGTTACTGGCATTCCTAACTCGTAAATAAACATATAGAAACTAGTCCGTGTATTTGAGAGCAAAACGTTCCACTCCTTATTGGATAAGGGGGTCGGCACTGGAAAGGTTTATAGCTCAAATACTTAATCGTTCGCAAGTCGATGAAACTTGGTAGGCGTTAAGTTTATGTAAAGACTTGTATGACGTGTTCTTTGACATGGAGAGTGCCTGTCGAACACTAATAGTTAGTGGGAGCACACGTTATAGGTATGCTAATTAGATTAGTATACTCGAACCGACTCACCCTCGATTCGTCACACGGATTTCACTCCGGGACAGTCAATGACGGAATCGAAAGGTTGTGATAGGTATTCGTGAACCTTCGACTTGAGGATTTAGTAGGGATGTGCTTGTGACGTCAAGATTTTCATTAGAGTAGTTCGACCCTATAAACCGGAAGGCGGGGGTCAACCTCGACGTGCATCTTCATGGGCAAGTAGCAGGTCCTACTGAATACCAAGATAGAATTCTTTCTCCCGTTAGTGAGCGGGTTATATGTCCTATGCGGTTATTGGCAGATGAGATCATAAGTCTTTGGCCAAAGCATTGGAGCTAGTTGTATTAGATACACGAGAGCTCGATGATCTCGATTTGCATTAACGCATGCATAGCGTCAAGTACAGATAGGGTTTGACTGATCGTGACCTTATAACTTGATCGGGACAATTGAAAGAAGGGTTTATACATATCGGTATTCACGGAGAATGGTTCTTGAATGATCCCAATCATTCGTTCTCGGTTAAGTGCAGTGTAGGCCGCCGGCTAGGTGGTGCTACTACTCTTTGGTTCCTCCCATTGCTGACTGAGACGGACCTACCGAGTCGCGCATTAGGATTGACGACGGAATGAATCGAGCTTAATCTCTCATTATAAATATTAGATATTGGATATCTAATTGGGACATTGGATGTCTAAATCGATTTATTAGATAAATTGATTTACGGCCTAATGAATTAAATAAATTACCGGGTGATTAATTTAATTCATAAATATAATTATTTCTTGGAGAAATTAATTATGTTATTTTGTATTTGATATGTTTAATTAATTGGATTAATTAAACGACACAAATATATCGGAACGGAATAGGAGTTTATCTGTTTGGACTCACGGAAGTCCGAAACGAACCGAACTCGTCCCGGCTCCTTCTAGATGGCCATCCCAATTTCCCTCCTCTTTCCTTTGGTCATAGTCTCCACCTTAGTTGGTGGATGACTTGAATAATCAAGGGAACAAGATCTTTTAATTAATTCATTTTAATTATTTGGTCTTGATTTGGGAGGATTTTATGGGGAATAAAATGAAGACTCTCCTTACTTGTATTGGAGAAGCATCCAACGTGAGTAGTGAGAGAGAGAGAGAGAAAAATCATTTTCTCAAGTCTTCATCATCTTCTTCATTTTTGTTCTTGAGTTTTCTTGGAGAAAATTCAAGATATATTGAGAGAGAGATATTATACACTTAGAGTGTAGTAATACAAGCTTCATCACTTGATTCTAGCCGTAACCTTAGAGGTTAATCAAGTGTTGTTATTCATCGTTTTCCGGCGCGTGGCAAGTAGAGACTAGGTGCTTTCGGCGTTGGATCGTTCAAGGGCTTGGAGCAGATTGAACTCGTAGAGATCAAACTAAAGCTTGGGGAATAGCTCAAGAGAAGGTTACCATTTAATCAACGGACTTCGAGGGTTAGTTTCTTATGACTCTTGCTTTTCGTTTATATGTTCGTATATACGTAGCTCGATCGATCCTCGTAGGGATTCGGATCGAATTAATTTTCGTTTACCGCTTACTGGGCCTTCGTTTTAGGCACCGAATCCCAACAGTGGTATCAGAGCGTAGGTCTTGCGATCGTATATACGATATTGGCATTTGGAATGCTTGATTAGATGGTGAATGATTTGGAATCATTTTAGTCATAATCGTGGTATATATTTTACGTTCGTTGTAGTTATATTTTTCGTAAGTTTATGTCTAAATATAAATCTTAATTTCTTGGAAATATGATTTATATTGAAGATATGAATGTTGAAAAATATTGATATTGATATCCGGTCGAAAATCGAGCTCAGAATCGTCGTCGGACGACTTTTCGGACAAAGGGCGAGAAGGCTGCCAGGGTGACTCGGCCGTGTCGGTGACACGGGCCGTGTCGGCGACCCCGAGCCGCTTGCCAGCGGGCCGACCGTGTCGAGACACGGGCCGTGCACGGCGGTGGCTGCGAGCGTGACTCGGCCATGCCAGCGATCGGGCGAAAGTAGGAAGCAGTGACTTCGGCCATGGCAGCCATTTTCGCCCATTTCGATTTTTCCGTGTATTCTTGAAAATTAATCTCGCATGTTAAATTGGATTTAATATGATTAAAATGATTTATGGTATTTCATTTTATAAGGAAATTTGATTAATTGGAATATTTATGGTCGTAGAATTATTTTGAGCGTTATTATATTACCGATTGTGTGAATCGATTGGATCGGTTCGTATTGTTGATTGGATCAATGTATCTCTACGCTTTCCATTTATTTAGTATTTATTGAATGAATGCTTTTGAATGGGGATGTGGTTCGTGGACTTAGTTTTGAATCGTTCGTTTTATTCGATTGGGTTGTAAAGGCCGTTTGAGCTATTTATTTTACTAGAAAAATTTGTATCTAGGATGCAATTTTCAATGTAAAATTTATATGTAATGACGAAGACCGGAGGAAGATCCATTTCGAGAAGACGAAGATTCAAGACGAAGACTTGTAATTAGATTACGGAGTTTTTGTTTTCTAGAACGGTCCATGAACCACATGTTGGTAGCAACTAGGTTGTGATTGGTTGTTTCATATTGTATGAATGCCACAAACGCGCTTAAGCGATTAATGTGCAAAGTGTAACGTTAATCGCGATAATTCTCCCACAAAAAATAATTAAGTTTATAAGGTTTAAATGTTTTCCTTCCCTCCGTCGAGTTTTCGAAATTGAAATCCAAACCGGATGTGCTATGCTTAGAGTTATCGGGGTAGTCGTTCGGGAGGACGGATAAATTACAGGAGCGCATTGGATGCCTTCGGTTGGAGCAAATTTTATCCCTAGAAACACGATAGGTTGCGGATAAGATTGATTGTGAAACTGATTTGCGTCGATGGTATAAACTTAACTTGTTCACGAACCATAGAAACCGTATAGGTTGAGGGGAGTGAACAAGGGGAAAAAGAAGATCGAATCATCCATTAGATGGGTTGGTGTTGGACACCACTTTATGAAAATTAATAGACTAGAAACTTGTTCGGTTGCCCTCTATTAAGATTTATAAAGAACTCGATCACCACTATGAAGTAGAGCGACGATACTTCCGGATTTCACATGGGAGTGTGTTATTCCGATAAAAATAGTGGGAGCTGGGTAACAAGAATAGAAAAGACCTTAAATTCTATACTCAGAACATAATTGAATGAGTCACTAATTAATCTGTTATACTTAATGCAGACAAATCTCAATATGACAATGAATCCACTCGCAATTCTACTCGAAAAGAACACCTTAATGGGACCTAACTTTGTGGATTGGCTCCGCAATCTGATGATTGTCCTCAGTATAGAGGCACAGGGATACGTCTTGGAGACGGACATTCCGGCGCCTCCTATGCGGACTCGAGCCAATCAGGAAGAGATTGAAAACCACGAAAAGTGGGTTAAGGATGACGTGAAAGTCCGTGCTTATATGATGGCTTCCATGTCTAATGAGCTTGAGAGCTCATGAGAAAATGACTACGCTGGCGGATTCTATCTCACTTAACCGAGCTTTATGGTGAGCACGGTGAATGCTAGATATGAGATATCCAAGCAAGCTGTTCGGTGCAAGGATGAAAGAAGGTGAGAAGGTTGGGAACACGTCCTCAAAATGATATCCATGATCGAGAGATTGGAGGCTCTTGATTTTAAAATGGATACTTCTCTCCAAACCGACCTTATCCTACAGTCTCTCCCGATTCCTTCTCACGTTTGTTATGAACTTCAAATGCAATGAGATTGCATGTAACTTAGTGGGCTAATGAACAAGCGGTGACCGCTCGGTCTCGGATGAAGACCCCGCGGATGAAGGAGTGCACTTGTGATTTCTTACGGACTTGGAAGTCTAAGAATAAGAAGAAAAAGACCAAGAAGCGAATTTGGACCACAAGCTAAGGACCTTAAGGGAAAGGGCAAGGCCCCGATGGTTCCGAAGAACAAGAAGAAAAGGATACTTGTCTCAAGTGCGGTGGTGGGCCTTTGGGCTAGAGACTGTCCGATTCTTCATGGCACTTGGTCTGAGAACTTTTAGTTTTGGAAACAAATTGTTACGCTCTTGTATTTTCTAGTTCTGAATCTTGGATTACGGTGCTAGTTCTCATATTTGTACCGTGAATCGGGATCTGGAACAAAGTAGGAAGCTTGGAGTGGAGAAGTTATGATCACGGTCGGAAGCGGGCATAGTGTCGAGGCGGCCGACATAGGATCACTTCTTTTGGGTTTAGAATCCGGCTTTGTTTTGACTTTAGAAGATGTACTTGTTTTGCCCAAGGGCACAAAAACATTGTATCCATTCGGTCATGGACCGAAAAGGGTTTTCATTTTTCATTGGTGATGGTTCTGCCAAAATTTATTTTAGAAATAAACTAGTGGATCTTTGCTACATTGTTGAATGGATTGTACCATCTAAATCTCGGCAACAAAGTAGTTGTGAATACTATGACTAGAAAACGTGGTAGGGATGAAACCAATCAAGTTTTGAAATGGCATCTTAGACTTGGTCATGTTGGTCGGACCAAGGTTTACAAGATGGAAAAGGATGGACTTATGGGTCCATTGGGATCGGATCCCTTTCCTTGTGAATCTTGCCTTAAAGGCAAAATGACTAAGTCCCCTTCACGGGGACTTTTGAAAGAGCCGATAAGCGGGATTAATCCATACCGAGCGTATGTGGTGCTTTAGAAGCGACACGTGACGGATATCAATATTTCATTACGTTTACAGATGATCATACTAGGTATGGTTATGTATACTTAATGAAACATAAATCGAGGCCTTTGAGAAATTCCAGGAATTCAAGGCCTAGTCGAAACAAACGGTAATCATATCAAAGCACTTGGTCGGACCGAGGTGGCGAGTATATGAGTACAGAGTTTGACGAGTTCCTTAAGGAACATGGAATAGTTTCACAACTAACACCTCCGGTACTCCTCGGTTAAATGGTGTGTCGAGAAAGAAGGAACCGGACCACGTTGAACATGGTCCGTTCCATCTTGAGCTATCTTGATTTGCCGATTTACTGTGGGGTATGCACTCTGACCGCGTATATCTTGAATAGATGTCCTTCCAAATCCGTTCCTAAAACTCCACATGAGATGTGGGAGGAAGGAAACCAAGTCTTAATCATATTAGGATTTGGGGATGTCCCGCCTATGTCAAGAAGACTAAGGTGGAAAAGTTGGAAGCTAGGTCTGCGAAGGGACGTTTCATTGGATTCCGTGCTGGGACGATGGGATATCTATTCTACATGCCCGAGGATCGAAGGATCATTGTTGCTTTACAAGCACACTTCTGGAAGATGAGTTCATTCGGGAAGGCGGAGCGGTAGAAGTATTTCTTTAGAAGAATACAATGAAACTCCTCGAGAGACACTGTGCAAGAAACTGGAACCGAACTTTCGAAACACAAGTACAACCACCTCGTAGGTCTAGTAGGGTGTCTCATTTACGAGAGGTATGGGCTTGTGCACTTGGAGGAGCCGGGTCTCCATGAGGTTCCAAGTGATAGCCAAGAGACCGACCCGACGACCTATGACCAAGCGATGGTGGATGTAGACTCCGCGAAATGGCGTGAAGCTATGGAAGGCTGAGATAGACTCGATGCATGTCAATCAGTGCGGACTCTAGTAGACCGCCCCAAGGGCATAGTGCTATTGGGAACAAGTGGATCTACAAGAGAAAAGGCGATGGTGATGGCAAGGTTGACGCCTATAAGGCCGAGCTAGTGGCAAAGGGTTATACCCGGAAGGAAGGGATCGATTACCACGATACCTTCTCGCCCGTAGCCATGATCAAGTCTATTCGCATGATGCTTGCTATAGCCTACCACGATTATGAGATATGGCAAATGGACGTAAAGACGGCTTTCCTTAATGGATTCCTCGGAGGAAATCTATATGGAGCGGCTTAAAGGCTTTGTATCCGAAGTCGATATTCGAGAAAGTGTGCAAGCTTGACGTTCCATTTATGGTGAAGCAAGCGTCGCGTAGTTGGAATCTTCGTTTTGTGAGGCGGTCAAAGAGTTTGACTTCGTGCAAAATGAAGAGGAACCTTGTGTATACAAGAGGGTTAGTGGGAGCAAGATCGAATTCAAAGTACAATATGAAGATGACATTCTAATAATAGGAAATGATGTGGGAATGCTCGGTTACGTGAAAGCTTGGCTTTGAGTAATTTCTCCATGAAAGACTTGGGAGAAGCTACCTATATTCTTGGTATTCGACTCTCTAGGGATAGAGCGAAGAGAACAATAGGTCTTTCCCAAGCCCTCTATATAGATAAAATCTTAAAGCGATTTAAGATGGATGATTCTAAAAGAGGGTTCCTACCGATGCGACATGGAATAAAACTCACCTTGAAGATGTGTCCTCAAAATGAGGAACAACGAAAGGAAATGAGTAATATACCATATGCTTCGGCCGTGGGTAGCCTTATGTATGCTATGTTGTGTACGGACTGACATTGCGCATCCGTAAGCGTGGTGAGTAGGTTTGAGCAAACCCGGTAGGGAACATTGGACTGCCGTAAAGAACGTTCTCAAGTACTTGAGAAGGACTAGAGATATGGTTACGATGTATGGTGGTGGAGAATTGGATGTGGTGGGATTCACCGATTCGGACTTCCAGGCCGAAGGACGACTCGATGTCCACTGCTACATATTTACTCTTAATGGAGGAGCGATATCTTGGCGTAGTGCCAAGCAAAGCGCGGCTGATTCCACTGTCAGTGAGTATCAAGCGGCCTCGGAGGCTTCAAGGAAGGGTTACGGATTAAGAAGTTTCGGAGAACTTCAAGTGATACCATGTCTTTGAAATTTCATTGCATCTTGCGACAACGACGGAGAGTAGCGCGAGCCAAGGAGCCGAGGTTTCACAACAAGACCAAACATATTGAGAGGAAGTATCATCTCGTAAGAGAATTTGTTCGCAAAGGGATACATTGTCTTTGCATAGAGTAGACTCGGCCGACAACGTCGCCGATCCACCGACCAAGCCACTATCTCGGACTAGCTTGGAGCGTCATCTGGAGAACATGGGTATTAGATACCATAGTGTGTGGCATTGAGTGCAAGTGGGAGATTGTTAGGAGTATGCCCTCGAATGCCACTCGGAGGTTGTTGAGTGAGGGCATTGTACTTGTAATTATGTAAACCATTTATATAAGGCAAATGATTGTTTCTTTATTTCTTGGTAGTTCTTGGCATTCCTAACTCGTAAATAAACATATAGAAACTAGTCCGTGTATTTGAGAGCAAAGCGTTCCACTCCTTATTGGATAAGGGGGTCGGCCTTTGGAAAGGTTTATAGCTCAAATACTTAATCGCTCGCAAGTCGATGAAACTTGGTAGGCGTTAAGTTTATGTAAAGACTTGTATGACGTGTTCTTTGACATGGAGAGTGCCTGTCGAACACTAATAGTTAGTGGGAGCACACGTTATAGGTATGCTAATTAGATTAGTATACTCGAACCGACTCACCCTCGATTCGTCACACGGATTTCACTCCGGGACGATCAATGACGGAATCGAAAGGTTGTGATAGGTATTCGTGAACCTTCGACTTGAGGATTTAGTAGGGATGTGCTTGTGACGTCAAGATTTTCATTAGAGTAGTTCGACCCTATAAACCGGAAGGCGGGGGTCAACCTCGACGTGCATCTTCATGGGCAAGTAGCAGGTCCTATGAATACCAAGATAGAATTCTTTCTCCCGTTAGTGAGCGGGTTATATGTCCTATGCGGTTATTGGCGGATGAGATCATAAGTCTTTGGCCAAAGCATTGGAGCTAGTTGTATTAGATACACGAGAGCTCGATGATCTCGATTTGCATTAACGCATGCATAGCGTCAAGTACAGATAGGGTTTGGTGATCGTGACCTTATAACTTGATCGGGACAATTGAAAGAAGGGTTTATACGTATCTTGGTATTCACGACAGAATGGTTCTTGAATGATCCCAATCATTCGTTCTCGATTAAGTACAGTGTAGGCCGCCAGTGGCTAGGTGGTGCTACTACTCTTTGGTTCCTCCCATTCTTGATGAGACGGACCTCCGAGTCGCGCATTAGGATTGACGACGGAATGAATCGAGCTTAATCTCTCATTATAAATATTAGATATTGGATATCTAATTGGGACATTGGATGTCTAAATCGATTTATTAGATAAATTGATTTACGGCTAATGAATTAAATAAATTAGGGTGATTAATTTAATTCATAAATATAATTATTTCTTGGAGAAATTAATTATGTTATTTTGTATTTGATATGTTTAATTAATTGGATTAATTAAGCGACACAAATATATCGGAACGGAATAGGAGTTTATCTGTTTGGACTCACGGAAGTCGAAACGAACCGAACTCGTCCGGCTCCTTCTAGATGGCCATCCCAATTTCCCTCCTCTTTCCTTTGGTCATAGTCTCCACCTTAGTTGGTGGATGACTTGAATAATCAAGGGAACAAGATCTTTTAATTAATTCATTTTAATTATTTGGTCTTGATTTGGGAGGATTTTATGGGGAATAAAATGAAGACTCTCCTTACTTGTATTGGAGAAGCATCCAACGTGAGTAGTGAGAGAGAGAGAGAGAAAAATCATTTTCTCAAGTCTTCATCATCTTCTTCATTTTTGTTCTTGAGTTTTCTTGGAGAAAATTCAAGATATATTGAGAGAGAGATATTATACACTTAGAGTGTAGTAATACAAGCTTCATCACTTGATTCTAGCCGTAACCTTAGAGGTTAATCAAGTGTTGTTATTCCGGTCGTTTTTCCGGCGCGTGGCAAGTAGAGACGCGGTGCTTTCGGCGTTGGATCGTTCAAGGGCTTGGAGCGGATTGAACTCGTAGAGATCAAACTAAAGCTTGGGGAATAGCTCAAGAGAAGGTTACCATTTAATCAACGGACTTCGAGGGTTAGTTTCTTATGACTCTTGCTTTTCGTTTATATGTTCGTATATACGTAGCTCGATCGATCCTCGTAGGGATTCGGATCGAATTAATTTTCGTTTTACCGCTTCCGCTGGGCCTTCGTTTTAGGCACCGAATCCCAACACAAAACACATCCTAGACCAAGGCCCGAAGCATCACTATACACTACGAAATCCTTGTTCCCCTGAGGCAATGCTAAAACGGGTGCGGTAGTCAGACGTCTTTTTAACTCGTCAAAGCATCTGCTGTCTGCGATCCCACTCGAACTTCGAGTTTTACGGAGCAACTGAGTGAGTGGTCTAGCGATCTTAGAAAATCCCTCAACGAATCTGCGTTAATAGCCAGCAAGACCCAGAAAACTCCTCACCTCCTTCACATTCTTAGGCGGCTCCCAAGCCATCACTGCCTCTATCTTCTGCGGATCTACTCGAACTCCCTCTGCTGAAATCACATGCCCGAGGAACGTCACTTCCTCGAGCCAAAACTCACACTTAGAGAATTTCGCGTACAACTGCTCAGTCCTCAAAGTGTCTAATACAATCCGGAGATGTAAGGCGTGCTCCTCCTGATTCCGTGAATAGATAAGAATATCGTCGATAAAAACGACTACGAATTTGTCTAGATACTCAATGAAAACTTTGTTCATCAACTGCATGAACACTGCTGGGGAATTGGTTAGCCCGAAAGGCATAACCACAAACTCGTAATGGCCATATCTGGTCCGAAAGGCAGCTTTCGGAATATCGACGTCCCGAATCCTCAACTGGTAGTAGCCCGATCGCAAATCAATCTTCGAAAAGACTGTCGCCCCCTGAAGCTGATCAAACAAATCGTCAATCCTAGGCAAAGGGTATTTATTTTTGATGGTCAACTTGTTTAATTCTCGAAAATCGATGCATAAATGAAGCAACCCATCCTTCTTCTTAACAAAGAGTACAGGCGCACCCCAAGGCGATGCGCTCGGTCGAATATACCCTTTATCTAACAATTCTCCCAACTGATTCTTCAACAATAACATCTCCGACGGTGCCATACGGTACGGTGCTCGAGAAATAGGGGCTGCATTCGGCTCAAGATCGATAGGAAACTCCACCTCTCGCTGCGGTGGTAACCCCGGCAAGTCGTCTCGGAAAACATCGGGATACTCACCAACAACTGGAATTGACGACATGTCAACTCCACCATCTTCCGCCTTCAGAGCGTAACACGATGGCCGACACAACCACGGTTGAAGTTTCATCGCCTTCAAGGCGTTAATCACGCTCCGATCTACGGCCATACGGTACGAGAGTATGCTCGGTGCCATCCTCGGCCACGATCGAGATAGTACGAGTCCGATAGTTCATGATAGCACCGTGACGCTCTAACCAATCGTCCCCGAGGATTAAATCCTCACCCTTGAGGTCGATAACAATGAGGTTCGAGGCCGTCTCGGCTCCCGATCCTCACGGCAATCCCTAACTTCGGTCCCCAACCATGCGATCCCGCTAGCGTACCCACCACAAACGGTTCACATTCAAACAAGCGATTAAAGCCAATACGATTCACACAATCCGAAGCAATAAAGGAGTGGGTAGCACCGAATCAAAAGCACGAAACTGGATGAGTAAGGATCCGAGTGGTACTGACGCCACCGGAATGTCCGCCTCCTCTGTGTGCCTCATCCGTACAATCGGGGTGGATCGAACCCGAGCTCGAGGTCGCGCGGTGATCCAGTGTCCCGACCTCTACCGCGACCGAACCTGCGAACTGAATAGCCGAGTGTTATGATCCTCCGATCGGTAGTGGTAGTCGGAACTCTAGCGGCCCCGGTGGCTCTCTCACAATGAGTCGCCCGATGTCAGTCCGCCCGCAAGTGTAGCAAGTAATCGGAGGAAAAGGACAATCCTTCATCAAATGCTCATATTGGTTGCGGTTAAAACAAACCACGCCACCGTATAAGCGGTGCGAATCGAACGGTTACCACGAGATCCACCGGCTGATGGAACGGCCCTTCCCGTATGGGAGCGAACGAGAACTCGAAAATCGGCCACCCTTCGGTCGAGAATCCACCGTAGTCTTCGCTTCTTAACTTCCGAAACCGACTCGATTACGGGAACCGCCATCTCGATCGCTAGGGCGCGATCACAGTATTCCTTCAAAGTGGCACACATGAGCGTTGCCATACTCTGCCTATTATGCGGCTTCATGTGCATATTGAAGTAACGGATTTTTTCATCCTACGATCTCAATTTATCTCTTACGAACCCCAACTGATGATTGTAAGAAATGATGGCACGAGAAATAGGCACATCTGAGGTGTAGCGGTGAAGAATTCCACAATTCTGCGCTCCTTGGTAGCGGCGGACAATACTCTGCTTCCATAGCGATCTTGAATTCCTCCCAAGTAGCTCGACGGTCTCTGGGCGCAACGGCCTCCCACCATTCCGCAGCTTCCTTATCCAGGAGGTACTGGGCAATATGTACCCTCCTGTCTTCAGGACAAGCTACGGCATCGAAGGTCCTGGACAACTGAAAGAGCCAATTCTCCCAACCGAGGGAGTCAGAGGATCCGGAGAAATGAGGAGGGTGCATCTTGGTCACCGTTTGAAGCCACTTACTAGCCTCCTCTTAGGTGTCGGGGCGGATTCGCGTCCACCCTGAGCTATCTGAGTAAGTTGGGCTACCAACTGCTGAAGTACGGCAGTAGCCCCGGCGTCGGCATTATTACCCGACGGCACTGAGTGAGAGGCTGAGTCCGCAGAGGACTGAGAAAGTGAGCCCTCCTCATTATCAGCACCCCAACCACGGCCTCGGCCGCGTCCCCTAGCCGGTCTACCACGACCTCTCAACATACTGAAGGAAAATAAGAAAAGGACAAGATCAGAAAGATTCACAATTCACAAAGTTGGTAACACAAGTCACGATTCCGAACAGCGCAAGAAAACGAATTACAGAGATATAAGAGTTCGAGGAGACTTACAGTCACGGGTAGCACGAAAAGACGGTAGCATAATGATATTAGGCTCAACGACTGACTCTAATGACGCAACTGACAGACCCAAAATTCACCGACAGCCTAGGTATTCAAAACCTAATCTCTGATACCATAAATGTAGCACCCCAATTCACAACTAGGACATTACACGCCGTAGAACCCTCGTGAGGTCTACCAGGCTAACACATGACATATAAACCACAATGTAGTCCCGAATAATGCACTCAAAAGTAAATAAGGCCGTGGCCTCGGCCAAAACATTTTTAACGTAATACATGAACAGAGGTTAAATACCAATTTATTGCCCACGCAGGGGACTTAAACCAAGTTTTAAAATGGACAGTCTAACTTCAATACTCGACCATACAATGACAAAACATAAAAATGCAGACTCGAGCCACATCATCAAGCCAGCCCATTCTTTACGTGCGTGTCCCGTGCCTGCTCCTCAGCCCTCCCGGTACCTGAAATGCATAAGACGCATTTCCCCCATTTAAGGGGTTAGCATTCGAATGGCTAGTGCAAGTACACATTTACACAACATTATATACAAAAATGGTTTTACTCATTCATCTCAATCAGAAATCATTTGCCATAAATATTCCGGAATACTACATTGGCAATCACATCGATTTTCAGTCATCACGATATCACAAAATCACAACTGGTATCCCGTGGCCGTACCCCTTAGTATCGACCCCCAGACATCCCGTCGAACACTCCGGGTGGGATACCACTTCCGCGGCCGTACCCCTTAGTATCGACCCCCAGACATCCCGTCGGAAACTCCGGGTGGAAGTTCAATCACGCACGCACCCAAGTCCACTTCCGCGGCCGTACCCCTTAGTATCGACCCCCAGACATCCCGTCGGACACTCCGGGTGGAAGGAACACAACTCACGCACCCAAAAATCACCATTCATCATTCATTTCGAGAATCACAATATACATAACGAAATGTAATACATGTACTTGCCTTGAACACGATGAAACAAGGGAAACAACGAAGGAATAGGTTTTGGTCCGAACAATCCTCCCAAATCCGCTCCTAACACAATAACGGTATACAACAAGTCTTAATAATGCGGAAAGGTAAGAATTAATCCTAATTCTACCCGTTGGGACAATTCATCGGACACCAAGAGTGCATAAGGAAATGAAATCGGTCAATGGTATAACAACGGGATTTCATCCCAATCAAAAACAAGAAAACCATGGGTCGCGTGAATACTATCAAAATCTAATAACAACATCGGTTAATTCGAATTAAAACACAAGATCACCACCAAACCCTCCCCAAAATCATACTAGGGTTGAAGGAGTTCTTACCTCTTGAAGATTCAAGCCCTATAATCCGAAGAACACGTGCTAGATCCACAATCCGAGCTACACGATCGAAGGAGGATGAAGAAAATCAAACACTCAAATGATTTGTGAAGGAAAAACCCACCCTCAAGCTCTCTCTCTCGGTTGTAGGTGAAGAAAAGGGAAAGAAATGAGCTGAAATGCTCAAAAAACGAATTTATAGGGGTTGACTCGTCTGACAGACTCGACCGTGTCCGCCTGACACGGTCGCGGCGCGCAGCTGGCCGGCAGAGACTCGACCTTCCGATAGTGACCCGTCCGACAGCGACTCGGCATGACTCGACCCTGTCCTGGAACACGGTCGGGCGTGCGCTGGCTCGCTTATCCTCGGAAGAGTTCGACTCGGCCGCCGTGACGACACGGTCGGGTCCTGAGGCAGAGACTTCGGCATTTCCGGACGAGTACGGCACGGGCCGTGTCGGACGACACGGCGGAGTTCGGTCGGCAGTGATCGGCCAATAACTGAAAAAATGAGCGGGTGAGCTAAAACGACCATAACTCTCTCGTCCGGACTCCGATTTACTCACCGTTTGAACCATTGGAAATCTAATTCGATGCTCTATAATATTGCAAAGATTTAGAATTTTTGGAGTTACCAAAAATTAATGGTGATCTAACAAAGTCGAACTCATAAGAGGAAAGTTGAAACAATGAACAATAATGATACACAACTCGAAGTTTTTCCGAACGGTGAACACGGTGAATGAACATGATTGATGAATGATTATAATTGAGTGAAAATACACTGAGTGACAATTACAGACTGATAATTACTGAATAAAAATGAATGAATTACAACCGGGTATTACAGCTGTTACATTGTGGCTTCACTGACAAATGTATAACAGCATCATCTTCAGACGATGGCCTCAGCCACGGAGATGATGAAAAATCTTACCGACATGTTTGGTCATCAGAAACGGGCGGATAGGCAAAATGCAATGAGGGTGTTGATGACAACCCAAATGTCTGAAGGGACTCTAGTAAGGGATCATGTTCTGAAAATAATGTCTCATTTGAATGAACTGAGCATACTGGGGGCCACTATCGATGCTGAGTCGCAGGTCGATATTATCTTGGGCAGCTTGCCAAGAAGCTTTGAGCAGTTCCGCCTTAACTACAATATGAATCGTAGGACTTACACTTTGGCGGAACTTCTAACAGAGCTTCAATCTGCTAAAGGTCTCTTCAAATAAGGTTATAATCAAATTCTTGCGGCAACCGGTGCTAGTTATTCATAACCCAAATGGGGAAAGAAGAAGAAGCAAGTTGACCCGAAGCAAGTGGCAACCTTCAAAGCTAAGGGCAAGGCTCCTTAGTCCAAGGCTCCTCAGCCCGAGGCAAATAAAAAGCCGAAGGGCAAATGATATAAGTGCGGTCTGAAGGGGCAATTCAAGAGTGACTGCCCTAAGATAGGTACATCTCATGCACTAGTAGTCAAAACATGTTTGTCTGCCTGTTTTATCACTTCATGGATAGTAGATTCGGGCTCCACTGATCATGTTTGTTATGACTTGCAGGGGTTCCAAGTAACCAAGTACTTAGTGCATATGAGATTACTATTAGTTGGGGCGACTATTCTAGGCTGAAGGATGTTGCAGTGGGAATCATACAGTTAAAAGTTAATGATAGGATTCTAGTCCTAAATAATGTATTATTATTACCTGATTTTAGAATGAATTTAATTTCAGTTTCTAAATTGCGTTGTGATGGATATTCAGTTTCTTTTGGAGATAATGCAGTTATTAAAAGAAATGGTGAATATGTTTACACGAGTACTTATAATAAAGGACTTTATGTCATTAATGGTGCACAAACTCTTGCATAATTATAAATCGCTTAATTCTTTGACTAATTCTAATAAAAGAAAAGAACCTTCAAGCATAAATCAAACATATTTTTGGCATTTACGATTGGGTCATATTAACCTTAGAAGGATTCAAAGATTGGTGAGCGATGGCCCATTGGATTCACTCCAAGTTGAGTCATTTCCAATTTGCGAATCCTGTCTAGAAGGAAAAATGACTAAAAGGGCTTTCCAAAACAAAGAAAATCATGCACAAAATGTATTGGAGTTGGTACACAACGATGTATGTGGTCCAATGAACATCCAGGCTAAGGGTGGTTATGGATACATCTATTTGATGGGACATAAGTCTGAATCTTTTGATAAGTTCAAAGAATTCAAGGCTGAAACGGAGAAGCGTCATCGATAGAGTATCAAGTCACTACGATCTGATCGTGGTGGCGAATATCTTAGTGGAGAGTTTTTGTATTTCTTGGCACATGAGGGGAGTACTTCCCAGCTCACTGCGCCTGGTACACCACAACAAAATGGTGTTGCTGAACGAAGGAATCGTATTTTATTATAGATGGCTATATAGAAACATCCATGCTTGACTATATATGTGCTTGGATAAAAATCCTACACAATAACCAATCGGAACGCAGATATAATTCCGAATATATCACGATACAACATGACAACGAATTCAATAAATCATATATCCGATTAAGGATCAAGAAACTCATCGAAATGACAATAAGGATCAATGATACCAACGGTTCAAAAAGTGACGAACTTGGGAATGCAAACCCATGATGAAAACGGAACATCATCGAGAATAATATCAAATCACGGGTCACAAATTTATAAGTGTTTCACATACACAAAATGCATAATCATCACAAGCATCCAACATCATTATAACCAAGCAAGATAACTTGCCTCAATACAGAGACGAGAATAGTCCTTCCTTGTCGAAAGAACGAACAGTCCTCGACTTAATATCAGTTACTCGAACAATCAACCTTGTAAGGGTTACAATCCATTCAATAACACATTCTCATAACTATCGATATCTAATTCAGCGAATCGATATCCTAAATTCAATTCTCTTAGTTCAACTATATATGTATCATAATTCCATTTCAAGGATTCATACTAACTTCAATTTATACTCATTATCGGTTACCATTCAAGTTGTTCTCGATTATTCGTATGGTTCAAATGTATGAGTTTATCAAGAACAACCATCAAGGAGAACTTTGCTAAAATTGATATGCCGATAGAATTTCTTAAAAACAATATCAATATTTTGAAAGATATAATCCAAACAACTACGTTTCATAAAACATTGATCAAAGTGAAGGTTACTCAGCGATTATCATTGTTCGAACGAATCATGAATATGTAAAATTATTACTATGTTCATCGGTTATGAGTTCACCTAGTTAGATTAACGATATAGTCGAGTTATTCATCACAAGATTATCACGATATCATCATTAAGGTGAATTAAACACCTCTGAACTATAACCTTTTGTTGATATATTTTAAGGTTCAACCAAATCAAATGGAAATCCTAAGTTCATTTAGAATCTTCTTAAACATGATGGTTTGATTCAATATAATGATAACAATCCTATAAACTATCTACAATAAAACTAAGGATCATATTGTTCTAGTGATGATAATAGTCCAGAAAGAAGAGAATGTTTCTACTAAACATGATTACTACCATTTAAGACATCAAGAATACATCATATCAAACCCTTACTCACCATATTCATCATTAAGTTGTTAAAAAATAAACTACAAACATGTTTAGCTTGGTTAATTCAACATTAGGTGAAGTATACTTTATCACTAACAGTATAACTACGAGATTATAGGGTGAAATCGTATAACATACTTTCAGAAATGAAGAACAATACACCAAAACCACAAAAACACACTCTAAGCTTCAAGAATGACTCCAAACTTCCAATCAACAAGCTCCAAATCAAAATGCAAAGTTCAAACACAAGTTGGAAGAATGTAAAATTGATCTAGGGAGGCAGGGGGATGATTATAGGGGTGAAAAATCGGAGTTTGGACGTGCAAAATGAAGGACAAAAGTTGTCTTTTTATAACAGCATAGTTCATTACGTACGTTATAACCAACAGGATAACGTACTTTAGCATCTTTACGTACGCTACACCAACAGTGTTACGTACGTAAGCTAGTTCCAGAGGCTACTGGACTAAAATATGAACATCATTACGTACGTTATGGCTTGAAGCATTACGTACGTAATGTAGGTCAACTAGGCTGCTCCAAAGGATCAGATAATCACGCCCGACCCCACACGCCGAAAGTTGAGATTGGATAAGACTACAAGCATTACGTACGTAAAAATCACCTCCTTACATACGTAAAAGCCAAAATATAGCGCACGTTATGCTAAAGGGTTAGCGTACGTGAAGCACAGAATTAGTAGCCCAAAAATGCACTTATCTATACAACATTGAGAAATCAATCATAGTGTGAATGATAGTTATATTAAAGTATTATATTAAAGTCTATTATGATATGTTCCAACATCAATAAATGCAACTAGACTACAATGGTGTTAAATTATCCTAATAATACAACAGTAGGTAAGAATTTCCGTCGGATATTACATACTCCCCCCCTTAAAAGGAGTTTTGTCCCCAAAACTAAGGGGTAAACAATTTGGTATACCTATCTTGCATGCTGCTCTCTGACTCCCACGTGGCCTCCTCAACTCTGTGTCGGGACCACTGAACCTTCAGTAGGGGAATCGTCTTGTTCCGCAATAGTTTGATCCTCCTTTCAAGTATCCATACGGGGTGCTCTTTGTACGAATGATCCTCCGCTAAATCGATCTCATCGAACTGAAGTATATGACTCGGATCAGCAACATATTTCCTTAGCTGGGAAACATGGAACATATTATGAATTCGGCTCAGAGCTGGTGGCAACGCCAAGCGATAAGCTAAATCGCCTACTCGTTCCAAAACCTCAAACGGCCCGACATATCTCAGACTCAGCTTGCCTCTCTTCCCAAAATAAAAAACACCTTGAGTAGGGGACAATTTCATTAGTACATGGTCGCTGACCTCGAACTCAAGTGGTCATCGATGGTTGTCTGCATATGACTTCTATCGGATTTGAGCCGTCAACAAATGACTCCTAATCAGAGCGATCTTCTCACGGGCTACTAACAACATATCGGGTTCCGTACCTAAAGATTCAGACAGATCATCCCAAGACAGAGGGGATCTACAACGACGGCCATATAATGCTTCATAAGGTGCCATCTGAATCGAAGTGTGCCAGCTATTATTATAAGTGAATTCCACCAAAGGTAGTTGGGCCTCCCAATCATCCTTCCAATCAAGAACACACGCCCTCAACATATCCTCTAGAGTCTGGATAGTCCTCTCAGTATGACCATCATTATGCGGATGAAATGCTGTGCTGAAGTTCAATTGCGTACCCATCGCATGATGAACTGCTTTCAAGAAATGTAACACGAATCGCCCGTCACGATATGATATAATACTCTTAGGGGTACTATGTAACCTTACAATCTCCTTGATAAATAGCTAGTCCAATCTCTCGGGTCTCCATGTTTTTTTTTATCTCCAAAAAGTGGGCTGATTTGGTCAGGCGGTCCACAATCACCCAAATCGTATTCATCCCTCAACGACTAGTCGGAAAGCTAGTGATAAAATCCATCGATATGTCCTCCCATTTCCACTCCTGAGTCAGGATCGGTTTCATCATCACTGTGGGTCACTGATGCTTAATCTTAACATGTTGACAGGTTAAACACCTCGAAACGAATTCTGCAACTTCACGTTTCATACTTCCCCACCAATAATATTGCTTCAAGTCCTTATACATTTTGCTAGACCCCGGGTGAATGGAGTACGGGGTAGCATGAGCTTCTCTTAGGATAGAGTTTCTCAATTCGTCGTCTGCGGGTACACAAACTCGATTCCTGAAGCGTATCAATCCATCCTCATAGATCACAAAGCCTCGGGCTTTCCCTTGAGTTACTTCATCCCGAACTCGAGATAAGAATGGGTTCGTAACCTGCTTCGATCTAATTATATCCTCAAGGGACGATGAAATCTCCAGTGTGCAGAGTTGTCCTTGAATACGCTGTAGCCAGACTTCAATCTCTGGCCTCACCAACTCTAGCTACAATTCTCTCAGAACTGTTAAGCGGGCAAGCATCTGCTCCTGTACTGTTTTACGACTAAAAGCGTCGGCAACTACATTTTCTTTGCCCGGTGATAAAGGATCTCGATATCATAATCTTTGATGAGTTGTAGCCACCTTCTCTGCTTCATGTTTAGCTCTTTCTGAGTAAAAATGTACTTCAGGCTCTTGTGATCGATAAAAATCTGATAGGTAACTCCATACAGATAGTGACGCCAGACTTTTAAAGCAAACACCACGGCTGCAAGTTCCAAATCATGGGTGGGGTAGTTGACCTCGTAAGGTCGTAGCTGTCTTGATGCATAGGAGATCACCTTCCCGTTCTGCATTAGTACACATCCAAGGCCCTGTTTAGATGCGTCACTATACACCACGAATCCTTCCGTTCCTTTCGATAGAACTAAAATAGGTGCCAAAATCAACCGAGTCTTGAGTTCATCAAAACTCCGCTGACATGCCTCTGATCATAAATACTTCTTATCCTTTCTCAATAGGTTAGTCATCGGTTGGGCAATCTTGGAAAAACCTTCCACGAACCGTCGGTAATAACCTGCTAGTCCCAAGAAACTGCGTACTTTCTTAACGTTCTTCGGAGGTAGCCAGTCTCGGATAGCTTCTGTCTTTTGAGGGTCTACTCTCACTCCATCGGATGATATCCCATGGTTGAGAAAAATAACTTCACGCATTCAGAACTCACATTTAGAAAATTTTCCATAAAGCTGCTCCCATCTTAACGCCTCGAGCACTTGATGTAGATGACGCTCATGCTCTTCATGGTCACGAGAGTAGATCAGAATGTCGTAAATAAAAAAGACTACAAAAAGCGATCCAGATAATTAATAAAGACCCGATTCATCAACTCCATGAATATTGCTGGTGCATTAGTCAGTCCAAAAGGTATCACTATGAACTCATAATGCCCATAGCGAGTACGAAAAGCGGTCTTCGAAATGTCAGACTCACGAATCCTCAGCTGATGGTAACCGAACCTCAAGTTGATATTAGAAAACACGGTAGCCCCCTGAAGCTGATCCAATAAATCATCAATACGCGGCAATGGATATTTGTTCTTAAGGGTTACCCTGTTCAGCTCACGATAATCAATATACAGATGCAGATATCCATCTTTCTTTCATACAAATAGCACTGGTGCTCCCCAAGGGGACGCACTAGGTCGAATATAGTCCTTCCCCATCAAATCCTCAACTGGTTCGTCAACTCTTGCATCTCAGTCGGAGCCATACGATATGGTGCTTTCGAATGCGGGGACATACCTGGCTCTAATTCAATATTGAACTCTACATCACGATGTGGAGGTAAGCCTGGCAACTCATCTGGAAACACGTCTGGGCAGTCTTGGACTACCGAAATATCGGCCAATTTGACGGGTCAATCAGCAGTCTTGGTCATGAAACACCAATAGCCAATACACCCCTGATTAAGCAGTTTTACTACTTTTATAGCACTGATGACTCTCCCAGAACGGCTGGGATTGTCACCCTGAAAAGTACACTCAACACCATCATCGGATGTGATGGTCACTGTTCGCTTGCGGACACTAAGTATGGCATCATGACGATCCATCCAATCGATACCCAAGATCACATCATCTTTAGGTAAATCGACCACAGTTAAATTCAACAACCACTCACAGTCGTTCATGCGAATCGGACAGTCTTGCACTTCACGATTACCAACAATTCTTCTACCATCGGGTAGACCAATTATATAAGGTTCACAATTGTTAACGTGATCTAATTGCAAACGACTCAAACAAGAAGCAGATAAAAAGGAGTGTGAAGCACCAGTATCAAAAAGAACATAGACAAACTGAGATCGGATCTCGAGAGTACCTGCAATCATGCTGGCTTCGAGATCGTTGGCCTTCTTCATCTCGTAGACTCTGGGTTTTGCAGCCCCAGTAATAGATGCACCAGCTTGATTTCCACGGCCCATCCCTCTGTTTGCCCCGGTAGTATGATAAGAAGCAGACGGAGGTACACGGTCCTGGACGGAAGACTGAACTGGAGCATGAGGTGTTGCTAGAGTCCATTCATCCCACAAGTATGGCATGCGACGGCCGGCCTCGGGCATTTAGAATTGATGTGCTCCTAGTGTCCACAGTTATAGCACACCACAGATAGGCTGACCTCTTAAGGTTGCGATCCGGTTTGCTTCGACGCCATGGGTTGCCGTTCAGAAGGATTTGGCACTGGTTGGGGCCTCTTGAATGTTCCTCGACTGCTGTCAGTCTTGTTCTGGTTCCTGAATTTCTTGTTGTTGGACTGCGGTTGCTTCTTGGAAATTTCCTTCGCGGTCAATTCATACTCCAGAGCCTTCTCGATGAACTCCGGTAGGGTCGTACAGTGGTGATTCAGAAGTTGCATTCTCATTCGGGGTTTAAGCCTCTTGAGAAAATATTTAATCTTATCGGCCTCCGTTCGGAAAATCGTCGCGGCAAAAGGAAGAAGTGCCTGGAATTTCTCGGCAACAGATAGTACACCATCATATTCGTACAGGTGTGGATTCAGAAATTCTGAGAGTTTGGCCTCGCGGAGAGGACCCGGATAGTAATGGTCTAGCATGAGATTTTTAAATTCCTCCCAAGTACATACGCCATCAGCTGGCCTCACCGAAAGCCACCAGGTGTTGGCGCACTTGCCAAGATAGTAAGCTGCTACGGAGATGCGATTCTCTGCTGGACAGTCTACCATATCAAATAATTTCTCGAAGTGTTCAATCCAATGCACGATATCAGCAGGCTCAGAGGAGCCTTCAAAAGTCGGGGGTTGCTGGCGAGAGATGTCACTGATGATCCAACTCACCGGTCCGCCATGTATAGGAGGTGGCCCCTATTGCTGGTCGGTAATAGCTCTCTGCATAGCCTCCATTAAGTGACCCATCTGGGTTATCTGAGCCATCATGCCCTGCATCACAGCGTAATCCAGTGTGGTGCAATTGGTCCCTAGAAGGCGAATCACTGCCTGTGGAACTATGCTATGCATTCGCACGCCTGTTGGCTCATGGTATCGGGATTCGGCCCCTTCCGCGGCCTCGTCCCCCTCTGCCATGGTCTCGTCCCCCTCTGCCACGGGCTCTCAAATTTCTTTCCATACTAAAACAATCAATTCGTAATGAGATCCATAAGTACAGTTCATGATACCAATCAAAATTCATGCTAAGTTAATAGCAACAAGAAATTACATATTCAAAAAAACAGTTCATAATGGATTATCGACACTACGAGTGTCACATAGAATATCATATCGACGTTGAGTCCAAAAATTTCAATAATATAATCAATCCAGAATTTACCTTGAATTATCAATCAGATAAATTCTGCCACAAATCCTCGAAAATAACAAGATCAACAAGGAGATCCATTCCAATATCAATTTCATGCTAGTAATTAAATCATGGCTCGTAGAGTACATACCGCATTTGGATCGTAGGATCAGACGCTTGCACAGGTCACACATGACACGAAGGTCTCTTAACACTAGTTCATTCCACAATGACTCTAAAAAAACCTGTCTCCAATACCATCTTCTGTAACACCCCAAAAAGGCGGTCATTACAGTGCCGTGGACTCCACACTGGGACCCACCAGGCGATAACCAAAATACAGATTAAATACGCAATATTTGTGATACCGAACCACCATACATAATATTTACTCCGATTAGGAGTTTACAGTAGTATGGCCAACGACCTTATTACACACAGGATCCGAAATACGAGTATAATCCATATGAAGATGGAATATACCTTAAATAATAATACATTAGTCCACAATTTAAAATCAAGTGGAAAGATAATATTACACGGTTCGAACAAAACCGGACAACAACAAAAGACTTGGGCCCCCCGAACTAGTATCCTTCTAACCCTTTGCCATCACCAGGATCTTCCTGTCCCTTGCCTTTTCCTCGACCTAAAATACAACACAAGTATTTCGCCCAACACAAGGTCAGATATACATGATAAATGAATTCTCAAGATATTGTACAATTTACATACATTAGATCTCAAAGAAAATAACTCGACTAACGAACATACCCCTCGGGTATTTGAACAATAATCACAAAATGTCGAACACATCCAAATAAATAAATGGACTATGAACGACCAAAAATAGTATGGCTCAAGATGGACATCACAGTATGCCCGATCCGGAAATGTGTCAGTGCACATGTCCACCCCGTATACGGAATCCAGGATATACGTGGGACAATGTACCTAATTAGCCTCACGAACTACGTCTCGTGTGCACAGTCCAATACGGAAACATCCACGCATGACTATATATGTGCTTGGCTAAAAATCCTACACAATAACCAATCGGAACGCAGAAATGATTCCGGATATGTCACGATACAACATGATAACGAATTCAATAAAACATATATCTGATTAAGGATCAAGAAACTCAACGAAATGACAATAAGGATCAATGATACCAACGGTTCAAAAAGTGACGAAACTTATAATCATCACAAGTACGCTATAATCATCACAAACATCCAACATCATTATAAGTGTTACGGGTCACAAATTTATAAGTGTTTCACATACACGAAATGCATAATCATCACAATCATCCAACATCATTATAACCAAGCACGATAACTTGCCTCAATATGGAGACGAGAATAGTCCTTCCTTGTCGAACAAACAAATTCTCGAACAATCAACCTTGTAAGGGATATAATCCATTCAATAACAAATTCTCATAACTATCGATATCTAATTCAGCGAATCGATATCCTAAATTCAATTCGCTTAGTTCAACTATCTACGTATCATAATTCCATTTCAAGGATTCATACTAACTTCAATTTATACTCATTATCTGTTATCATTCAAGGTTTTCTCGATTATTCGTATGGTTCAAACGGATGAGTTTATCAAGAACAACCATCAAGGAGAACTTTGCTTAAATTGATATGCCGATAGAATTTCTTAAAAACAACATCAATATTTTGAAAGATATAATCCAAACAACTACGTTTCATAAAACATTGATCAAAGTGAAGGTTACTAAGCGATTATCATTGTTCGAACGAATCATGAAAATGTAAAATTATTACTATGTTCATCGGTTATGAGTTCACCTAGTTAGATTAACGATATAGTCGAGTTATTCATCACAAGATGATCACGATATCATAATTAAGGTGAATTAAACACCTTTGAACTATAACCTTTTGTTGATATATTTCAAGGTTCAACCAAATCAAATGGAAATCCAAAGTTCATTTAGAATCTTCCTAAACATGATGGTTTGATTCAATATAACGATAACAATCCTACAAATCAACCTATCTACAATGAAACTAAGGATCATTATTATTCTAGTGATGATAATAGTCCAGCAAGAAGAGTATGTTTCTACTAAACATGATTACTACCATTTAAGACATCAAGAATACATGATATCACACCCTTAATTCATCATTAAGTTGTTAAAAACTTAACTACAAACATGTTTAGCTTGATTAATTCAACATTAGGTGAAGTATACTTTATCACTAACAGTATAACTACGAGATTATAGGGTGAAATCGTATAACATACCTTCAGAAATGAAGAACAATACACCAAAACCACAAAAAACACACTCTAAGCTTGAAGACTGACTCCAAACTTCCAATCAACAAGCTCCAAATCAAATTGTAAAGCTCAAACACAAGTTGGAAAAAGGTAGAATTGATTTAGGTAGGCAGGGGGATGATTATAGGGGTGAAAAATCGGAGTTTAGACGTGCAAAATGAAAGACACAAGTTGTCTTTTTATAACAGCACAGTTCATTACGTACGTTATACCCAACAGGATAACATACGTTAGCATCTTTACGTACGCTACACCAATAGTGTTACGTACGTAAGCTAGTTCCAGAGGCTACTGGACTAAAATACGAACATTATTACGCACGTTATGGCTTGAAGAATTACGTACGTAATGTAGGTCAACTAGGCTGCTCCAAAAGATCAGATATTCGAATCACGCCCGAACCCACATGCCGAAAGTTGAGATCAGATAAGACTACAAGCATTACGTACGTAAAAATCACCTCCTTACGTATGTAAAACCCAAAATATATCGTACGTTATGCTAAAGGGTTAGCGTACGTTAAGCACAGAATTACTAGCCCAAAAATGCACTTATCTATACAATGTTGAGAAATCAATCATAGTGCGAATGATAGTTATATTCAATTCTATTATGATATATTCCAACATCAATAAATGCAACAAGACTACAATGGTGTTGAATTATCCCAATAATACAACAGTAGGTAAGAATTTCCATCGGATATTACAAATCCTCATTACATACGCTATCATTCTTACGTACGGTACACTACGTCCTCCCAAAGGCTACTGCCTCAAAATGACCCACCCTTACGTATGTTGTCCAAATAGACGTACGTAACACCCACAAAATTACTTACGTTAGCTTCCATGCATAGCGTACGTAATGGGTGTTGACCTAGCTATCTCGATCAAGCCAAAATGATCCAGTCATGCTCGGTCCCACACGCTGAAAGTCAGATGCAATCTGATACCCTGTGTTACATACATAACCAACATGGTTTAACGTACGTAACTCTCCGTATATAGCGTATGTAATGATAAGCATGTAGCGTACGCTAGGGCTAATATACTTAGCCAAAATCCAAAACTCACCAAGCAACATCCAATCGGTAAAAACAATACCGACGGCAAGTATAAATATTTCAATTCCGAAATACCCCAATACAATTTACATTGTATCAGTCAAATACAACAACACTTGTATAATTCCAAATGAATACGTACAACGCAACAGTAAAACCGAAAAAAATTATCCCCGGATATTACATAATCTCCCCTTAAAAGAGTTTCGTCCTTGAAACTAAGGGTGTACAAACTCGGAATATGAACTATCCATCCAGATCTAAAACAACATCTCCAGGAATACTCCTCAATGCAAACCACTTCGCCTGAGAAACTGGACCGACCCCTCGGATCCCCGCATCTCCTCTGCTTGAAGAGGACGAAAACCAAGTGATAAGACACTCAATCAAGTGCGGGATCAGTCAAATCATGACTCCTTCGCTAGAGACCAGCCAGAAGGTCGTACTACCCACGTGACTTGTAAAGGAAATCACAACCAAGATTTACCCAGATTTTCACAAAATCTCAGGTACAACACTAAAGGAAATCAAATCAAACAATCTCAAATCTCAAGATTCTAATACTATCATTACAAGATAGATGAACAACAAATGGTTCACAACCACAATACCATAATAGAGGTTAAGTTAAACATTAATTCAAAAATCAAAGAAAGGAATACACAAATCAAGACTATATCTCAAATGTACCCGACATCGATATCCTCCAGATCATCGATCTCCCCCATCTCAATGATTCGAGGAAGACCCAAATCTGAGCTAGCTCCTCCTCCTCTTCGGCTGTCATTACTTCTAGCTCCCGAAGCCTGATAGGACCCCTTGGATGAAGTACGGACTGGAGTAACAAAATCTCTCGGTGCCCGTGACCTCTTTTGAGATCTACTGGAACTAGGACTCCTGAAGTATTTCTAGAGGTGTCTTTGCCTCCCACAAGAACGACAAACAAAAGATGGCACCTACACCGAGTACTGACATGTCCCACTGAATCACAATTAAAGCAAACAACAGTCGAACTCATCGTCTGAAAGGAAGATGCTTTCCCAGCACGAAGGCGACTAGAAAATGACCTCTTGGATGTCAGAGCCTGATGTCCCTCTGAACGAAATGGCATCCTAGTCCTCATACCAGAAGAAGCTGAAGGGTTCTTCGGAGCAAGCTCCTTGTTCAAAAGTTCTGCTCCAAGAGCCTTCTCAATGTATTTGCCAAGTGAGTTACAATTATGATTGAACAACTGCATCCTCAACTGTGGGTTTAGCCTCTTGCTAAAATACTTGATCTTATCTGCTTCAGTATAGATAATAGATGAAGTAAAATAAAGAAGTCCATAAAACTTCTCAGCAATAACAACAACAGCCTCGACCTCGACGGATTCGGGGTTCAAAACCTATGATAACTTGGCTTCACAAAGTGGAGCCAGATAATAACTCTCTAACATGAGAGTCTTGAACTCTCTCCAAACACAATCATGATCGGTGGGTTTCACAGAAAGCCACCACGAATAAGGGCCCTTACTCAAGTAGTAAGCCGCTACTGCCACCTTACTCTCTTCTGGACACTAAACCATGTCGAAGACTTTATCAAAATGTTCAAGCTAATGAACAATGTCATCTGGTTCCGACGAACCCTCAAAAGTAGGCAGCCAATGACGAGAGATATCGCCAACAATCTGACTCACACCCCCACCCTGCTCATGAAATGGCACCTGAGGTCCCTGCTGTGGTGAACCACGAACCATCGAGGTCTGCATGGTCTCCACTATCCATGTCGAAGACTTTATCAAAATGTTCAAGCTAATGAACAATGTCAGCTGGTTCCGACGAACCCTCAAAAGTAGGCGGCCTATGACGAGAGGTATCGCCAACAATCTGACTCACACCCCTACCCTGCCCATGAAATGGCACCTGGGGTCCCTGCTGTGGTGAACCACGGACCATCGAGGTCTGCATGGTCTCCACTATCCATGTCATCTGAGTCATCTGGGCCATCGTGCCCCTTATAACCAAGAAAGGGCCGATGTGTACACTCTCAATCTGATTGACTTTCCAAGTATGATGTCCTGAAGAAGAATCGGTCGCGTAGGTAACACCACCGGCCAAACTCAGATCTGTCTCGGCATTCGCATGCGTATAAACATGAGGTGCTGGGTTCCGGCCCACTCTGTAGCCTTTACCCCCTCTGCCAAGTCCTCTTTCCATACTGAAAGAATAACATTCATGATCATTGCTCAAATACGCCTCAACGGCCAATCCAGAATGCTAAGTCAACAACCAAACACGAGTATATATGCTCAACGGATAATCAATCATATCAATTAGGCTAATCATCGTCGACACAGATCCCACATGCTCCAAAACAAATAATCATGAATAAATCGCAACTCAAGTGTCACATACATGTTTCAGCAACACATGTATAATCAATGACATAATGAATGTATGAACATAAAAGAGAATAGAGTTCTTACACAGGTCATACGAAGCTTCGAGGTCTTGCGATACTAGTTCCCATTGACAACGACTCGATGAAAGAATGACTCATACAGTCGTCCAGCTACCACGACCCACAAAACCCAACTGTCCGGATTGTCATAGCCTGACAGCCCCACTGCCACCGCCTCAGTAGAGCCACATAACCCACATGTCAGGGTATCTCATAACCCATTTCTCTGATACCATCTTCTGTAACACCCCCAAATCTTGTTGGGTTATTATAGTGTCGTGGACCCCACACCAGGAGATCCACCAGGCTAACATAACTAAAAATACATCAAACTGACAAAAAAGGAATATCACAGTCCTTACTATGATATCCGATACTGTATTCCGATGTGTAATTTCAATGACAATGATGGGCCTACATGGCCAAAATAAAATATAACAACATCCACGAGCCTTGCTCGAATAACACAAAATAGCAACAACTGATAAACTGGAGAATAATCCCAACTGACTGACTAACATGAACATCGAAACAACTCGGGAATAGTATCGCTCGAATGTCTGGTCGCCATCGTCATGCCCCTATGTCTCAACTTTCTCCTCGCAAATACCTAAAACATGAAAATATGGTCCGCCCCCACGGGGCCAGTCATCCAGATAATGAATATCAAATACACGTACAACATGATATGCATCCAAAGGCAAAACAAATGGTACAACAACGATACTAGGTGCTCACAAACAATGGTAAAACTAAGTATTTGTGAAACACTATGCCTACGACATACGATCAATACCTGCTCAACATGTTAGAACACAAGTGCCCAACGACGAATCATCAATATAGAATATAACAACTAATTACCCGAAGGTAAACCAAATCAAAGCTGAAACAGATAACAACAACGATGCCCGGAGGCTCAAACGGAAACGAATACATCGCACATGGCCTAGAAGCCCTCAACCGAAGCTGCAAAATATCAAAATGGCCTGAAAGCCCTCACCTGAAGCTGCAAAATATCATAATGGCCCGAAAGATCTTAGCCGAAACTGCAAATCATCACACTGGACTGAAAGCCACTCAGCCGAAGCTGCCAAACAATAATGAGATGTCCGAAGCCAAACAACCCGAAGCTGTATCACATGAATTGGTCGAGCCACACAACCAAAGCTGTATCACAATGAGGTAGACGAACGCCACACAGCCGAAGCTGTATCACAATGAGGTGGACTGAAGTCACACAGCCGAAGCTGTATCATAATGAGGTGGACTGAAGCCACACAGCCGAAGTTGTATCATAATGAGGTGGACTTAAGTCACAGCCGAAGCTGTATCACAATGAGGTGGATTGAATACACACAGCCGAAACTGTATCACAATGAAATCATCCAATGACCGTGACCTACTAAACCATAGGTGTTGGGAAACTAACCGCGAAGGTTCAAGCCCCAAACATACCCATAATGAGATCACCCAGTGATCGTGACCTATTGAACTGTAGGTGTTGGGAAACTAACCACGAAGGTTCAGGCCCCAATATTACCCATCGAGTACTAGCCGAGACTAGCCTCCAAATCATAAATACTCTTAAATGGCAATGATCGCAAAATTACCGAATTTACAAGAATGATAATATGCTGCCTTGAGTCGGACAACACGACAACAATAACTCACGGATGGGCACCATCGTCGGTGGTCCCAATTCAAATACCTCGATTGCCTTAGAACAGCGAATCGATAACAATAATACCACGGATGGGAAATGTCCTCGACAGTCCCAATTCAATACCTCGATTACCTTAGAACGGCTAATCGTTAACAATGATACAACAGATGGGAACCATCCTCGACAGTCCCAATTCAATACTTCGATTTCCTTATAAATGGCCAATCAATAATAATGACAGAATTATAATAGATGTCCCGGAACCTTCAATCGGTCACCGAAAGCAGAGATGATAATGAAATACGTCAATGCCTTTAATCGGCCAATACAACATCAATATCAACAACACCAATATCAATAACAACGATCACAACAATGTCTTATGCCGACATCAACATAAAAAATAACAATCGATACATCAATACCGCGAATCTGATATCGACAACAAGAATAACAAGAAGAGTCTCAATGCCTTGAACCGGCCATTGACGAACAACAATAACATTTGGCATAATTGCCGAAGGATATCGTATCAAATAATTCCCTGATATCAACAAAAATCATGAAGAGACCACGTCTCGAAATGATACAACATATTCATACACATACATGATAACTTTAATCTCATTGACCAGTACAAGTACAAAACTTGTCTCAAGCCAAAGGCGATGAAATCCTCCCACAAACGACGAACGGCGTCCTACAACAATCACAAGCACTCGAACAAACTTGAATGAAATATAATTCATTCAACAACATAATATCGATCGAAAACAACACAAAAGCTAACCTTGATTCAATCGCGAATTGATCAAACCAACAAATGAATATCATAGTCCTCAACTATGAATTCTAACATCCTCCAACACCTCAATGATCAATTGACATGGTCATTATGATCTTAACACTTGTGAAAAACAATTCAACAAGGATTATCAAGAACAACATCAAAGTAATCATCCCATTATGATGATATCATCATATATCATCACAATCAACCCAAAAACATCATCAACACCACCAACATCCATAATCATCTCAAAGCTATGCTAATCATCTAACAATTTCAACCTAACTCTTCCTAAACATGATTAAAATCTCTAAGTATTCTTACAGCATCAAGAATACACTCAAACTCAAGTAACCTCAACACATTCTTCATCATAAGTTCATAAAAACTATGAAGAATCATACTATCCTCCAACAATCAATAACTACATGAGGTAATCATCAACAACATCAACATAATCTCGAGTTCAACACAAGATTAACCAACATACCTCTAGAAAAATGAAGAACAACCTCAAACCCTCCAAGAATCTACTCCAATCTTCACAGCTCCTAATCTCCAATCCAAGTTATGAAGCTCCATATCAAGTTGAAAGGGGCTGGAATACACTAAGGGATGCAGAGAGATGATTTCTAGGGAGAGAAATCGGAAATAGATCGTGAGAAAATGAAAGACGAAATATGTCTTTATAATCTGCACAGTGAACTAAGGCCACTATCCTCCCAGCTTAATGTCTATTAATCCTCCTTACGTACGCTATCATCCTTACATAGCGAACGCTACGTCCTCCTAGAGGCTTCTGCCCTCAAAACTACCCACCCTTATGTAGGTTGTCCGAATAGGCGTACGTAACAACCACAACATTACGTATGTTAGCTTCCATGCATAGCGTACGTAATGAGCATTGACCTAGCTGTCTCTATCAAGCCAAATTGATATAGTCGTGCTCGGTCTCACACACCAAAAGTCAGATGCGATCCGATACCCTGTGTTACGTGCGTAACCAACATGGTTTAGCGTACGTAACTCTCTGTCTATAGCTTACGTAATGCTAAGCATGTAGCGTACGCTATGGCTAATATACTTAACCAAAATCCAAAACTCACCAAGCAACATCCAATCGGTAAAAATAATACCAACGACAAGTATAAACATTTCGATTTAGAAGTACCCCAATACAATTTACATTGATTAGTCAAATACAACAACACTTGTACAATTCCAAATCACTACCTACAACACAACAATAAAAAGAAAAAAATATCCCTACATTTTTAGCTTGGTTATTTTTCGAGTGATCGTCAGTTTGAACCAATATATTCCATCCTTAAGGTATAGTCACTCGAGAAACAGTCACATGTAAATAGTCACGACTATAGACCGAATTCTTAAGATATTCTCCATCGTGTGTGTGTGTGATATATATATATATATATATATATATATAGAGAGAGAGAGAGAGAGAGAGAGAGAGGAATTCATAACAGAAAATTATCTACATTGAATTTTGAACGGTGTTAACCAAATGACATTAATGAAATTCGGAGATTAAAATTTACCCGCATATGAGAATTTTACATTCGAGTATGTATTTATCAAGTTCCGTAATCACAAGTCTCGTCTCATTATATAATCTCATAAATTGGTCTATATTTCTTAATAGCATCACATAAGTTCCTACACTCAAATGTAATTCCTGATTAGATAATATAACTTGTGTTAACTCATTTTTTCTTTTATTAACATTGTACTCTTGTGAGCAACACTAATTTTATAAAGGTATATCCAGAAAAAGATTTACGAAAAATAATTAGTTATCGTTGTCATTTTATACTTATAACTCATAAAAGCAATGACAAACTTTTTTATAGCCCATATATGCCCCTCAACCAACATTATCTTGTATGGTCTAATGTGTATTTCTCTAACCATTCTATAAATTCCGGTGCCCTGGAACATATAATTTCCTTTAACAAAATATAAATACCAAATTAATTTTGAAATTTATATACCATAATTTTAAAACACACACACACACACACACACACACATATATATATATATATATATAACTTTGTATTTAGTAACATAAAACCTATTTATCAAAATAATATTGGAATTAGTATCCATATATGAAATAATTTTGTATTTAACTAATATATCAACAAATATAATTTTAATACCACAAAGTTTATATATAAAAATAATTATATATTTACAGAATACACCACACATATGATTCTATAACTTAAAATCCATTTATTAGAATATTGGAATTCATAAATATAAATAATAATTTTTAATTAACTACTATACCGTAAATATGATTTTATTATAATAAAATATTAGGATAATTTTGTATCTAATGAATATACAATAAATATGATTTCTACCATAGATTTTATTTATCAAAATAATTTCATAATGTACATATAGATTAAAATAGATTTATAAAAGTAATATACCATAAATGTAATTTTATTAAATATTTAAAACATTGGAATTTGTACGTATAAGTTATTTTTGTGTTTTACTAGTATACCATAATATAATAAAATATATTTATCAAACTTGTTTTGAATAAATATAATTTCATTTAGTACATATAAGTTATTTAGCAAAATAATTTCTTAATAAATTATTTATCAAAATAATTTCAGAATGTACATATAGATTAAAATTGATTTATAAAAGCAATATACCATAAATATAATTTTATTAAAAATCTAAAACATTGGAATTAGTACGTATAAGTTATTTTTGTGTTTTACTAGTATACCATAATATAATATAATATATTTATCAAACTTGTTTTGAATATATATATATATATATATATATATAAAACTTGTTTTCGTGTTTAACTAATACACCATAAGAATATTACTTTTTTATAACCAAAATATAGATATTTTTTATTAAAAATATAATTTTGGATCATCTAACATGTAGTAATTACAATACATAAATAATAGTTTATATTTTGGATCTTTGGATTATGAATCTATAATTAAATTAGTATATATAAAGGAATAATATTTAACTAATATACCATAAATGAAATCGTATTTATCAAATGTACCATAAATTCAATTTTATTAGCATAACAGAAACACATACATACATATGGTGATAAAATAGTATTCAATAATATAACATAATTTTATTATCATAAAATCTATTTATTTAATAATTATTGATATTAATATATAACAAGATAATTTTGTATTTACCTGATATACCGTGTATATATGATTTAATTATGATAAAATACACTTACAAGAATAATTTCGTAATTAATATATAGTTTATACAAAATTCTAGAAATAGTAACTCTAATTTTGGCGGAAATTTTTTTTACTACTATTTTGAGCATCAATTCTCTTTATACTACTATTTTCACAAATAATTGTACCTCACAAAAAACACCATATTATTGTTATTTTTGAAATATTTCTACTTGATTTCGACCCTCTTCGCACAGGGGCGTCATTTTCGACCAGTTCAACCCGTTTCACTCTGGGACATCATCTTTGACTATGTTCGCCACATGACATTATGTTCGACCTGTTTTATCCTATGACGTCATTTTCAACTGTTTCATCACAGAACATCGTTTTGGGCCCATTTCTCGCCCACATACGTTATTTTGTGTCTGTTTCACCTAAAATGTCATTTTCGAACCATTTAGCCCCGAGATAGATATTTCGACCTGTTTAGTTCCGGGATGATATTTTCAATCAGTTTCGTCTTGAGATATTATTTTTTACCCGTTTCACCCTGAGATATTATTTTCGACCTGTTTTGTCTTAGGACGATGTTTTTGCTCGTTCGGCTCGGGGCAATATTTTTGGATCATTTTGCCTCAAGACGTAATTTTGGACTTGCTCGCCCCAAGATGTTATTTTGAACTTGTTCGTCCCAAAATGTTATTTTCGACCCCAAGACATCATTTTTGTCCCATGTTCGCCCCAAAATGATACTTTCGTCCAGTTTCATCACACGATATTATATTGTTCACTTTCCCCCTGCATCAAACACCTCATCACGTAGGTATTATGCCTATTATTTTTTACTCTTTTTTGCTCCAGGATAATTTTTTCGGTCCATTTCTACCGAGGAGGTCATCTTCTGCCTATTTCACCGTGAGACATTATTTTTCGACCCGTTTAAGCCTGGGACATTATTTTTGGTCCGTTTCACTTCATGAGGTCATTTTCGACCTGTTTCGTCCCAATACGTCATTTTCGACCTATTCTGTCTTGGGACGATATTTTTGACTATTCTTGTCGCATGATATTATTTTCAATCTTTTCCGACCTGTGACGTTATTATTGACCTAGAACGTTATTTTTGATTGTTTTCATCTTGGGTCGTTATTTTTCAAATGTTTTTACCCCAATAACTCATTTTGGACTAGTTTCGCGCTAGGATGATAATTTTGACTCTTATCACAATAAATGTTATTTTCGACCTATTTCATTCAAGGACATTATTTTATATCCGTTTCATCTCGAGATGTTATTTTCGACCTGTTTCGCCTTGGGAGGATATTTTTGGCTCGTTCTGCCTCGGAAAGTTATTTTTCGATCCATTTTGTTAAGAGCGTCTCTAGTAAGGAGGTTTGAGTAGGTTTTTGAACCCAAACCTCCCGATATGGCTGTTAGGGAGAGGAGTTTGTGTCTGGGTGTGGGAGATATGGGTTTGGAAGTCCAAACCCAAATGCTGAAAATAAAAAAAAATAGGGAAGGGGGTGTGAGCTGAACATGTAATATCCGGATAATTGTTGAGTATTTTCATCTGTATTTGAACCTTGTAATATTTGATTTTGTGGCATCTATAATCGAAGTATGATTTTTCTCGTATTCGTATTCCAAACATTCATGATCATATTAGGAAGAATTTACAAATTCATGCATGCAGCTACGCCATAACGTACGCTACAAAATGAGCTTAACATACATTATGAACTGAGGATAGCGTATATAATACCCCCGATATATTCAGTAATATTACAGCGCCGTAAATCCTTTACATAAGAATTTACAAGGCTGAAGAAATGAAAAGACAATAACAGATACCAACATATGAAAGTAACTGAAATATAATACAACAGTTCTGGACCAACACCGAAAATACAGACGTTCAACAGCGAATTATTAATACACAACCATTCTCAAATCATAAAAGGACACGTACTCGAGTTGTTAATAAAAACAACACAAATTTCAGACAATTAAACCCGAATGGAACATCACTCTGTACCCTCGGCGTCATGCAGTTCCAGTGGTTGTTTCCTGCTCTCTTGGATCCTGAACATAAACAAATATTCACCCCTGAAGGGGTTTGCACAATGATGCTAGTACAAGTACGATAATTATACAACAATGATTTAATCAACAATAATCATGACAAGTTTCTCGAACGATAAATAATAACAACACATATCACATCATGACAGTCTCGACATACTCACGATATTCTAATGATCCAGCGCACACAGCTATAGATTCCCATGATGATCCCGTCGGATCAACGCATGGTGGAACTACCTGTCCAATGATCCAGCGCACACAGCTATAGATTTCCCATGATGATTCCCGTCGGATCAACGCATGGTGGACAATTTAATCACAACACACAGTATAGTCATAGCATAACTGACATAATACGAACAACTCTAATTAAAGTACTTGCCTCGATTCGATGATAAGAATAAAACTTCGATGAATATCAATACACTCGAAGGTCTCCCCTTTGATCAATCACGTTGCAAACCTCGAAACTTAAATAAAAGAAACAATATAGGGTTCATCTCACGTCATATGAACGTCTAACAATCCAATTTTTTTTTTGGGAAAAGTCAATTTGCATTAAATAAATAAGATTGGCCAACAAGGCAGGCCAGTACCCAGCAAATATTACAGAAGGTGCACCAACAACACGAAAAAGAAAAAATAATAAAAGAGTTACAATGGGACTACCAAGCAACCCTCCAAATACGCCTAACAGCGACCGCGGATAATGAATGAGGCGGCCAACGCTGAGAGATAATGTCAGGAACAAGCCCAATCCCCTGGAAAGTAACTGAGTGAGGATCTCGACGCCTCTGACCGAATCTCCCCTCATTGCGCTCCTGCCAGAGTAAGTAGACCAACGCCGCTAAAAAGATACGGTATGCCATGTTAACCAGATGCTTACCTCTCCACCTCCTAGCCGCCCAAAGAATACCAAATTACAATCGAAAGTTCACAAAATGTATCATGTCTGACCTGCGTAACGTACGTTACATACCCTTTGTAGCGTACGTTAAGCCTACTTGTTAGCGTACATAAGCTACGAAGTCTAGCATACGCTAATCATGCATTGACAGTTTCTCTCTGATCAGTCGACTAACTCGTCTGATGGTATAACGTACGTTACGTACCAAACGTAGCGTACATTAATTCTGCCCGTTAGCGTACGTAAGCTACAGAGACTAGCGCATGCTAAACATGTATTTGACAGTTCTCCTATGATCAAGCGACTGACTTGCCTGATGCATGATGCTTAACGTAGCGTAATGCATGATGCTTAACGTACGTTATACTCACAAATACACTTCTCATGGAAACAAGACTGATCCTAAAGTGTTTGATATCTTCGAATTTCCAGGATAAACATGCCATCATAATACTATACTCCAATCTTGATGATAAATCCTCAAATGTAGTTCGGAAGGTCTATGGTTGTTATCAATATCATTATTACATTCAAACTATCATCTTGAAGATTGGTTAACAATCCACCTTTACAAGATACAACAAATCCTTCCATGATCAACCTCCTAGGCTCGTCTATCAAAAGCGATACTAATACCAAGTCCGCGATTACTATGAAGACACCTTACAAATGTGGATTATCAATCTTAGAAAACATCCTTTACTTGTTCATCGTAACAAGATTCAAATTATGATGTTCTTAACCAAGGTACTTAAAGCATAATCATCTCAACTTCCTAGACATGATGTTTGGTTGAATAAATCATCCATGGAACTTAATATCTTGATAGCATGATCATCATATCCTTAAGAACACGGATCCAAGGTTGGAGATAGCATTAACATACCTTAAGATGAAGAAAACACCGAGACAATAAGTAAAATCCAACTCCGGTTACTTGTGTGCCAATCCAAAATGATTCTCCACTTCAATGATCAAGTATAAGTGATATCTAATCTCCCAAGGTCAAGTATAGAATGTTTATATGTGTTTAAGGAGGCTGTGAACTCTCTGGAATGAGATAAGTCGATGGCCTAGTGAAAAGGAACGAAATGATTTGAAATGGGGTGCTGTCGTATTTATAACTTTCTGAGCATAACGTACGCTAGACTTTGCTCATAGCGTACGTTATCGTCCAAAAAATAGCTTACTGTCTTTTTTTTAACTTCATTACGTACGCTACACTTATTAGGTTACGTACGTAACCAATACCATTAGCGTACGCTACATACTTACCTTAGCGTACGTTAATCCGTTGACTTAAAACTGTCTAGGTTCATCCGTGGGAAACTTATCCGAACCCACCGACCAGCTGGCTCATGTGCTAGCCGCCCTACTCAATTATTGGCTGCCTTACGTACGCTAAGCTTCATTCATAGCGTACGCTAATCTTGGCATATAACATACGCGATGCTAACTTCGTAGCGTATGTTATCACATATTTACATGCGAAAATACATATGTTGATATTATCATGCACATGGATACGAATACGAGAAATATCATACTTCAATTATCGGTATCACAAATCCGAATGATATAGGGTTCAATTACAGATGAAATACTCAATAATTAATCCGGATATTACAGCGTACGCTATGGACGAAGCATAGCCTACGTAACAGACAGTCAGGCAAATAAGGTTGGTCGGCACATGGGCCATCTTAGAACGGGGACAAGGATAAGATTCCCCGCGTGGCCCGGAAAACTTTTTGAAAAAGCATGTCAACAAGGTTTAACATACGCTAAAGGACTAAGATCGCGTACGCTAGATAGAGCTTATTACGTACGTAATCGGTAATGGTTAACGTACGTTAAGGAAGTAAAAAATGAGGCAGTAGATACTGTCGGACGTTAACGCACGCTAAAGACTTCAGATAGCGTACGTTAAGATGATAACGTACGTAATGCTGTAAGGATAACGTACGTAAAGATCTGTGTTTTATAAATATGGCAGTACTCCATTTCATTTCAACTCGTCCCTTGGCTGATTTTTACAAGTCAAGAGAGCTTTCCCCGCTCATATAATCATTACATAGCCTTTTTACCTGGTTTAGAAGATTGTAGACATCTCGGATTGGTGTTCAAGCCTACGGTGTCAAGTTCTATCTATCGTTTTCATCGTTATTCTTCGTGAAAGGTATGTTGACACTAAACCCAACCTGGAATTCGGTTTCTTGAGTATGATAATGAGATTATTACATTTCAAGGATGTCGTAGTAATCCAATATCATGTTTTAGGAAGATTGGTTTGGTTATACATGGATTGTTCTTCGTTGTTAAGTGAATCGTGATTGAACCTTGGCATGTTGAACCCTAAGACGTAGTTTCTGATATTTGTTACATATTTTGGATGTCGATTCTGAATCACTTGTATACCAATGCATTGTTAATATCATAACCTAGAATGGGGATATCCAAGAAGATGAATTCTTAGGGTCTTCACTAAGAATAATCCATGTGTAGTATGAGCTGCTCTTCAAACGTAATTCATGACTTGTAATGATTTCTGGACATGATGATCTTCATGTTAATGATTGGAACGAAGTATGTTGATGGGTAACAATTGTTATGAACTTATTAACTTTGGAAAGAAGGATGGTTTGTGGAAGAACGAAATTGTAGGGATGAATTAATCTAGAACTTGGTTGAAATATGTTAAATAACCGAACCAAGTATTAGAATTGATAATCGGGAATCGAAGTGTGAATTCATGCTGATTTGAATATTCTTGAACTCGTAGACGTCGACCTTCATCTCCGTTACGGTCATTTAACTCACATGAAATATGTCCTTAGTTCGACCGAGCGTTCATCGAATGAGTTGAACCGTGAACCGGCTAACTTAGAGTGTTAACCCATCCGTAGTAGATGTTAGATATTTGTACATTTAAATTTGTTATGTAAGTAGAGTTGTCGTTATTTTCCTATTGTTTAAGGTTCGAGGTTTGCGAACGATTAATCGAAGGAGCGGCCTTCGAGTTTGTTAAAGTCATGAAGTGTTTATTCCTTGCCATCTTTCAAAGGCAAGTAACTTAATTACATTTATTCGCATTGATGTTGGTTATGTTGATTGTTGTATTGTGTATATGTGTTGCGATTATTTGTCCACCATGCATTGGTCCGACGGGATCATCATGGGAATCTATAGCTGTGTGCGCTGGATCGTTGGATAGGTATTTCCACCATGCGTTGGTCCGATGGGATCATCATGGCAATCTATAGCTGTCTGCGCTGGATCGTTGGAATACCACGAGTATGTTGAGATTGATATGATATGTTGTACGTTGTTACTGTTTCTCGTTGGAGAGACTTGTGATTATTGTTGATATTGTTGATGTTATTATTCAGGGTTGTTGAATAAACCCTTGCTGTATAATTATCGTACTTGTACTAACATCGTTGTGCTAACCTCTTTGGGGGTGAACATTTATTTTATGTTTAGGATCCAGGAGAGCGGGAAAACAACCACTAGAGCTGCATGACAACGAGGGTGTAGAGTGATGTTACGGCCGGATTATTTTGTCATATGTTTATGTTGTTTTAATAAAGTACTCGAGTATGTTGTCATTTGTGATGTTGGATTAGGTCATGTATTAATGTTCACCGTTTGACGTTTGTCTTTCAGTACTGTTTTCAGACTCGTGTTGTATTTAATTTCCGCTGTCGTTGTTTGTTGGTATTTGTTATTGTCATTTCATTTCCCCAGCCTTGTAAATTCTTACGTAAAGGATTTATAGCGCTGTAATATTCTTGAATATATCGGGGATGTTACAGAACTCACCCTTAGAAGCAACCTTTCGGGCATGGGCATCACACGCACTATATTTGTTTGGTTTTACGTGTATCTAATACATGAAATATGAGCTAAAACAAAGAGGAATAATTATTGAAAACCCAAGATGAGGATCTTCATGCAGCAATTTAATTGATTTAATAAAGGATTCGTCAAATTATCTTAACTTGAAGAATAGATCTAAATCCAGACCAAAAGATGATGAAAGTCACTTCCCTCTTCGGTGATCCACATACGAATAATTGCACAAGCCGGATTGCTAAATCCTTACGAATAATATTGATAAACAGTAAACAGATGATTCCTTGCTAGAAGGATTGTATTTTTGATCAAGATCAACTAAGGGAAGAGAACGGAATGACCGAACTGGGTCTCCTACTGTAGAAGAGGGCGACCGATTGTAGAGGGGAGGGAGGCCGATTTTTCACTCTTCACAATTGAGGTTGTGTAATCTTATTCTTATGGCAACTCCTTGTCATAGATCCCTTATTTATACTAAGTAAACCCTAGAGTCGACTCTAGTATTTTCTTAGTTACCCATCAACTTAATAAATAATACAATATATATAATATCCCATATTATATATTACTTATTATTTAGTCTTTTAATAATATAATATCCAATATTATATTTACTATTCCCAGTTGATATAATTAAATAATATAATATATTATATCCTATGTTATACATTACTGATTATTTAATTTCTTTAATAAATATAATTCCAATATTATATCTATTAATTATTCTTGCTTGTCTTTAATTGTCGTATGTGTGACCTAACAGGCTTATGCTATGTTGGCACTAAGTTAGTACCTTATTAAATGATAAATCATAATCTTTCTCTTGCAAGACATTATGACTACCCCAATAATATAAATTTATAGTCTATTAAACTATTTAACATGTCAAATCCCTTTGTCGCACGATATCATATTTGAACTAAGTAATGGAAAATGTCATACTTATTATGTTCAAATGCTTACTCGATCTTAAGTAGACTGATTGAATCACATGACTCTTCATTTGAGTATGGCCATGCATTTTCTTCTGTCCTACTTATTAAGGGGCCCAACAGATATCTCTCTTCCGAAAGAGAGGGACAATTTCCTATCTTTATTATTCATTGCCCTCTACATGACTCCCATCAATCGTGATCTCTAACCTTGATGATCACCATGTTTAAGATGACGCTGGATTACGTCAAGGTATAGTAGTTATCATGTTGGACTCTATGATAATATCAAGTTAAAGGATTCATTGACATACTGTTATATTGAGATTCGCTTATGATATTTTCATGCAATGATCTCAATGCGGGTTTGTCCAGTATTACATTCTCAAACCAATACGCGTAAGTTTGATCCGTACCATGTGCATAATCATTCTATGATTATCAATCAAACTTATACTTGTATATTATTCACTTGAGTTTCCACTCTACGTGATTGACCATGGACATTTGAATAATATTATTATTTGTGAATAACTATTATTCTATCATTATAATATTAAAAGATGCACTAATCAACAAGAAATAGATGTCATAATTTTTTTTATTTAAATGTGACAATTATAAATCTAGGCACATCGAGTCTCCTAGGGAACTATTCCCAACAATCTCCCAATTGCACTAGGACCATTCATTCATGACCCTTAGGCCTATCGATCTAGCATGCTCTACATGCTTTCCTTGTCAGAGTGGATCGGCGACATTCTCTTCTACTGCTACTTTTCACATTGTAATATCTCCTCGTTTGACAATATCTCTGACTAGGTGATATTTCCTGAGTATATGTTTGGAATCATGATAGGACTTAGGCTCTTTAGCTTGTGCAATAGCACCATTATTGTCACAATAAATGCTTATGGGATCCTGGGTCAGCACCACTCCTAGTTTAGTAACGAACTTCTTGATCAAGACGTCTTTCTTAGCCGCTTCCAATGCTGCTAGATACTCAACTTCTGTTACAGAATCAGCAATCATGCTTTGCTTGGAACTCTTACAACTCACAGCACCTTCACTCAATAAAAACATATAACCGGTTTGTGATTTAAAATCGTCTCTGTCGATTTCGAAACTTGCATCGTCGTAACTATAATACCCGGATTTTCAGTATAATTTTTTTGCGTTATTTTATCTGAGATATACTATATAGTTTGGTATCTATACAGTATGGATAAAATAAATTGAGAACCGAGACAGTTATACTGGTGTGATTATCGTTTTTGATTGACATATATATTCAGGATATGTTGTATCAGGTTGAACTGATTTGGATATCAGGTATACCGTATGAGAATATTTTTGGATTCAGTATGTGTATTAAGTATGCTGTATGTTCGTATCCAGTATGTTGAGACGAACAGGAACAGTTGGATTTTTGTCTAAGTATAAAGCCATTACGTACGTTAAGCCTTGGAGTTTACGTACGTAAAATGTAATACCTCCGGTATTCCATGCTTGATTACTTTGTACTGTGTGAATGTTTGGTAATGTGACGTCATTTCTATTTATGTATTCCATTGAGTGCTATATAATTGTACGATGTGAATGAAACGGGGGCGACACACCTTGACGCCGTGGGACGATCGTCGGTGCGAATATGACGGTAGCCAACGTCTTGTTCCCCGATAACTGTCGACGAGTGGAAGGGATGGTCACCCCAAGATGGTTAGAATGTGGTTTGAGGCTAAAAGGGTTTGTCTAACGCGCGCTATAACCCATGCCTAACGTACGCTATATTTCGATCGTTACGTACGTTAAGGCAGCTACATTACGTACGTAACGGGTGGGTCGGTCTTCTCCACCGAATCTTTCTTTTGACACGGACAGGCTACTTTCGGCGGGCTAGAGGACAAACGAGTCAACTGCTCGTTACATACGTTATGTCCCAAATTTAACGACGTAACACTTGGGCACATTTCGGCAATGAGTTCTTTACGACGTTTTCAAAGACAATCGCTACGACGTAATACACCTTACGTACGTAACACCCTTATCGTTAACGTACGTTATCAAAACCAAGTTTTATAAAATGATAGTTCCCTTCTTCATTTGCACGACCCAACATCACAAACTACCACCCTTGGAGAAATTCCTAGCCCTATACCCGGTTCTTAAGCCTCTTAAACACTTGAATTAACATTGAGGAGGTGGATTCTTGAGCTTCGGTGAAGATTATCCAAGTCGTTCAAGTCACTTCTCGTTTTCCTCGTAGTTCTTGTGAATCCTTCAACCATCTTCATTATTCTTCTTGCAATAAGGTAAGCCATCAATCCCTGGAGTTATATCTTCGATGTTTTCTTATTTATACTTATTATATTGCGGGTATTGGGTAGATTTTGCTAAACTTCGTATACAATCTTGTCGGATGAAATTATAGTTACCGGAAATTTCGTTTCTTATATGTTTCGTTTCGTGCAAATGAAATTTCACTTCAAATCATCACTAGGAATGTAAAATTTGACGAATCAATTGTGGGGAAATTCGTAGTAATCCGTCACCGTATATTCCATTGTCCGTAGCCACCCTTACCTTGTGATTTTTGACACTTAGCAAACTAAGGAAATAATTCGATAGTATAATCAATATTGGTTGCCAAACCACCGAAGTTGTTGTGCAATAAAATCCGTCGATTGTAGTATTCGGGATATAGAATTGTATTAGAAAGCATAAGATTCGATTTCGCCATAACAATTCGTTGACACCGAAGAATGATAGGATTATCTTCTTGAGTATATCGATATACCTAATGTTAATTATAAGATTGAACGAGATAATGATACACAACACTTGAAAACTTAGAGACGATACTCATACCGACAATTAAAACTACACTAGGGATCCGGTTAGGAAAGGGAGACTAGTTTATTCATTATAATCCGTATGAGGTGTTAATCGGATGTTTCGTGGCTAGGTTAAGTTCGAGCGGGCGTGGGGACTTCGTTATCATAAAGCACCTACTACCGGATCACAGGCAAGTCAAATCTTGCTCGTGAATTTTCTAATATCAATGTTATACCGTATGTTTGTACGTGCCATTTTGATAAAAGCCGACGTTTGTCTTTCTCTAAAGATGTTATAAATGGGCCGATGTGTTGGGGATAAAACCTGTATGGTACCCGTGTGGAAATGTGTTAGGGGGTAAGACCCAAATTGGGCACCTATGTTCTGGGGTATTCCCGTGTGGATACTTCCGTGACCCTTGGTTGCGACCTTGGGGGCTTATGTGTTAAAGAGAAAGACTCGTCGGTTAAGTAATGAAATATTCCCTGTGATTACTAGGTACTTTGATTGTAAAGATGTCGTATATCGTTATTAGTAGTTGTTATTTGGTATGCATTCTTCGACTCGGTTACTGGTATGACTCGTCGTACTGTAAAATTGTTCATCATGTGCGGGACATTCCCAGGGGTCCTCGGACTTGAGCGGTGTTGGAATTATCTCTAGCATTTGTTTTAATTGGAATAAATTGTTTTCTTTGAGAAAACCTTTGTTGTGTAATAATTGGACTTCAGATTACATTTCCCTTAAATCTTTCGATTCACGTTATGTAATCCTTGAATTTAAGGTTTTATCGCGATTTTCTTAAAATGCCTATTTTTCTAACTAGCCTTGTGGGTCCCACGTGGGATTCATGGCACTGTAATACCTCGGGATATTTTGGGGGTGTTACAGAAAATGGTATCAGAGCGACAAACTCCTGGTTTGAATAAAACTTTCTCATATATTTTTTTTCTCTTTCTCTCAAAATCCAACACCCCAAGCGATCGAAGCTCCTCGTGGGAATGCAAGTAAGTGATATGTGTGTGTTTCTATTTTTGTACAACATTTAATTGAAAATCATGCGTGGAACTGGCTTTAGATTGATACCGTTAGTGATGGCACGCCGAGGAGCTAGAAGGGTGGTGAATGACGCTCAGGGTTCCACCGCGAACCACAATGAGGACGGGAACACCGCCGAGACCCATCCTGCTGGGGGCCAGCCGCCACCAGTTAACCAAAACGATCAGGAGGCGGAACGACAAAATAACAACCCTGGAGGCATGGATCCAGCTTTTGTTCAGGCCCTTGCCCAGGCTATCGCCATGGGAATTGCTCAGGTCAATCAGGCAGAATGGATACCGGTCATCAATGTGGAAGAAAACACAGGAAGAGATCGATGGTTGGGAGAGATGCTGAAGGCTAGGCCTCCATTATTTGACGGGACAGGAGAGAAACACGTGGACGACTGGATTTCGGAAATGGAGACTGCCTTCGAAGTAATCGGATGCCCAGAAAACAGAAAGGTGCCGCTCGGAATTAATCAACTCCGTGACACTGCTGCACGTTGGTGGAGGACTTACAGGCCAGAGGACCGAGTGGTCGGGTGGACCGAATTTGCCCGACTGCTACGGAGCGAGTACTATCCCTGTTCAGCCCGAACCGCTCGCGCACGAGACTTTTTCAGTGCCGGCCCTCAGAACATGCCAGTACCAGAGATCATTCGGGCCTACCGAACCGAGCTAAGTTACATCTCCCAGATGGTTCCATCAGAAGATCAACGAATATGCCATCTTGCGCAGAGGTTACCGGAGGATGTACAACGCTATGCCGCCGGATTTCACTGCACGACCCTGAGAGCATACGAAGACGTAGTCACAGCATATGCCGGTACAGTTGTTAATACCGACATCGGGCACAACTCGAAGAAGCAGAAGACATCAGTTCAGCCTGGGAGCAACAACAAAACGAATTTGGGGCCCGCATCTTCTTTTAAGCCGGCGCTGCATCAAAGGGGTGTATCCGATCGGCCTTACCGTAGGGACTGCTTTCAATTGTGGCATGACCGGGCATACTAAGGATCGGTGTCGAAGACGGCTACCAAATGTTTCACTTGCGGAAAGGGTGGACACATGTCTCGCCATCTGTGGCGGGCCAATTCCACTCGAGCCCGGCCTTCGCAACCAAGTCAACAAGGCTCTGTGCAATCCCCAGACGCCTTTGCTTTCCAACTACCGAGCTCCATCCCACCAGAGCCAACCGCCACCGCATGGTGCCGGACGAGGCCGTGGCGCGACGGAGGTACCTCGTCCTTTTCGAGTCGACTGCCTCGTGTATTTGAGCCGAGGGCTACAGATGGTCACTGCGCCCCTATCTCGTACTCTTACGGTTAACTCTCACCGATTGCATGTACTATTTGATACCGGAGCCACCCATTCATTTATATCCGTGGAATGTGTTGAACGCTTAAATCTTGTTTGTGTACCTTGTGAGCCCTTTATCGTTAAACTACCCGAGGGTAGTAGATTAGCGGCGATCAAAAGGTTCGAGACTGTCGGATCGGCATCGACGATCATAGTTAATCGCTAATCTTATGGTCTTCCCACCTGAATGAAGATATCATATTAGGAATGGACTGGATGCCATTGCACAGAACAATCTTGGATACCTACCACTGACTATTTCTATTTCGGCTCATGACGGTACCACATATGTCATCACGGACGTGAACACTTTAGTACAAAGGGATCTCTCGGCATTATCGCATCGGAAGCCTCCTGCGGCTCTCGAAGTGAATACTACTGGTGTTATGTTCTTCGAGAGGACACTTCACAACTTGCAATCACAAACATTCCGGTGGTGAATGAGTTTCCAGACGTTTTTCCTGATGAACTACTGTGGCGCCACCGCACCGAGAAGTTGACCTTTCCATTGAACTAGAACCGGGACGACCTATTTCCAAAGCTCCTTAATGGCATGGCCGAGATGAAGGAATTAAAGATACAACCGAAAATCATGGAAAAAGGGTTGATCCGCCCAAGCACCTCACCGTGGGGCGCGCCGGTACTTTTCGTTAAGAATAAAGATAACTCTCTACGCTTGTGCATCGACTACAGGGAGCTGAATAAGGTTACTATCAATAATCGTTATCCACCACCAAGGATTGATGACCTCTTGGATCAGTTACAAGGGGCAGTCGTGTTTTCAAAGATCGATTTACGGTCCGGATATCACCAATTGAGGATTCGGGAGGAAGATATACCCAAGACTGCATTTCGGTCGAGGTATGGGCATTACGAATATATCGTGATATCATTCGGGTTGACTAATGCCCCAGCCGTTTTCATGGAACTAATGAATAGAGTTTTGATTGATTTCCTCGATAAATGCGTGGTGGTTTTTATCGACGACATCCTAATATATTCTCGAAGACGACAGGAACACGAGGAACATTTGAGGCAAGTACTGGGCGTGTTAAGACAACCCCAACTTTATGCGAAACTGTCCAAGTGCGAATTCTGGATGCCGGAGGTAATTTTTCTCGGACATGTTGTCTCGGCAGAAGGTGTCAAGGTCGACCCACAAAAGATCGAGACAATAACGAGTTGGGAACCTCCAAAGAATGTCAAGGAGGTTAGGAGCTTCCTAGGACTGGCGGGTTACTATCGAAGATTCGTCAAGGCTTTTTCCTGTATCGCCCGACCGTTAACGAACCTACTGAGAAAGAGCACCAAATTTGTATGGACTGCAGACTGCCAGAAGAGCTTTGACGAGCTCAAAAGTAGGCTAACTATCGCCCAATACTAGTGTTACCACAGTGGCATGTAGGATTCATTATATACACGGATGCATCCAAGCACGGACTAGGGTGTGTGTCTTCATGCGAATGGCGAGTCGTTGCGTACGCATCCCGACAACTGAAGCCGTACGAAGTAAATTACCCGACACATGACTTGGAGCTAGCCGCGGTGGTGCATGCCCTCAAGATTTGGAGGCACTATCTTTACGGAGTTACTTGCAAAGTTTTCACGGATCACAAGAGCTTGAAATATATCTTCACGCAGAGAGAATTAAACATGAGACAGAGGCGTTGGCTGGAGCTAATGAAGGACTACGATGTGGAAATTTCTTATCATCCCGGAAAAGCCAACGTGGTAGCTGATGCTCTTAGTCGGAAAACTACACAAGAGGTGATGGTATCCAGCATAACAGTTCAGCCCAAACTGCAGCAAGAGATCAGGAGAAGCAACACCGAAGTATGGGTGCAACGTAGGCAAGGACGATTATGCTCAATCAATATACTTTCGTCCTTACTAGACGAGATACGTCTAGCACAGATGGAAGATCCTGAATTATGTGCGATTGGTGAAAGAATCGAGAAAGGAGATGTTTCCGACTATAAGATTCAGGGTGATTTGGTGAGATTCAAGAACAGGATATGTATTCCACCGAATGACGGACTGAAGCAGACTATACTTAAGGAGGCGCACTCCACTCCCTATTCTATTCACCCCGGAGCAAGCAATATGTACAAGGATTTGCGACAGAGTTTTTGGTGGAAGAACATGAAGTGGGAAGTTGCTAGGTTCGTCGCCCGATGTATGACATGCCAACAAGTTAAAATCGAACACCGCAGACCAGCCGGAATTATGCAACCCCTACCCATTCCGGAGTGGAAATGGGAGAGCATATCAATGGACTTTTTCACTAAGCTACCTACGGCGGTGGGAGGAAAGGATACGATTTGGGTCATTGTTGATCGATTGACAAAATCAGCACATTTCATTCCTATTCAAGAGACAACCGGGACAGAGCAGCTGGCCGTCATTTTCATCAGAGAGATCGTCAGGCTACATGGTGTTCCCTCGTCCATCATTTCGGATAGGGACACCAGATATGTGTCTCGTTTTTGGAAAGCCGTCCATAAAGCTATGTGGACACAAATACACTTTAGCACGGCTTATCATCCTCAGACAGATGGACAGACCGAGCGTACGATTCAAACCTTGGAAGATATGTTGAGGGCGTGCGTGCTCGATTGGGGAAAGGATTGGGCTAGACATTAGGGATTAGTGGAGTTCTCGTACAACAACAGCTGGCATGCAAGCATAGGCATGGCACCGTTTGAGGCCCTGTATGGGCGAAGGTGCAAGTCACCGTTATGCTGGGATGATGCCTCCGACACCGCGGTTACCGAGTTAGATCTTATCCAGGAGTCCATTAAGAAGATCTCTATAGTTCGGAAGCACATGCTGGCCGCACAGAGCTTGCATAAATCTTATGCCGAAAACCGATAGCGACCGTTAGAATTTACGGTCGGGGATCATGTTTGGGTCAAAGTATCACCTATGCAAGGTATTCGGCGTTTCGGCCAGAAGGGCAAGTTGAGCCCGAGATTTATAGGTTCGTTTGAATTATTGGACCGGGTAGGGAAGCTCGCGTATCGATTAGCTCTACCGCCGCATCTGGATGGAGTGCATAATGTTTTTCACGTCTCCCAGTTAAGGAAGTATGTCTATGACCCGAGTCACAAGCTCAATTTCGAAGAAGTGGAAATTTCCGATGACGCTACCTTTAGGGAGGTACCGACCGCCATTCTGGACCGGCGTGTGAAGATGTTAAGAAATAAAGCCATACCCCTCGTGAAGATTCAGTGGTCGCACCACGGCATGGAAGAGACGACTTGGGAAACCGAGTCGAGCATGAAGGAGAGTCATCCCGAGTTATTTTCTTATGTTTCGTGACGAAACTATTTTAAGAGGGGTGATATGTAATACCTCCGGTATTCCATGCTTGATTACTTTGTACTGTGTGAATGTTTGGTAATGTGACGTCATTTCTATTTATGTATTCCATTGAGTGCTATATAATTATACGATGTGAATGAAACGGGGGCGACACATCTTGACTCCGTGGGACGATCGTCGGTGCGAATATGACGGTGGCCAACGTCTTGTTCCCCGATAACTGTCGACGAGTGGAAGGGATGGTCACCCCAAGATGGTTAGAATGTGGTTTGAGGCTAAAAGGGTTTGTCTAACGCGCGCTATAACCCATGCCTAACGTACGCTATATTTCGATCGTTACGTACGTTAAGGCAGCTACATTACGTACGTAACAGGTGGGTCGGTCTTCCGACCAGAATCTTTCTTTTGACACGGACAGGGCTACTTTCGGCGGGCTAGAGGACAAACGAGTCAACTGTTCGTTACGTACGTTATGTCCCAAATTTAACGTATGTAACACTTGGGCACATTTCGGGCAGCGAGTTCTTTACGTACGTTGTCAGCACACTGCTACGTACGTAATACACCTTACGTACGTAACACCCTTATCGTTAACGTACGTTATCAAAACCAAGTTTTATAAAATGATAGTTCCCTTCTTCATTTGCACGACCCAACATCACAAACTACCACCCTTGGAGAAATTCCTAGCCCTATACCCGGTTCTTAAGCCTCTTAAACACTTGAATTAACATTGAGGAGGTGGATTCTTGAGCTTCGGTGATGATTATCCAAGTCGTTCAAGTCACTTCTCGTTTTCCTCGTAGTTCTTGTGAATCCTTCAACCATCTTCATTATTCTTCTTGCAATAAGGTAAGCCACCAATCCCTGGAGTTATATCTTCGATGTTTTCTTATTTATACTTATTATATTGCGGGTATTGGGTAGATTTTGCTGAACTTCGTATACAATCTTGTCGGATGAAATTATAGTAACCGGAAATTTCGTTTACTATATGTTTTGTTTCGTGCAAATGAAATTTCACTTCAAATCATCACTAGGAATGTAAAATTTGACGAATCAATTGTGGGGAAATTCGTAGTAATCCGTCACCGTATATTCCATTGTCCGTAGCCACCCTTACCTTGTGATTTTTGACACTTAGCAAACTAAGGAAATAATTCGATAGTATAATCAATATTGGTTGCCAAACCACCGAAGTTGTTGTGCAATAAAATCCGTCGATTGTAGTATTCGGGATATAGAATTGTATTAGAAAGCATAAGATTCGATTTCGCCATAACAATTCGTTGACACCGAAGAATGATAGGATTATCTTCTTGAGTATATCGATATACCTAATGTTAATTATAAGATTGAACGAGATAATGATACACAACACTTGAAAACTTAGAGACGATACTCATACCGACAATTAAAACTACACTAGGGATCCGGTTAGGAAAGGGAGACTAGTTTATTCATTATAATCCGTATGAGGTGTTAATCGGATGTTTCGTGGCTAGGTTAAGTTCGAGCGGGCGTGGGGACTTCGTTATCATAAAGCACCTACTACCAGATCACAGGCAAGTGAAATCTTGCTCGTGAATTTTCTAATATCAATGTTATACCATATGTGTGTACGTGCCATTTTGATAAAAGCCGACGTTTGTCTTTCTCTAAAGATGTTATAAATGGGCCGATGTGTTGGGGATAAAACCTGTATGGTACCCGTGTGGAAATGTGTTAGGGGGTAAGACCCAAATTGGGCACCTATGTTCTGGGGTATTCCCGTGTGGATACTTCCGTGACCCTTGGTTGCGACCTTGGGGGCTTATGTGTTAAAGAGAAAGACTCGTCGGTTAAGTAATGAAATATTCCCTGTGATTACTAGGTACTTTGATTGTAAAGATGTCGTATATCGTTATTAGTAGTTGTTATTTGGTATGCATTCTCTGACCCTGGTTACCTGGTATGACTCGTCGTACCAGGTAAAATTGTTCATCATGTGCAGGACATTCCCGAGGGGTCCGGTCAGACTTGAGCGGTGTTGGAATTATCTCTAGCCGCTGTTTTAATTGGAATAAATTGTTTTCTTTGAGAAAACCTTTGTTGTGTAATAATTGGACTTCAAATTACATTTCCCTTAAATCTTTCGATTCACGTTATGTAATCCTTGAATTTAAGGTTTTATCGCGATTTTCTTAAAATGCCTATTTTTCTAACTAGCCTTGTGGGTCCCACGTGGGATTCATGGCACTGTAATACCTCGGGATATTTTGGGGGTGTTACAGAAAATGGTATCAGAGCGACAAACTCCTGGTTTGAATAAAACTTTCTCATATATTTTTTTTCTCTTTCTCTCAAAATCCAACACCCCAAGCGATCGAAGCTCCTCGTGGGAATGCAAGTAAGTGATATGTGTGTGTTTCTATTTTTGTACAACATTTAATTGAAAATCATGCGTGGAACTGGCTTTAGATTGATACCGTTAGTGATGGCACGCCGAGGAGCTAGAAGGGTGGTGAATGACGCTCAGGGTTCCACCGCGAACCACAATGAGGACGGGAACACCGCCGAGACCCATCCTGCTGGGGGCCAGCCGCCACCAGTTAACCAAAACGATCAGGAGGCGGAACGCCAAAATAACAACCCTGGAGGCATGGATCCAACTTTTGTTCAGGCCCTTGCCCAGGCTATCGCCATGGGAATTGCTCAGGTCAATCAGGCAGAATGGATACCGGTCATCAATGTGGAAGAAAACACAGGAAGAGATCGATGGTTGGGAGAGATGCTGAAGGCTAGGCCTCCATTATTTGACGGGACAGGAGAGAAACACGTGGACGACTGGATTTCGGAAATGGAGACTGCCTTCGAAGTAATCGGATGCCCAGAAAACAGAAAGGTGCCGCTCGGAATTAATCAACTCCGTGACACTGCTGCACGTTGGTGGAGGACTTACAGGCCAGAGGACCGAGTGGTCGGGTGGACCGAATTTGCCCGACTGCTACGGAGCGAGTACTATCCCTGTTCAGCCCGAACCGCTCGCGCACGAGACTTTTTCAGTGCCGGCCCTCAGAACATGCCAGTACCAGAGATCATTCGGGCCTACCGAACCGAGCTAAGTTACATCTCCCAGATGGTTCCATCAGAAGATCAACGAATATGCCATCTTGCGCAGAGGTTGCCGGAGGATGTACAACGCTATGCCGCCGGATTTCACTGCACGACCCTGAGAGCATACGAAGACGTAGTCACAAAGATATGCCGTACGGTTGTTAATACCGACATCGGGCACAACTCGAAGAAGCGAAGACATCGATCAGCCTCGGGAGCAACAACAAAAGCGAATTTGGGGCCCGCATCTTCTTTTAAGCCGTGATTTCGTACCAACGAAGGGTGTATCGATCGGCCTTACCGTAGGGACTGTTTCAATTGTGGCATGACCGGGCATACTAAGGATCGGTGTCAAGACGGCTACCAAATGTTTCACTTGCGGAAAGGGTGGACACATGTCTCGCTACTGGCGGGCCAATTCCACTCGAGCCCGGCCGCAACCAAGTCAACAAGGCTCGTGCAATCCCTCAGACGCCTTTCTTGTTTCCAACTACCGAGCTCCATCCCACTGCAGCCAACCGCCACCGCATGGTGCCGGACGAGGCCGTGGGCGCGACGGAGGTACCTCGTCCTTTCTGGAGTCGACTGCCTCGTGTATTTGAGCCGAGGGCTACAGGATGGTCACTGCGCCCGCCTATCTCAGGTACTCTTCTGGTTAACTCTCAGCCAGTGCATGTACTATTTGATACCGGAGCCACCCATTCATTTATATCTGTGGAATGTGTTGAACGCTTAAATCTTGTTTGTGTACCTTGTGAGCCCTTTACTGTTAAACTACCCGAGGGTAGTAGATTAAGCGGCGATCAAAAGGTTCGAGACTGTCGGATCAGCATCGACGATCATAGTTGGACTGCTAATCTTATGGTCTTCCCACTCCAGAATGAAGATATCATATTAGGAATGGACTGGATGCCATTGCACAGAACAATCTTGGATACCTACCACCTGACTATTTCTATTTCGGCTCATGACGGTACCACATATGTCATCAGCGGACGTGAACACTTTAGTACAAAGGGATCTCTCAGCATTATCGCATCGGAAGCCTCCTGCAGCTCTCGAAGTGAATACTACTGGTGTTATGTTCTTCGAGAGGACACTTCACAACTTGCAATCACAAACATTCCGGTGGTGAATGAGTTTCCAGACGTTTTTCCTGATGAACTACCAGGGCTGCCACCGCACCGAGAAGTTGACCTTTCCATTGAACTAGAACCGGGGACGAGACCTATTTCCAAAGCTCCTTACAGAATGGCACTGGCCGAGATGAAGGAATTAAAGATACAGCTCGAAAATCTGTTGGAAAAAGGGTTGATCCGCCCAAGCACCTCACCGTGGGGCGCGCCGGTACTTTTCGTTAAGAATAAAGATAACTCTCTACGCTTGTGCATCGACTACAGGGAGCTGAATAAGGTTACTATCAAGAATCGTTATCCACCACCAAGGATTGATGACCTCTTGGATCAGTTACAAGGGGCAGTCGTGTTTTCAAAGATCGATTTACGGTCCGGATATCACCAATTGAGGATTCGGGAGGAAGATATACCCAAGACTGCATTTCGGTCGAGGTATGGGCATTACGAATATATCGTGATATCATTCGGGTTGACTAATGCCCCAGCCGTTTTCATGGAACTAATGAATAGAGTTTTGATTGATTTCCTTGATAAATGCGTGGTGGTTTTTATCGACGACATCCTAATATATTCTCGAAGACGACAGGAACACGAGGAACATTTGAGGCAAGTACTGGGCGTGTTAAGACAACCCCAACTTTATGCGAAACTGTCCAAGTGCGAATTCTGGATGCCGGAGGTAATTTTTCTCGGACATGTTGTCTCGGCAGAAGGTGTCAAGGTCGACCCACAAAAGATCGAGACAATAACGAGTTGGGAACCTCCAAAGAATGTCAAGGAGGTTAGGAGCTTCCTAGATCAAGTGGTTACTATCGAAGATTCGTCAAGGCTTTTTCCTGTATCGCCCGACCGTTAACGAACCTACTGAGAAAGAGCACCAAATTTGTATGGACTGCAGACTGCCAGAAGAGCTTTGACGAGCTCAAAAGTAGGCTAACTACTGCCCCAGTACTAGTGTTACCACAGGGTACAGAAGGATTCATTATATACACGGATGCATCCAAGCACGGACTAGGGTGTGTCTTCATGCAGAATGGCAGAGTCGTTGCGTACGCATCCCGACAACTGAAGCCGTACGAAGTAAATTACCCGACACATGACTTGGAGCTAGCCGCGGTGGTGCATGCCCTCAAGATTTGGAGGCACTATCTTTACGGAGTTACTTGCAAAGTTTTCACGGATCACAAGAGCTTGAAATATATCTTCACGCAGAGAGAATTAAACATGAGACAGAGGCGTTGGCTGGAGCTAATGAAGGACTACGATGTGGAAATTTCTTATCATCCCGGAAAAGCCAACGTGGTAGCTGATGCTCTTAGTCGGAAAACTACACAAGAGGTGATGGTATCCAAAGATAATGATTCAGCCCAAGCTGCGGAAGAGATCGGAGAAGCAACACCGAAGTATGGGTGCAACGTAGGCAAGGACGATTATGCTCAATCAATATACTTTCGTCCTTACTAGACGAGATACGTCTAGCACAGATGGAAGATCATGAATTATGTGCGATTGGTGAAAGAATCGAGAAAGGAGATGTTTCCGACTATAAGATTCAGGGTGATTTGGTGAGATTCAAGAACAGGATATGTATTCCACCGAATGACGGACTGAAGCAGACTATACTTAAGGAGGCGCACTCCACTCCCTATTCTATTCACCCCGGAGCAAGCAATATGTACAAGGATTTGCGACAGAGTTTTTGGTGGAAGAACATGAAGTGGGAAGTTGCTAGGTTCGTCGCCCGATGTATGACATGCCAACAAGTTAAAATCGAACACCGCAGACCAGCCGGAATTATGCAACCCCTACCCATTCCGGAGTGGAAATGGGAGAGCATATCAATGGACTTTGTCACTAAGCTACCTACGGCGGTGGGAGGAAAGGATACGATTTGGGTCATTGTTGATCGATTGACAAAATCAGCACATTTCATTCCTATTCAAGAGACAATAAGACGAAGCGGTGGCCGTCATTTTCATCAGAGAGATCGTCAGGCTACATGGTGTTCCCTCGTCCATCATTTCGGATAGGGACACCAGATATGTGTCTCGTTTTTGGAAAGCCGTCCATAAAGCTATGTGGACACAAATACACTTTAGCACGGCTTATCATCCTCAGACAGATGGACAGACCGAGCGTACGATTCAAACCTTGGAAGATATGTTGAGGGCGTGCGTGCTCGATTGGGGAAAGGATTGGGCTAGACATTAGGGATTAGTGGAGTTCTCGTACAACAACAGCTGGCATGCAAGTATAGGCATGGCACCGTTTGAGGCCCTGTATGGGCGAAGGTGCAAGTCACCGTTATGCTGGGATGATGCCTCCGACACCGCGGTTACCGAGTTGGATCTTATCCAGGAGTCCATTAAGAAGATCTCTATAGTTCGGAAGCACATGCTGGCCGCACAGAGCCGTCATAAATCTTATGCCGAAAACCGATAGCGACCGTTAGAATTTACGGTCGGGGATCATGTTTGGGTCAAAGTATCACCTATGCGAGGTATTCGGCGTTTCGGCCAGAAGGGCAAGTTGAGCCCGAGATTTATAGGTTCGTTTGAGATATTGGACCGGGTAGGGAAGCTCGCGTATCGATTAGCTCTACCGCCGCATCTGGATGGAGTGCATAATGTTTTTCACGTCTCCCAGTTAAGGAAGTATGTCTATGACCCGAGTCACAAGCTCAATTTCGAAGAAGTGGAAATTTCCGATGACGCTACCTTTAGGGAGGTACCGACCGCCATTCTGGACCGGCGTGTGAAGATGTTAAGAAATAAAGCCATACCCCTCGTGAAGATTCAGTGGTCGCACCACGGCATGGAAGAGACGACTTGGGAAACCGAGTCGAGCATGAAGGAGAGTCATCCCGAGTTATTTTCTTATGTTTCGTGACGAAACTATTTTAAGAGGGGTGATATGTAATACCTCCGGTATTCCATGCTTGATTACTTTGTACTGTGTGAATGTTTGGTAATGTGACGTCATTTCTATTTATGTATTCCATTGAGTGCTATATAATTGTACGATGTGAATGAAACAGGCGACACATCTTGACTCCGTGGGACGATCGTCGGTGCGAATATGACGGTGGCCAACGTCTTGTTCCCGATAGCGTCGACGAGTGGAAGGGATGGTCACCCCAAGATGGTTAGAATGTGGTTTGAGGCTAAAAGGGTTTGTCTAACGCGCGCTATAACCCATGCCTAACGACGCTATATTTCGATCGTTACGCACGTTAAGGCGGCTACATTACGACGTAATGTGGTCGGTCTTCCACCGAATCTTTCTTTTGACACGGACGGTGGCTACTTTCGGCGGGCTAGAGGACAAACGAGTCAACTGTTCGTTACGTACGTTATGTCCCAAATTTAACGTATGTAACACTTGGGCACATTTCGGGCAGCGAGTTCTTTACGTACGTTGTCAGCACACTGCTACGTACGTAATACACCTTACGTACGTAACACCCTTATCGTTAACGTACGTTATCAAAACCAAGTTTTATAAAATGATAGTTCCCTTCTTCATTTGCACGACCCAACATCACAAACTACCACCCTTGGAGAAATTCCTAACCCTATACCCGGTTCTTAAGCCTCTTAAACACTTGAATTAACATTGAGGAGGTGGATTCTTGAGCTTCGGTGATGATTATCCAAGTCGTTCAAGTCACTTCTCGTTTTCCTCGTAGTTCTTGAATCCTTCAACCATCTTCATTATTCTTCTTGCAATAAGGTAAGCCACCAATCCCTGGAGTTATATCTTCGATGTTTTCTTATTTATACTTATTATATTGCGGGTATTGGGTAGATTTTGCTGAACTTCGTATACAATCTTGTCGGATGAAATTATAGTAACCGGAAATTTCGTTTACTATATGTTTTGTTTCGTGCAAATGAAATTTCACTTCAAATCATCACTAGGAATGTAAAATTTGACGAATCAATTGTGGGGAAATTCGTAGTAATCCGTCACCGTATATTCCATTGTCCGTAGCCACCCTTACCTTGTGATTTTTGACACTTAGCAAACTAAGGAAATAATTCGATAGTATAATCAATATTGGTTGCCAAACCACCGAAGCTGTTGTGCAATAAAATCCGTCGATTGTAGTATTCGGGATATAGAATTGTATTAGAAAGCATAAGATTCGATTTCGCCATAACAATTTGTTGACACCGAAGAATGATAGGATTATCTTCTTGAGTATATCGATATACCTAATGTTAATTATAAGATTGAACGAGATAATGATACACAACACTTGAAAACTTAGAGACGTTCTCATACCGACAATTAAAACTACACTAGGGATCCGGTTAGGAAAGGGAGACTAGTTTATTCATTATAATCGGTATGAGGTGTTAATCGGATGTTTCGTGGCTAGGTTAAGTTCGAGCGGGCGTGGGGACTTCGTTATCATAAAGCACCTACTACCGGATCACAGGCAAGTGAAATCTTGCTCATGAATTTTCTAATATCAATGTTATACCGTATGTGTGTACGTGCCATTTTGATAAAAGCCGACGTTTGTCTTTCTCTAAAGATGTTATAAATGGGCCGATGTGTTGGGGATAAAACCTGTATGGTACCCGTGTGGAAATGTGTTAGGGGGTAAGACCCGAATTGGGCACCTATGTTCCGGGGTATTCCCGTGTGGATACTTCCGTGACCCTTGGTTGCGACCTTGGGGGCTTATGTGTTAAAGAGAAAGACTCGTCGGTTAAGTAATGAAATAATCCCTATGATTACTAGGTACTTTGATTGTAAAGATGTCGTATATCGTTATTAGTAGTTGTTATTTGGTATGCATTCTCTGACCCTGGTTACCTAGTATGACTCGTCGTACCAGGTAAAATTGTTCATCATGTGCAGGACATTCCCGAGGGGTCCGGTCAGACTTGAGCGGTGTTGGAATTATCTCTAGCCACTGTTTTAATTGGAATAAATTGTTTTCTTTGAGAAAACCTTTGTTGTGTAATAATTGGACTTCAAATTACATTTCCCTTAAATCTTTCGATTCACGTTATGTAATCCTTGAATTTAAGGTTTTATCGAGATTTTCTGAAAATGCCTATTTTTCTAACTAGCCTTGTGGGTCCCACGTGGGATTCATGGCACTGTAATACCTCGGGATATTTTGGGGGTATTACATAAAATGTGTTAGCTTATGTACATTATATAGTGTACATAACGTACGTAACAAGAGGAATCAGACAGTGGGGCCCGTGGTCGGCGGCTTTCGGCGCGGATGTGGACAGGTGAGTCAACGGATGGAGTTACGTACGTTATACAGGGTGTATTACGTACGTAATACGAGTATTATACTGTAGCAAGTCAACATACGTATTACGTACGCAACGAAATAAGTGTTACGTACGTTACGGGGCGGCTGGCCGAGTCGTGGCCGAGAGGACCTGTAGTGGCCGAGCATGGTCGGCAGTGACTCGCTGGGATGGCCTATCATGGTCGGCAGTGACTCGCATGGATGGCCGATCACGGTCGGCAGTGACTCGCACGGATGGCTAGGACTGGCCGATTACGTACGTAAGGCAGTGGCCGGTTACGGCCGTAAGGTCCAGTTACGTACGTAAGCCAGCTGCCGGTTACGAACGTAAGGGTGCCGAATGAACTGGGCAGTAGGGTAGGCCACGGCCGGCTACGTACGTAAGGACCCGCCAGTTACGTACGTAACGTGCCGGCAGGTCTCGGCCTATATAAGGCCTGGACCGAGTCATCTTGGGCATTTTTCATTTTTCCTCGTTTTTTCGCGATTCCTTCAGCAAAAGTGGATGGATTTGAGTAAGATCATCATGTAGCAACATGTTTTGGAAGTTGGAATTATGGATTAACATCATCTTCCACCCGGATCGAAGGTAAGAACACCTAAACTTTTGGTTTTTGGATGTTCTTGAGGTTTCTTGGTGTTTTGGCCGATTTGCTTCGTTTTGATTCAGATTATTGATAGAACTTGATTGTATACTCGTAATCATTCAATACTCTTGAAGTTTTGTGGAAAGAATTCGAGTATTTCTTTGAATAATCGATTGAATTGGACTATGCCTTCAAAGTGTTCGATGAAATGTCTCGATGAGTAGAACTTGGAAAATTCTACACGTTTTCGTATGAATGATGGTTAAAATGATATTGTTGTGATGATTCTTTGTAATTATGGGAATTTTGTTAAAGGAAGATAATGAATTGGTGATCAAATGATTCGATTATGTTGTTATGATTATGGAATCGTGGTATTCTCGATGTTATTGCTGGTTTATTGCGAATCATGATGTTCTGAGAAGTATATGTTGAAGAACATGATTATATACACCTTGAATTGTGAATAAGGATTGTTTAGATGTTAGAACACATCGGGTTATGTCGTTTGAGGATTTCGAATGTGATGTCAGAATAAGTTGTGTTCTTAAGAAATACTTGGATTATATATGAATTGATGAACATATTTGAGTGATGTTGGTGTTTTGGATATGAATATGGAATATTCATATCTAAAACTAAGTTACGTGTTTTGATACAATATTCGCATAGGAATACGAATATGATTTCGAGTTGATGAGAATTATTATTAATGTTTGAATTTGAGAATTCATACGTATTGAACAAGTGTTCAATTCGGATAATGGAAATATTCGAAACTCTTGGAATATGATTATATATAATGTTGAATTGATCGGATCGTCCGGATTGATGATGATAATCGGTAATTGGATTTTATTATGAATTTACAAGGAGGAAACTTGTATCCGTATTTAAGATTGAATTTGGAATCGGTAATGTTAGACCCTTGTTAGTTTAAATTGATTATTGATATGATTATAGGATTATGAATTGTGTTATGGTTTTAAATTCGTGATCGATTGATTTGGTTGTTCAGATTTGTGTCTAATCGGGATATGGTGGAACTGTTGGGTTTATTGATCGGTTATATTGATTATTGAGTTGCGACTTGTATCGTGGATATGGGTTCATATTTGTTTGAGTTGTATTGTTCGGTTTTGTTTATGATCGAGGTTTCGTTGAACCGTTGAGTTTGTTGGTTGGCTATGTCGGTTATTGATTGTTATCGAATTGTTATTGATTGATTACTTCAATAGGTTGATATGTTTTGATTGTGGATTATGACCGTTGTGTTGCGGTTGAGGCTAAAGAGTTCGTAGATTGATTTTGGTCGGGGATGAGGAGCTTGTATACTAAGGCAATGGATTTTGGTAACGGCTTCATGGTATCGGTATCGAGGCACGTTTCTACTTGTTCAGTTTATAATATTTGATGAATGATTCGTTTTCATTTCATTTATAATTCGTATAGCAATGTTGTTAGAAATGTAAGTTGTCGGGATAATGGTTTGTATATCGTGCTCTGGTTATATTAAATCAGAAGGTATATGATTTAATTGTGTTCAGGGAAGACGTGCGTTATCTTTGGTCAAGGATATAGAATATCGGATATCGAGGATAGTTATCGTGATGACATAAGTATCAGGATAAAGGTTTATTGGTATTGAATGGATGGTACCATATTTGAGATTATTCGTATAATTGTGTATTCGTTCAGGGATATTGTTCGTGGAAGGGATGTTGTCTTCGACTTTGAGGTAATTTATGTATTGTTCAGTTATGAGATAATTATTATGTTGAGTTTTTGTATATGTTGTATGTTGAGGCTTCGTATATTGAGATTCATATGGTTGTTCGTTGAGGGATGTTGATCCCAGGACTATTGTTGGTATTAATGGTTGTGTTGATCATCTCATTGGGGAATGTTGATGGATATGGTCCTCGGCTTTGAGGTAATCTAAGTATTTGTTCAGTCATGTGGATAATTAGTATGTTGAGTTGTTGTATATGTTGAGGTTTCGTGTAATGAGTTTCGTATCGGTTATTCATTAAGGGATGTTGATCCCAGGACTGTTGTATTGAGATCGTAGATCATGTTGGTCATTCATTTGGGGATGATGATCCCAAGATTGATGTTTTGGATATTGATTAGTCGTGTCGGCTTTTCATTGCCAGTCTGTAGTTGTTCACTTCGGTGAGTATTTTGATCCTTATTGGATATGTATTTCTTTGAGTTTCGTTGTCATGTTGCATCGTGACATATCTGGAGTCATATCTGCGTGCCGATTGGTTATTTTGTAGAATTTTTAGCTGGGCACAAGATGGTTATGTGTTGATATTTCCACATTGAACCGTGCACACGAGACGTAGTTCGTGAGGCTAATTAGGTACAAGACCACACGTGTATGTGATCAATACCCGGGGTGGCTTGTGCACGGACACATTTCCGGATCGGGCGTACTATGACTTCCATCTTTGAGCCATATTATTTGCTCGTTCATAGTTCCATGTATGATTAGATATGTTCGACGGTTTGTGACTGGTTGTTCATACACCCGAGGGGTATGTTCGACAGTCAGAGTTATTTCTTTGAGATCCATTATTGTTGATCATTTGGAGTTTACCTTGTTGATGGTATTCTCGGTTATTGTTGGTCCTTTGTTGATCATTTGGAGTTTACCTTATTGATGGTATTCTCGGTTATTGTTGATCCTTTGTTGATCGTGTCGGAGTTATCATGTTGATGGTATTCTCGGTTATTGTTGATCCTTTGTTTATCGTGTCGGAGTTATCATGTTGATGGTACTCTCGGTTATCGTTGATCCTTTGTTGGTCGTATTGGAGTTATCACGTCGATGATATTCTCAGTTGATGTATTGGTTGATCATTGTTATTGATCATATGAGCATTCGGACTGTACGTCGATGTTTCGGGATTTGTATTCATTGTCATGTGGTAGTTGATCTACATATATGTTGGGTACTATTGGTTTATCCAGGTTGAGTTTTGATTGTGTAATCTGATGGATAGGATTTGGCACGGATGAATTATTTCAGGATTATGAGTGATGATGATGTTTTGAGGATTTTTGATATTATTTGAATACAGTACAGTTGGTTGTGGTTGAGTTCATTTCGTCATTTGAGAATGCGAAATGTGGATTATGGTAAGGATTGGATTGTTATGGATTGGTAAGGTTATGTCGGTAAGATTACTTTCGTAGTATTCTTACTATATTATTACATTGGTATGTAATTATTTATGTTGATGCGATCGATATCATTATTGAGTATTGTGGCTGACCCCGTCGTGGGCTTTATTTTTAGGTACTCGGAGATCGAGCTAGTAGTGATCGTGAAGGGATGAGCTTCCCGATGTGATACTGGCGGTGGCATGTTTTGGAGTATCGAGTATTTCTTTTCTGGTTATTCATTTCCGCTGCAATTGTGTATTTTGAACTGTGTTTATATCCGCTGCGTGTGTATATTTCAAAATGGCTTTTCGGTATCTTTATCCGCTGCGTGTGTATATTTCAAAATGGATCTTTGGTATTTTTACCAACTCGTGTGTATTTTCAAATGGCCCTTTTGGCACTTTGCGAACTTGGGTTATTTCGTTAAACCTTTTCCTAAGCTATGTTATCGGTACGTTTAAGCGGCGTCTTAACGTACATTTTGAACTATCGAGATTTGGCACTTCGTCTTGTATTTTCAAATGGTATTTTATGATGGTATTTGAGAACTATGTTTTGGTAGATATTTGAGTATTTAAAATACTACCGTCATTGTCCTCTTGGCATTTTTAAACGTTTTTGAAATGGTTTTGTAAATGGTTTTTAGCCTTGTGGGTTCCGGCGCGGGACCCACGGCGTTGTAATATCCTGGATGGTTTTGGGGATGTTACAGAAGATGGTATCGGAGCTTGGGTTTTGTGAACCCAGGCGTGTGTGTTATGTGGCTCTACCAGTACGGTAGTAGCGTGGCTTTTGAAAATGATTTTTCTTGACTTTTGAGTCGAACCAATTTTTGGAGTTTCCAAAATTTTTGAGATTCTTTTCAAATTGCTATTTGTGATATTGGTGTGTGTTGATGTATTGAGACTTCGTATGGGAGTCGTGTGCTAGTATCACAGGAGATCATCGGCTTCACGCACCTGTAAGTATATTGGTTTGGTTATTCGCTTGTGGCGACGCTTGATTGTTTTTGTGATGAGTTGGAAATTTTGGATTGATCTGTTGTTTGTGGCAAGGTTGCAAGTTTCAAGGACGAAACTTATTTTAAGGGGGGTAGTATGTAATACCCGGATTTTCAGTATTAATTTTTCGCGTTATTTTATCTGAGATATACTGTATAGTTTGGTATCTATACAATATAGATAAAATAAATTGAGAACCGAGACAGTTATACTGGTGTGATTATCGTTTTTGATTGACAGATATATTCAGGATATGTTGTATCAGGTTGAACTGATTTGGATATCAGGTATACCGTATGAGAATATTTTTGGATTCAGTATGTGTATTAAATATGATGTATGTTCGTATCCAGTATGTTGAGATGAACAGGAACAGTTGGATTTTTGGCTAAGTATATGTAATACCCGAGATTTCTGATATGTATTTAGAAACTTGTAATACTGTAATTGTTGCACTTTGATCTGAGTATTATTCCCCGTATTTCATAGTCCAGTGTTGTTAAGTGTATGATTTCACGAGTGTGACTTAAATTTGTGATTCTGCGCATGTAGCGCACGCTACCGATTAAGTATAGCGTACGCTAAGTAGGATCCATAGCGCACGCTGTGGAGGAACCTTAGCGCACGCTATGCGGGGTCAATTTGATTGAGACGTGTGGTAAGTGAGATCAGGCCGGGGATCCTTATCGGATTGTGTCGGGATGAACCTGGACGGCTTTCGGGAAAAAGCCAAGTCAACGCGTTAGCGCACGCTACTCACATGAGGGTAGCGCACGCTAAAGGCTGAGTACAGTGAAATCAGTAACGTTTCAAATAGCCGATAGCGCACGCTATGAATATGGACTAGCGCGCGCTAATAATCACTTTCTATAAATAGGACAGCATCCTTTTTCATATTTTCAGATTTTTTCACTCCCCGATTCGAATTCTTGAACTTATAAATACACTCTCTTCATCCTAAACACTTCTTGCCGGCATCCTAGCTCGTGTTGAGGATTGTAGATCAGTGGAGGATTGGTGTTCAAACCTTCGGCGTCGGATTGCTTCGAATTTCCTCCTTGTTCTACACTACTTTGAGGTAGGTGATTCTTCACCAATATTAGTAGTATTCTGAAGGACGTTTGATCATGTTTTTCTAGTCAGTTATTTCGTTAATAGTCGAACATCATGTGTTAGAAGGATATTTTCGATGTTTCGATATTTATTCATCGTATAAACCATTGAACCTCTTAGTGTTTGAACTCCTAGCATATTCTGAAGCTTCAAACCGATTTATAATCAGTATATGGAGATTTTCAAGTTCTTATGCCTTTACATATAGGAATCATACGTTTTGGGACATATAACGGATTGAACTTAGGATATTCCTTGAAGATCTAAGATGAATTATGGTGTTGTGATGATTATACGTATCTTTGTATCTCATAGTCATTCAGTACGTATAGAACTTTCACAAAACCTTATGAGCATGATATGCACGGGGATGACATGTATTATCACCATAGAATTCATGAGTTCATCACCATTAGATCAAGTTTTCTGCCAGTAATCTGCCATGCACGGTTAGCGCACGCTAACATATGTAAGTTAACGTGCGCTATCGGGGATAAGTTAACGCACACTACGTTTGGTACGTAACGCACATTATGGTATCAGCCGAGTCAGTCGTCTGATCAGAGAAGAACTGTTAGTCCATGGCTAGCGTACGCTAGACTTAGACGATAGCGTACGCTAACAGGCAGGCTTAGCGCACGTTACGTAGAGTACATAGCGTACGCTAAGTGGTTCAGGCAGATTGCATATTTTGAGCTTTTTGGCCGTAGACCGAATTGTTAGGCAATCGTTCGACTTGATATGATTTGCATATCGTTTCTTTTGTTAAGGTTCGAGCTTGCTACGTTGATCGAAGGAGGCGGCCTTCGAGTGTGTTGAGATCATTGAAGTGTTTCGTTCTTGCCGTCTTCGAGGCAAGTATCGTAATGTGTTAATATTGGTATTTTGAGCATGCGTGTGGTTATTCATGTTGTTGAACATGAGATTTATTTCGTTGAACTGTCATGATATTCGTTATCTAGTGTTTGTATGTTCATGTTGATGGACATGGCGATTTTGGCATATATGTATGCATGAGTTGTGTTTGTGTTTGTTGTGCGATCTATGCTGAGGGCGCTGGATCGGATGTCCACCTCGTGTTGGTCCGACGGGATCATCTTGGGATCTAGGCTGAGGGCGCTGGATCATTGGACGGGTTATTTCCACCTCGTGTTGGTCCGACGGGATCATCTTGGGATCTATGCTGAGGGCGCTGGATCATTGGAATACCCTTGCTGTGTTAATGGAATCTTGTGGATTCGCATTATCGGATTCCGGTAGCGGAAGTCCGTGTGGTGTATCTTGTTATGTATTGTTGATGCGTATTTGATTCGTTTAAATGATACTTGTACTAGCATCGTTTTGCTAACCCCTTCGGGGGTGGACATTTGTTTTGATGTTCAGGTAGCCGAGGAGCAGGGAAACAGCCACAGTACCGATGTGACGACAAAGGGGTTCAGTGATGTTTGTTGTTGTGGTGATTTGTCTTTTTTGGTTTGATTTTAGTACTCGAGTACGCGTGTCTTATTAATATTATTTTGATATGGTTGTATTAATTACTCGTTGAACCAGTTGGACGATTTTGTAAACTTGATTTTTCGCAGTATTGATGTCTTATATTTACATTTCTTTTAAAATTAGCCTTGTAAATCCTTACTTAAAGGGTTTACGGCGGTGTAATTATTCCGAATATCTCGGGGTGTTACAGAATATGATATCGGAGCTAAGATTCATGGATATCTTGGCAGTCGGGTTTTAAGTTGGGTCTGTTTACGTTATTGATTTACGAGTCGTTCGTAACATCATTGTTCAGCCAAATGTCGTCATGTGGACCGTGGTTGTAAGTATCCTAATCTCTTGTACTACCGTTTTACTTAATTCTCTTTTGTGAGTATTGACGGGCTTTATTTTTGAAAATTTCGTCCTGGATATTGAAAAATTGTGTTTTCAGTATGTTGAGAGGAGGTCGTGGATGCGGACGTGGTCGTGGACGCGGACATGGAAATATGAGACAGGAGGACTTCGCAACTACCCCAGAATTTGTAATATCCGGGGGTAATTTTTTTTTGTGTTACTGTTGAGTTGTACGTATTCATTTGGAATTGTACAAGTGTTGTTGTTTGGATCGATACAATATATATTGTATTAGAATATTTCGGGATCGAAATATTTATACTGGTCGTCGGTTTGGTTTCGTCGTTTGGTTGTTGCTTGGCGAGTTTGGAATTTTGGCTAAGTTTATAGCCATAGCGTACGCTACCTATGTAGCATTACGTACGCTAATTTGTTACGATTACGTACGTTACGCCCTGAGGTTACGTACGTAATGCGTGGTAGGTGGTGGGAACTTTCCTCGTGGTCAACTTTCGGGGCGAGGGTATATTTAGGGTATCATTTATATATATATATATATATATATATATATTATATATATATATAATATATATATATATATAAATATATTATCACTCCCACCTTCTTTTGTCATCTCCCTCACGTGAATGCATTTCTTTATACACAATGCATTCTTTCTCCCTCTCACCTATATCCCCCAGCTTTCTCTCCATCCCTCACCATCTATCACCTTCTCTCTCTCTCTTGTTCTCTCCCTCTCGTCCTCCCTCTCTTCTCTCCATCTCTTCCATTTCATTTTTTTTCCGGCGAGATGGAGCTTGAGGACGGGCGGGCAGCGGCTTCTTCGTCTCCGGCGACGACTGAAGTTCGGCGACGGCAGGCGGCTCACGACCGGAGCTCGGCAGCGGCCTGGTCGGAATTTCCGAACCGGAAGGCTGCAAATCCGGTCGACCTGCTCCGGCATTTTTTTTTCTTCTGGCGAGACGGAGCTCAGGCGTCCACCGGTTCTTCATGGTTCCCGGCCATGGACGTTTCTCCATTGTTTCCGGCGACCGGAGGTGGTTTTTGTCCGGAACGGACGGAGGAACGGAGGTTTGACATACTTCCGGCGAGGAGTTGCAGGCGGAGATGGTGAAAACCGGCCATAGACGGAAACGGACCGGAGTTGGACGAAGTCCGGCGAGTCAATTTTTCCGGCGGCCGATTTCCGGCATGGGAGTTTTCGGACCTGGCCGATCGGCTCTTTCCTCTGGTAAGGTTTTATGTGTTTTCAGTTATATATATATATATATATATATGTGATGTGTGTGTTGTGTTTAATATATATATATATATATATATATATATATATATATATATATATATAGTGTGTTGTGCAGTGGCGTGTGGGTGTGCTTCGTGATTTTGTGTGTGTATTGTGTGTTCTGTGTATATATATATATAATGTATATAAAGTCATATATATATATATATATATATATATATATATATATATATATATATATATATATATATATTTATATATATTTATTTATATATATATATATATTTATATATATATGTGTGTGTGTTTGTGTGTGTGGTTCGTGTGTGTTGTTGTTATATATATATATAGTGTGTAGGTATATATATAGTACAGTGACATGTATATATATATATATATATATATATATATATATAATGTGTGAGTGCAGTAAGTATATATATATATATTTATATATATATATATATAGATATTGTGAGTTGTATATATATATATGTGTGATGTATGTATATTATATATATGTGTGTATACGGATTAATACTAGTATAATATGTGTTCGTGTTGGAATCGGAGTTAGCTATTATGTTGTTTTCGGACGATATCGTGTTATCGAATGAATTGTATTTCATTCAAGGTTGTTCGAGTGCTTGTGATTGACGGAGGACGCGTTGATTGATTCGTGGTAGGACGTTGATCGTGGAAGGACTTTCTCGCCTTCGGTTTGAGGCAAGTTTTATACTTGCACTGGTCAATGAGATTAATGTTATCATGTATGTGTATGAATGTGTGTATCATTTCGAGACTTGGTCTCTTTATGATTTTGTTGATATCAGGGGATTGTTTGATACGATACCCTTCGGCAAATTATGCCAAATATTATTGTTGTTCGTAAATGGCCGATCCAAGGCATTGCGGTACATGTTGGTAATATTGTTGTCGATAGCAGTTCCGCGGTATCGACATATCGATTATTGTTGATTGATGTTTCTTTGAGATATTGTTGTTGATAGCGGTTCACGGCATCGATGTATCGATTGTTATTATTGATTGATGTCCCATCAAGATATTTTTGTGAATAAATCGTTATTGATATCAGTGTTTTTCTATTGATGTCGTTTTGGCCGATTGAAGGCATTGACGTATTCGATTATCATCTTCGTTATCGGTAACCGATTAAAGGTGCCGAGACATCCGCTGTATAATTGTTATCGGTTAACCGTTCTGAAGGTTATCGATATATTGAATTGGGATTATCAAAGATAATTCCCATCCGTTGTATAATTATTATCGATTGTCCGCTCTAACGGTAATCGATATATTGAATTGGGATTATCAACGATAATTCCCATCCGTTGAATTATTATTGTCGTGTTGACCGATTCAAGGCAGCACACTATTATTCTTGTGAACTCGGTAATTTTGTAATCGTTGAAGGTTGAGGATTTTCCCGAACTGTTGTGTTGTGATCGTTGCTCGTGTTGATCGGTCCTTAGGGATTTTGATCCCAGGATGGTTGTTTCGAATATTGTCGGTCGTGTCGATCTTTCATTATTCGTGTGTCATCGTTCTCTTGGTGAGTCGTATGATTTGTATTGGATGTGTTATCCTTTGAGTTTCGTTGTCATGTTGTATCGTGACATATCCGGAATCATATCTGCATTCCGATTGGTTATTGTGTAGGATTTTTAGCCAGACACATATAGTCATTGGCGGACATTATTCCGCATTGGACTGTGCACACGGGACGTAGTTTCGTGAGGCTAATTAGGTACATTGTCCCACGTATATTCTGGATTCCATATACGGGGCGGACATGTGCACGGACACATTTCCGGATCGGGCGTACTGTGATGTCCATCTTTTGAGCCATAAACTTTGATCGTCCATAGTATTGGATGAGTTTGACGTTTTGTGACTGAGCGTTCATACGCCTGAGGGGTATGCTCGGCAGTCATGTTTGTTTCTTTGAGATCTGTATGATTTACAACTTCGGGCTGTTCGGATTTCAGGCCATCGTGATATTTTGGCAGCTTCGGCTGAGGGCTTTCAGGCCATTGTGATGTATCGGTATTTCCGTTGGAGCCTTCGGGCATTGTGATCCTTATTTATTTCAGCGTTGGTTTGATTTACCTTCGGGTAATGTATTGTTGTGTTCTATATTGATGATTCGCCGTTGGGCACATATGTTCTAACATATTGAGCAGGTATTGATCGTATGCCGTGGGCATAGTGTTCCACGAATGCTCGATTCTTACTTTGGTTTGTGAGCATCTCGTACTACCATTGTTGTACTATTTATTCTGCCTTTGGATGCATATCATGTTGTGCATGTACTTGATATTCATTATACTGGATGACTGACCCCGTGGGGGCGGAACATGTTTTCATGTTTTAGGTACTTGCGAGGAGAGAGTTGAGACACAGGGGCATGACGATGGCGACGAGGCATTCGAACGATACTAGTCCGAGATATTTTGATGTTCATGTTGGTCAGACAGTTGGAGTACTCCATTTTGTTCAGTCGTTGTCGTTTTGTATTATCCGAGCAAGGCTCGTGTATGTTGTTGTATTTTATTTTGGCCATGTAGGCCCATCCTTGTCGTTGAAATTCCATATCGGAATAGTATTTCGGACGTCATAGTAGGGTCTGTGATTTCCTATTTTGGACAGGTTGTTGTATTTTAGTCGTGTTACTTTGGTGGATCACAGTGTGGGGTCCACAACCGTAATGACCCAATGGGATTTGGGGGTGTTACAGAAGATGGTATCGAGCATTGGGTTGTGAGATACCACGGCTTGTGTGTTATGTGGCTCTACCAAGGCGGTAGTAGCGGATTTGTCGAGTTATGACAATGCAGACGATCGGGTTTTGTGAGTCGTGATAGTTGGACGACTGTATGAGTCATTCTTTCATCGAGTTGTCGTCAGTGAAGACTAGTATCGCAAGACCTCGAAGCTTCGTATGACCTGTGTAAGGACTCTATTCTCTTTTGTGTGCATACATTCATTATGTCATTGATTAAACATGTTTTGTTGACCCTTGTATGTGACGATCGGGTGCGATTGATTTTTGATTATTTGCTTTGGAGCGTGTGGGCTCTGTATCGGCTATGATTAGCGCGATCGATGGGATTGTTTATCTGTTGAGTATGTATACTCGTGTTTTGCATTGACCTAGCATTCTGGCCGTTGAGGCGTATTTAAGCTGTGGTCATGATTGAACGTTATTCTTTCAGTCTGGAAAGAGGACGTGACAGAGGGGGTAGAGGCCGCAGAATGGGCCAAAACCGGAAACCTCGTACAAATATTTTGGTGGCTGACGAATCATTTTTGGAGTCATGCTCGAGAACCCACCGATCGTGATTGTGTTTGGATCGAGTTCAAGACTCTCATGTTAGAGAGGTATTATCTGGCTCCACTTCGTAAAGCCAAGTTGTCGGAGGTTTTGAACCCCGAATCCATCGAGAACGAGGGTGTTATTGTTATTGCTGAGAAGTTTCAAGGACTTCTTCAGTTTACTTCATCTGTTATCCGTACTGAGGCGGATAAGATCAAGTATTTTAACAAGAGTTTGAAACCGTGGTTGAGAATACAGTTGTTCAATCACAATTGTAGTTCACTTGGCGAATTCATCGAGAAGGCTCTTGGAGCAGAGCTTTCGATCGAGGAGCTTACTCAGAAGGATCCTTCAGTTTCTTCTGGTGAGAGGACTTGGATGCCGATTCGTTCAGAGGGACATCGAGCTCCGACGTCCAAGAGGTCATTTTCTAGTCGGCTTCGTACTGGGAAAGCATTTTCTTCTCAGGCGACGAGTTCGACCGTTGTTGGTTTTAACTGTGATTCAGCGGGGCATGTGAGTACTTGATGTGCGATGCCAGCTATTATTTATTTTCTGTGTGGGAGGCAGGGACACCTTCAGAATACTGCAGGAGTTCTAGTGCCAGTAGATCTCGAGAGAGCTCATGGGCCTCGAGAGATTTTGTTACTGCAGTCCGTACTTCACCCAAGGGGTCATATCGGGCTTCGGGAGCCAGAGGTATGGACACCCGAGGGGGAGTAGCGAGTTCAGATTTGTGTTTTCCTCTAGTCGATGAGATCGAGGAGCTCGATGATCTGGAGGATGTTGATTCCGGGTACATTTGAGATGTGGCCTTGATTTGTATTTTCCTTGTCTTTCGGATTGATGTTTGACTCGGTCTGTATTTTATTATTGTGGTTGCGAACCATTTATGGTTGATCTATCTTGTAATCATTGTATCTGAGAATCTTGACACTTGAGTCATTTGATGTGATTTTCTTTCCTTTTGGTCCTGTACCCGAGATTTTTGTGATGATCTGGGTAATCGTTCATTATGATTCGAGACGTCAAGTCGTGAGGACTTGAGTGCGCGTTCGATATGGTCCCGAGGACTATTCGTGTGTTGTTATTATCTTTTGTGGTGCGACTTCCTGGCTGGTCTCTGGCGGAGGAGTCATGATTCGGCTAATCTCGCATTTGATTGAGTGTCTTTATCACTTGATTTTTTCGCCTTGTTCAGGCAGAGGAGACGTGGGGACCCGTGGGCTCGGCCCAGTTGCTCAGGCGGAATTGCTCGTATTGAGGAGTATTCCTGGAGATGTTGTTTTCTTATCCTGATGGATAGTCTGTGCCCCGACTTGTGCACCCTCAGTTTCGAGGACGAAACTATTTTTAAGGGGGGGAGTATGTAATATCCGGGGGTAATTTTTTTTTTGTGTTACTGTTGAGTTGTACGTATTCATTTGGAATTGTACAAGTGTTGTTGTTTGGATCGATACAATATATATTGTATTAGAATATTTCGGGATCGAAATATTTATACTGGTCGTCGGTTTGGTTTCGTCGTTTGGTTGTTGCTTGGCGAGTTTGGAATTTTGGCTAAGTTTATAGCCATAGCGTACGCTACCTATGTAGCATTACGTACGCTAATTTGTTACGATTACGTACGTTACGCCCTGAGGTTACGTACGTAATGCGTGGTAGGTGGTGGGAACTTTCCTCGTGGTCAACTTTCGGGGCGAGGGTATCTTTAGGGTATCATTTATATATATATATATATAAATATATTATCACTCCCACCTTCTTTTGTCATCTCCCTCACGTGAATGCATTTCTTTATGCACAATGCATTCTTTCTCCCTCTCACCTATATCCCCCAGCTTTCTCTCCATCCCTCACCATCTATCACCTTCTCTCTCTCTTGTTCTCTCCCTCTCGTCCTCCCTCGCTTCTCTCCATCACTTCCATTTCATTTTTTTTTTCCGGCGAGATGGAGCTTGAGGACGGGCGGGCAGCGGCTTCTTCGTCTCCGGCGACGACTGAAGTTCGGCGACGGCAGGCGGCTCACGACCGGAGCTCGGCGGCGGTCTGGTCGGAATTTCCGAACCGGAAGGCTGCAAATCCGGTCGACCTGCTCCGGCATTTTTTTTTTCTTCTGGCGAGACGGAGCTCAGGCGTCCACCGGTTCTTTATGGTTCCCGGCCATGGACGTTTCTCCATTGTTTCCGGCGACCGGAGGTGGTTTTTGTCAGGAACGGACGGTGGAACGGAGGTTTGACATACTTCCGGCGAGGAGTTGCAGGCGGAGATGGTGAAAACCGGCCATAGACGGAAACGGACCGGAGTTGGACGAAGTCCGGCGAGTCAATTTTTCCGGCGGCCGATTTCCGGCATGGGAGTTTTCGGACCTGGCCGATCGGCTCTTTCCTCTGGTAAGGTTTTATGTGTTTTCAGTTATATATATATATATATATATGATGTGTGTGTTGAGTTGAATATATATATATATAGTGTGTTGTGCAGTGGCGTGTGGGTGTGCTTCGTGATTTTGTGTGTGTGTGTTGTGTGTTCTGTGTGTATATATATATAATGTATATAAAGTCATATATATATATATATATATATATATATATATATATATATATATATATATATCTATATTTGTGTGAGTGTGTGATTGGTGTGTGTGGAATGTGTGGGTAGTTGTTATATATATATATATATATATATATAGTGTGTAGGTATATATATATAGTACAGTGACATGTATATATATATATATATATATATAATGTGTGAGTGCAGTAAGTATATATATATATATAGTTATATATATATAGATATTGTGAGTTGTATATATATATATGTGATGTATGTATATTATATATATGTGTGTATACGGATTAATACTAGTATAATATGTGTTCGTGTTGGAATCGGAGTTAGCTATTATGTTGTTTTCGGACGATATCGTGTTATCGAATGAATTGTATTTCATTCAAGGTTGTTCGAGTGCTTGTGATTGACGGAGGACGCGTTGATTGATTCGTGGTAGGACGTTGATCGTGGAAGGACTTTCTCGCCTTCGGTTTGAGGCAAGTTTTATACTTGTACTGGTCAATGAGATTAATGTTATCATGTATGTGTATGAATGTGTGTATCATTTCGAGACTTGGTCTCTTAATGATTTTGTTGATATCAGGGGATTGTTTGATACGATACCCTTCGGCAAATTATGCCAAATATTATTGTTGTTCGTAAATGGCCGATCCAAGGCATTGCGGTACATGTTGGTAATATTGTTGTCGATAGCCGGTTCGCGGTATCGACATATCGATTGTTATTGTTGATTGATGTTTCTTTGAGATATTGTTGTTGATAGCCGGTTCGCGGCATCGACGTATCGATTGTTATTATTGATTGATGTCCCATCAAGATATTTTTTGTGAATCGTCGTTATTGATATCAGTGTTTTTCTATTGTTGTCGTTTTGGCCGATTGAAGGCATTGACGTATTCGATTATCATCTTCGTTATCGGTAACCGATTAAAGGTGCCGAGACATCCGCTGTATAATTGTTATCGGTTAACCGTTCTGAAGGTTATCGATATATTGAATTGGGATTATCAAAGATAATTCCCATTCGTTGTATAATTATTATCGATTGTCCGCTCTAACGGTAATCGATATATTGAATTGGGATTATCAACGATGATTCCCATCCGTTGAATTATTATTGTCGTGTTGACCGATTCAAGGCAGCACACTATTATTCTTGTGAACTCGGTAATTTTGTAATCGTTGAAGGTTGAGGATTTTCCCGAACTGTTGTGTTGTGATCGTTGCTCGTGTTGATCGGTCCTTAGGGATTTTGATCCCAGGATGGTTGTTTCGAATATTGTCGGTCGTGTCGATCTTTCATTATTCGTGTGTCATCGTTCACTTGGTGAGTCGTATGATTTGTATTGGATGTGTTATCCTTTGAGTTTCGTTGTCATGTTGTATCGTGACATATCCGGAATCATATCTGCGTTCCGATTGGTTATTGTGTAGGATTTTTAGCCAGGCACATATAGTCATTGGCGGATATTATTACGAATTGGACTGTGCACACGGGACGTAGTTTCGTGAGGCTAATTAGGTACATTGTCCCACGTATATTCTGGATTCCATATACGGGGCGGACATGTGCACGGACACATTTCCGGATCGGGCGTACTGTGATGTCCATCTTTTGAGCCATAAACATTGATCGTCCATAGTATTGGATGAGTTTGACGTTTTGTGACTGAGCGTTCATACGCCTGAGGGGTATGTTCGACAGTCATGTTTGTTTCTTTGAGATCTGTATGATTTACAGCTTCGGGCTGTTCGGCTTTCAGGCCATCGTGATATTTTGGCAGCTTCGGCTGAGGGCTTTCAGGGCATTATGATGTATCGGTATTTCCGTTGGAGCCTTCGGGCATTGTGATCCTTATTTATTTCAGCGTTGGTTTGATTTACCTTCGGGTAATGTATTGTTGTGTTCTATATTGATGATTCGTCGTTGGGCACATATGTTCTAACATATTGAGCAGGTATTGATCGTATGCCGTGGGCATAGTGTTCCACGAATGCTCGATTCTTACTTTGGTTTGTGAGCATCTCGTACTACCATTGTTGTACTATTTATTCTGCCTTTGGATGCATATCATGTTGTGCATGTACTTGATATTCATTATCTCGGATGACCCGACCGTGGCGGAACATGTTTTCATGTTTTAGGTACTTGCGAGGAGAGAGTTGAGACACAGGGGCATGACGATGGCGACGAGGCATTCGAACGATACTAGTCCGAGATATTTTGATGTTCATGTTGGTCAGACAGTTGGAGTACTCCATTTTGTTCAGTCGTTGTCGTTTTGTATTATCCGAGCAAGGCTCGTGTATGTTGTTGTATTTTATTTTGGCCATGTAGGCCCATCCTTGTCGTTGAAATTACATATCGGAATAGTATGTCGGACGTCATAGTAGGGTCTGTGATTTTCTATTTTGGACAGGTTGTTGTATTTTAGTCGTGTTCGCCTGGTGGATCACCTGGTGTGGGGTCCACGGCACTGTAATGACCCAATGGGATTTGGGGGTGTTACAGAATTATCGGCTAGTAGAACCGATTCCCATTCTGGAGGGCAGCAGGGATCGGCGAATGACGACGCAAATCCTAACATGCCGGGAGTGCTTCAACAGGTGGTGGCTCAAATAAACCAGTTCGCTCAGGTAGTTGATCGCATGCAGACAGCGATGGGACAGCAGCACCACGAGGATAACCGGGGAGATAGATGGCTTACTGAGGTAGTCAAATTGCACCCGCCAAAGTTTGACGGATCTGCAGAGGCACTTACTTGGGATCATTGGCTAAAGGAGTTAGAGAAAATATTCACGGGTATTAACTATCCCGAGGACCGGAAGGTTCCCATTGCCCAATATTTTCTGACTGGGGAGGCCATTGACTGGTGGGAAGCTATTCGACCCGAGGATCATAATGCGGATTGGACGGAATTCAAACTAATGATGGAAGCACAGTATTGTCCTCGTCCAGTTAGAGAGGCAAAAATCCGAGAGTTTTTCTCACCACAGAGTTCGGAAGCAACTGTAACAGACATAATCAAAACCTTTAATCATCAGTTGACGTGTGTCCGACACTTGGTCAGAACGGAGGCAGAAAAGATTTTTCATTTCGATATGCGAATGAAGCCGGAGATTCAACCGTACATGTCCGGGTTCGAGTGTACTACGTTGCGACAGTATCAAGGCAAAGCGCTGGCCTACAACATGAAAGAGGCGGCGGTGGAGAAATCAGTAGAGGCAAAGAAGCAGAAGGTGACCGGCAGCTTCTCAGAAAACAAGAGTGGTGGGCCCCGCAAGGGCCAGTCTTCCTTTTATTCGGCTAGGAAACCTCCACATCCTTCTAGAGGTGGAAAGAAGTTCCGGACTACATTAGCAGTTTCGGACGCATCAAAGAAATGCTACAATTGTGGTCGAGCAGGGCATATTCGACGTGATTGCCCCGCATCTTCTGTGACTTGTTACGATTGTGGGCAAGAAGGGCACCGTGCGGCTTTACGTGGGTTGCTACTAGATCCTTTGTTACTCGCACTCCGGTGCAGTTCCAAAGGAGATTAGTGTGAACAGACGGCCAGTGGATTTCACCGGCAAAATATTGGGAAGAGAGAGACATCCGTCTTGGGTCCGTTCCTCGCGTGCATGCGAGTTGAGGAAATCTAACGATCGAGAACATTCTTTGTTGCATCAGTGCGATTCAGATCCTTTTGCAACCGATTAGTGTCTTATTCGATTAGGAGCTACACATTCTTTCATATCATTGAACCGTGTTAATCGTTTAAAAATCTCGTGCTTATTTGATTGTGAACCATATGTTGTGGGTTTGCCGAGTGGAGAGAGAATTGTGGGAACCACAGAGGCCGAGAGACTTTCCGGTGTCTATAGGAGGAGAGATTGGCCATCGAATCTTATTGTAGTTGACATCTACGGTGACGATTTAATTCTCGGAGACGATTGGCTCAACCGTTATGGAGCTATTACGAATTACAGGGAGAGTCATTTCTATCATTGCGATGAGATCGAACACTTATTCCGAGGATGGAGACCGAGAAGCTCGGGAAAATTGATCAAAGCAATGAAAGCCGTGAAATTCTTGACGAGGATGTCATGGACTTTGGTGCTATGCCATGAGGAAAGAGGAAGGAGTAGAGCTCTCGTCTATTTCGATTGTGAATGAGTTCTCGAGATGTGTTTCTGACGAACTACGGGTTACCTCCGCAGAGAGAAGTGGAGTTCACTATCGAATTAGAGCACAGAGCGGCTCCTATTTCGGGGCACCATACCGCATGGCGCCAACCGAGATGTATGAACTCAAGAAGCAAGCTGGAGGAATTGTTACGAAGGGTTATATTCAACCTAGCGTTTCTCCTTGGGAGCGCCTGTTCTCTTTGTCCGGAAGAAAGACGGATCCCTCCGAATGTGTATTGATTACGAGCTCAACAAGATGACGATCAAGAATAAGTATCCTATACCTCGGATCGGCGACTTGTTTGATCAACTGCAAGGGCAAGGGTATTCTCGAAGATTGACTTGCGATCGGGATACCATCGATTGAGAATTAAGGAATCGGATATACGAAATCGCTTTGAGATCCGATGCAGGCATTATGAATTTGTAGTGATGCCATTTGGACTTACCAATGCTCCTGCGGTATTCATGCAATTGATGAATCGGGTATTCTTGGAATACTTGGATAAATTTGTGGTCATCTTCATTGATGACATCTTGATATATTCGAGGGACGCAGAGGAGCATGCCGAACATTTGCGTGTGGTTTTGAGCACCTTGAGAAAGGAACAGCTGTATGCAAAGCTTTCAAAATGCGAGTTCTGGATTAGGGAGGTAACTTTCCTTGGGCATGTGATATCAGCTGACGGAGTTTAGGTGGACCCGAAGAAAGTCGAAGCAATCTTGGAATGGGAAGCTCCTAATAACGTGAAAGAAGTCTGGAGTTTCTTAGGACTTGCTGGATATTATCGCCGCTTTGTAGAGGGATTTTCCAAAATTGCTCGTCCGCTCACTCAGCTGTTACATAAAACTCAAAAGTTCACGTGGGATGAGAAATGCCAGGCTGGTTTTGATGAACTTAAGAAGAGACTGACGACAGCACCTATATTAGCATTACCAGATAGAACTGATGGATTCATGGTGTACAACGACGCTTCAAATCAGGGTCTGGGATGTGTGTTGATGCAAAAAGATAAGGTGATTGCCTATGCTTCTCGGCAGTTGAAACCATACGAGGTTAATTACCCGACTCATGATCTGGAGCTAGCAGCTGTAATCTTTGCATTGAAAATTTGGAGACATTATTTGTACGCCACTTTGTCAGATCTTTACAGATCATAAGAGCCTCAAGTATATTTTCAGTCAGAAAGAATTAAACATGAGGTAGAGAAGGTGGCTGGAATTGATCAAGGATTACGACTTGGAGATTCTCTATCATCCGGGGAAAGCAAACGTAGTAGCCGATGCATTGAGCCGTAAACCTGTTTCTCTTCGAGTGTTGGAATCACTTACGTCCCAAACCATCATTCAACGGGAAATGATCCGTAAAGGGATTGTAGTATGGGCACCAGGAATCCAAGGGCAACTATATGTGATGGAACTGACTTCATCACTAGTCGAGGAGATCAAATCTAAGCAGTTGAATGATTCTCTGATCCTTCGGTTTTGTGACGAAGTAAATAAAGGAAAAGCCCCAGGATTCGTGATACAAGATGATGGAGTTCTAAGATTTCAGAGTCGAATTTGCGTTCCCGATGATGATAAATTGAGACGGGCAATTCTGAAAGAAGCTCATAGTGCACCTTATTCTATCCACCCGGGCAGCAGTAAGATGTACAAGGATCTAAAACAAAAGTTCTGGTGGGGGAATATGAAGAAGGACGTAGCAGAGTACGTTTCGAAGTGTTTGACTTGTCAGCAGGTTAAGATTGAACATCGGACACCAGGAATGTTAAAGCCGCTTCCGATCCCTGAGTGGAAGTGGGAGGACATCTCGATGGATTTCATCACCAGTATGCCAAAGACCAAGACGGGAATGAACATGATTTGGGTTGTAGTTGATCGACTAACCAAGTCGGCTCATTTCCTAGGAATTAAAGATTCATGGGGACCCGAAAAATTGGCGCGAGTATTTATTGCGGAGATAGTCAGATTGCATGGGACGCCGAAGACCATTATTTCGGATCGAGATGGTCGCTTCGTATCACATTTCTGGAAGGCAGTTCACAGGGCTTTGGGGACTGAGCTCAACTTTAGCACAGCTTATCATCCCCAAACGGACGGTCAGTTCGAAAGGACTATACAAACGGTAGAAGACATGCTTAGAGCTTGTGCCTTAGATTGGTCGACTGTTTGGGAAGTTCATTTGCCGTTGATTGAATTCACTTACAATAATAGTTGGCATGCTTCTATTAAGATGGCACCATTTGAAGCTTTTTACGGGAGAAGATGCCGATCACCCCTGTGTTGGGATGATTCTTCGGATTTGATCGGGACGGAACCGGAATTGATAATTCAGACTCAAGAGAAGATAGCTTTGATTCGAGAAAGACTGTTGACTGCCCAGAGTCGACAAAAGTCTTATGCAGACGTATGTCGTCGCCCTCTAGAGTTCGACATTGGGAAACATGTACAATTGAAGGTGTCTCCTACACGAGGGATTTTCCGTTTCGGGAAAAAGGGTAAGCTTAGTCCGAGATATATCGGACCCTTCGAGATCCTCGAGAGAGTTGGAGATTTAGCATACAGGTTGGCCTTACCGCCATCGCTGAGTCATGTTCACAATGCGTTTCACGTATCCCAATTGCGGAAGTATGTACCGGACCCCAGTCACGTCATTGATTTCGACGAGATCGAGATAGCTAATGACGGCACCTTCGAGGAGAGACCAATCAAGATGCTTGAGAGTCGGACCAAACAGTTGAGGAATAAACCAATACACTTGGTTAAAGTACAATGGTCACGACACGGAGTCGAAGAGGCCACTTGGGAAACGGAGGACAGTATGAAGACTAGATATCCGGAGTTGTTTTCATCTTAAGTTTCGGGACGAAACTTCTTTTTAGGGAGGAATGATGTAATACCCGAGATTTCTGATATGTATTTAGAAACTTGTAATATTGTAGTTGTTGCACTTTGATCTGAGTATTATTCCCCGTATTTCATAGTCCAGTGTTGTTAAGTGTATGATTTCACGAGTGTGACTTAAATTTGTGATTCTGCGCATGTAGCGCACGCTACCGATTAAGTATAGCGTACGCTAAGTAGGATCCATAGCGCACGCTGTGGAGGAACCTTAGCGCACGCTATGCGGGGTCAATTTGATTGAGACGTGTGGTAGGTGAGATCAGGCTGGGGATCCTTATCGGATTGTGTCGGGATGAACCTGGACGGCTTTCGGGAAAAAGCCAAGTCAACGTGTTAGCGCACGCTACTCACATGAGGGTAGCACACGCTAAAGGCTGAGTACAGTGAAATCAGTAACGTTTCAAATAGCCGATAGCGCACGCTATGAATATGGATTAGCGCGCGCTAATAATCACTTTTTATAAATAGGACAGCATCCTTTTTCATATTTTCAGATTTTTTCACTCCCCGATTAGAATTCTTGAACTTAGAAAGACACTCTCTTCATCCTAAACACTTCTTGCCGGCATCCTAGCTCGTGTTGAAGATTGTAGATCAGTGGAGGATTGGTGTTCAAACCTTCGGCGTCAGATTGCTTCGAATTTCCTCCTTGTTCTTCACTACTTTGAGGTAGGTGATTCTTCACCAATATTAGTAGTATTCTGAAGGACGTTTGATCATGTTTTTCTAGTCAGTTATTTCGTTAATAGTCGAACATCATGTGTTAGAAGGATATTTTCGATGTTTCGATACTTATTCATCGTATAAACCATTGAACCTCTTAGTGTTTGAACTCCTAGCATATTCTGAAGCTTCAAACCGATTTGTGATCAGTATATGGAGATTTTCAAGTTCTTATGCCTTTACATATAGGAATCATACGTTTTAGGACATATAACAGATTGAACTTAGGATATTCCTTGAAGATCTAAGATGAATTATGGTGTTGTGATGATTATACGTATCTTTGTATCTCCTAGTCATTCAGTACGTATAGAACTTTCACAAAACCTTATGAGCATGATATGCACGGGGATGACATGTATTATCACCATAGAATTCATGAGTTCATCACCATTAGATCAAGTTTTCTGCCAGTAATCTGCCATGCACGGTTAGCGCACGCTAACATACGTAAGTTAACGTGCGCTATCGGGGATAAGTTAACGCACACTACGTTTGGTACGTAACGCACGTTATGTTATCATCCGAGTCAGTCGGCTGATCAGAGAAGAACTGTGAGTCCATGGCTAGCGTACGCTAGACTTAGACGATAGCGTACGCTAACAGGCAGGCTTAGCGCACGTTACGTAGAGTACGTAGCGTACGCTAAGTGGTTCAGGCAGATTGCATATTTTGAGCTTTTTGGCCGTAGACCGAATTGTTAGGCAATCGTTCGACTTGAGATGATTTGTATATCATTTCTTTTGTTAAGGTTCGAGCTTGCTACGTTGATCGAAGGAGGCGGCCTTCGAGTGTGTTGAGATCATTGAAGTGTTTTGTTCTTGCCGTCTTCGAGGCAAGTATCGTAATGTGTTAATATTGGTATTTTGAGCATGCGTGTGGTTATTCATGTTGTTGAACATGAGATTTATTTCGTTGAACTGTCACGATATTCGTTATCTAGTGTTTGTATGTTCATGTTGATGGACATGGCGATTTTGGCATATATGTATGCATGAGTTGTGTTTGTGTTTGTTGTGCGATCTATGCTGAGGGCGCTGGATCGGATGTCCACCTCGTGTTGGTCCGACGGGATCATCTTGGGATCTAGGCTGAGGGCGCTGGATCATTGGACGGGTTATTTCCACCTCGTGTTGGTCCGAAGGGATCATCTTGGGATCTATGCTGAGGGCGCTGGATCATTGGAATACCCTTGCTGTGTTAATGGAATCTTGTGGATTCGCATTATCGGATTCCGGTAGCGGAAGTCCGTGTGGTGTATCTTGTTATGTATTGTTGATGCGTATTTGATTCGCTTAAATGATACTTGCACTAGCATCGTTTTGCTAACCCCTTCGGGGGTGGACATTTGTTTTGATGTTCAGGTAGCCGAGGAGCAGGGAAACAGCCACAGTACCGATGTGACGATGAAGGGGTTCAGTGATGTTTGTTGTTGTGGTGATTTGTCTTTCTTGGTTTGATTTTAGTACTCGAGTACGCGTGTCTTATTAATATTATTTCGATATGGTTTTATTAATTACTCGTTGAACCAGTTGGACGGTTTTGTAAACTTGATTTTCCGCAGTATTGATGTCTTATATTTACATTTCTTTTAAAATTAGCCTTGTAAATCCTTACTTAAAGGGTTTACGGCGCTGTAATTATTCCGAATATCTCAGGGTGTTACAGTATAAAGCCATTACGTACGTTAAGCCATGGAATTTACGTACGTAAAATGTGTTAGCTTACGTACGTTTTATAGTGTACATAACGTACGTAACAAGAGGAATCGGACAGTGGGGCCCGTGGTCGGCGTCTTTCGGCGCGGATGTGGACAGGTGAGTCAACGGATGGAGTTACGTACGTTATACAGGGTGTATTACATATGTAATACGATTATTATACTGTAGCAAGTCAACGTACGTATTACGTACGCAACGGAATAAGTGTTACGTACGTTACGGGGCGGCTGGCCGAGTCGTGGCCGAGAGGACCTGTAGTGGCCGAGCATGGTCGGCAGTGACTTCCGGGATGGCCGATCATGGTCGGCAGTGACTCGCATGGATGGCCGATCACGGTCGGCAGTGACTCGCACGGATGGCTAGGACTGGCCGATTACGTACGTAAGGCAGTGGCCGGTTACGGCCGTAAGGGCCAGTTACGTACGTAAGCCAGCTGCCGGTTACGTACGTAAGGGTGCCGAATGAACTGGGCAGTGGGGTGGGCCATGGCCGGATACGTACGTAAGGACCCGCCAGTTACGTACGTAACGTGCCGGCAGGTCTCGGCCTATATAAGGCCTGGACCGAGTCATCTTGGGCATTTTTCATTTTTCTTCATTTTTTCGCGATTCCTTCAGCAAAAGTGGATGGATTTGAGTAAGATCATCATGTAGCAACATGTTTTGGAAGTTGGAATTATGGATTAACATCATCTTCCACCCGGATCGAAGGTAAGAACACCTAAACTTTTGGTTTTTGGATGTTCTTGAGGTTTCTTGGTGTTTTGGCCGATTTGCTTCGTTTTGATTCAGATTATTGATAGAACTTGATTGTATACTCGTAATCAATCAATACTCTTGAAGTTTTGTGGAAAGAATTTGAGTATTTCTTTGAATAATCGATTGAATTGGACTATGCCTTCAAAGTGTTCGATGAAATGTCTCAATGAGTAGAACTTGGAAAATTCTACACGTTTTCGTATGAATGATGGTTGAAATGATATTTTTGTGATGATTCTTGGTAATTATGGAATCGTGATATTCTCGATGTTTTTGGTGGTTTATTGCGAATCATGATGTTATGAGAAGTATATGTTGAAGAACATGATTATATACACCTTGAATTGTGAATAAGGATTGTTTAGATGTTAGAACACATCGGATTATGTCGTTTGAGGATTTCGAATGTGATGTCGGAATAAGTTGTGTTCTTAAGGAGTTCTTGGATTATATGTGAATTGATGAACATGTTTGAGTGATGTTGGTGTTTTGGATATGAATATAGAATATTCATATCTAGAACTAAGTTACGTGTTTTGATACAATATTCGTATAGGAATACGAATATGATTTCGAGTTGATGAGAATTATTATTCATGTTTGAATTTGAGAATTCATACGTATTGAACAAGTATTCAATTCGGATAATGGAAATATTCGAAACTCTTGGAATATGAGTATCTATAATGTTGAATTGATCGGATCGTCCGGATTGATGATGATAATGGGTAATTGGATTTTATTATGAATTTACAAGGAGGAAACTTGTATTCGTATTTAAGATTAAATTTGGAATCGGTAATGTTAGACCCTTGTTGGTTTAAATTGATTATTGATATGATTATCGGATTATGAATTGTGTTATGGTTTTAAATTCGGGATCGATTGATTTGGTTGTTCGGATTTGTGTCTAATCGGGATATGGTGGAACCGTTGGGTTTATTGATCGGTTATATTGATTATTGAGTTGCAACTTGTATCGTAGATATTGGTTCGTATTTGTTTGAGTTGTATTGTTCGGTTTTGTTTATGATCGAGGTTTCGTTGAACCGTTGAGTTTGTTGGTTGGCTATGTCGGTTATTGATTGTTATCGGATTGTTGTTGATTGATTACTTCAATAGGTTGATATGTTTTGATCATGGATTATGACCGTTTTGTTGCGGTTGAGGCTAAAGAGTTCGTAGATTGATTTTGGTCGGGGCTGAAGAGCTCGTATACTAAGGCAATGGATTTTGGTAACGGCTTCGTGGTATCGGTATCGAGGCAAGTTTCTACTTGTTCAGTTTATAATATTTGATGAATGGTTTCGTTTTCATTTCATTTATAATTCAAATAGCAATGTTGTTAGAAATGTAAGTTGTCGGGATAATGGGTTGTATATCGTGCTCTGGTTGTATTAAATCATAAGGTATATGATTTAATTGTGTTCAGGGAAGACGTGAGTTATCTTTGGTCAAGGATATAGAATATCGGATATCGAGGATAGTTATCGTGATGACATAAGTATCAGGATAAAGGTTTATTGGTATTGAATGGATGGTACCATATTTGAGATTATTCGTATAATTGTGTATTCATTCAGGGATATTGTTCGTGGAAAGGATGTTGTCTTCGACTTTGAGGTAATTTATGTATTGTTCAGTTATGAGATAATTATTATGTTGAGTTGTTGTATATGTTGTATGTTGAGGCTTCGTATATTAAGATTCATACTGGTTGTTCGTTGAGGGATGTTGATCCCAGGACTATTGTTGGTATTAATGGTTGTGTTGATCATCTCATTGGGGGATGTTGATGGATATGGTCCTCGGCTTTGAGGTAATCTAAGTATTTGTTCAGTCATGTGGATAATTAGTATGCTGAGTTGTTGTATATGTTGAGGTTTCGTGTAATGAGTTTCGTATCGGTTATTCATTGAGGGATGTTGATCCCAGGACTGTTGTATTGAGATCGTAGATCATGTTGGTCATTCATTTGGGGATGATGATCCCAAGATTGATGTTTTAGATATTGATTAGTCGTGTCGGCTTTTCATTGTCAGTCTGTTGTTGTTCACTTCGGTGAGTCTTTTGATCCTTATTGGATATGTATTTCTTTGAGTTTCGTTGTCATGTTTCATCGTGACATATCTGGAGTCATATCTGCGTGCCGATTGGTTATTTTGTAGGATTTTTAGCTGGGCACATGATGGTTATGTGTTGATATTTCCACATTGAACCGTGCACACGTGACGTAGTTCGTGAGGCTAATTAGGTACAATACCACACGTGTATGTGATCAATACCCGGGGTGGCTTGTGCACGGACACATTTCTGGATCGGGCGTACTATGACTTCCATCTTTGAGCCATACTGTTTGGTCGTTCATAGTTCCATGTATGATTGGATATGTTCGACGGTTTGTGACTGGTTGTTCATACACCCGAGGGGTATGTTCGACAGTCAGAGTTATTTCTTTGAGATCCATTATTGTTGATCGTTTGGAGTTTACCTTGTTGATGGTATTCTCGGTTATTGTTGGTCCTTTGTTGATCATTTGGAGTTTACCTTATTGATGGTATTCTCGGTTATTGTTGATCCTTTGTTGATCGTGTCGGAGTTATCATGTTGATGGTATTCTCGGTTATTGTTGATCCTTTGTTGATCTTGTCGGAGTTATCATGTTGATGGTACTCTCGGTTATCGTTGATCCTTTGTTGGTCGTATTGGAGTTATCATGTCGATGATATTCTCAGTTGATGTATTGGTTGATCATTGTTATTGATCATATGAGCATTCGGACTGTACGTCGATGTTTCGGGATTTGTATTCATTGTCATGTGGTAGTTGATCTACATATATGTTGGGTACTATTGGTTTATCCAGGTTGAGTTTTGATTGTGTAATCCGATGGATAGGATTTGGCACGGATGAATTATTTCATGATTATGAGTGATGATGATGTTTTGAGGATTTTTGATATTATTTGAATACCGTACAGTTGGTTGTGGTTGAGTTCATTTCATCATTTGAGAATGAGAAATGTGGATTATGTTAAGGATTGGATTGTTATGGATTGGTAAGGTTATGTCGGTAAGATTACTTTGGTAGTATTCTTACTATATTATTACATTGGTATGTAATTATTTATGTTGATGCAATCGATATCATTATTGAGTATTGTGGCTGACCCCGTTGTGGGCTTTATTTTTAGGTACTCGGAGATCGAGCTAGTAGCGGTCGTGAAGGGATGAGCTTCCCGATGTGATACTGGCGGTGGCATGTTTTGGAGTATCGAGTATTTCTTTTCTGGTTATTCATTTATTTGCAAATGTGTATTTTGAGTGTGTTTATATCATTGCGTGTGTATATTTCAAAATGGCTTTTCAGTATCTTTATTCGCTGCGTGTGTATATTTCAAAATGGCTCTTTGGTATTTTTACCAACTCGTGTGTATTTTCAAACGGCCCTTTTGGCACTTTGCGAACTTGGGTTATTTCGTTAAACCTTTTCCTAAGCTATTTTATCGGTACGTTTAAGCGGTGTCTTGACGTACATTTTGAACTATCGAGATTTGGCACTTCGCCTTGTATTTTCAAATGGTATTTTATGACGGTATTTGAGAACTATGTTTTGGTAGATATTTGAGTATTTAAAATACTACCGTCATTGTCCTCTTGGCATTTTTAAACGTTTTTGAAATGGTTTTGTAAATGGTTTTTAGCCTGGTGGGTTCCGGCGCGGGACCCACGGCGTTGTAATATCCCGGATGGTTTTGGGGGTGTTACAGTAACCCTTTACAGCCATCTCGTCTCCCACACCTCCATAAATTAAGAATGCATCCTTAGTTTTTCTTAATTACTTTAGGATGGTTTTCACTGCTGTCCAGCGATTTTGACCTGGATTTGATTGGTATATGTAATACCCGTATTTTCAAATTCTGTAATTTTTTATTCTAGCGACTCACTTGTGTTCATCGACTCATTTTGGACATGTTTTGTTCTGCTCTCTGTCATTCGAGCGAGTTTTGATATTGATTCGGATTAATTGGCATATTAGCGCGACCTTTCGGCATTTAGGTTCGATTCTTGTGAATCTTGCCCGAAGATGTTGATTTGATGTTCCTACAAGTTTCGGGCATTTGTCTTCGTATTTGCTTTTCCAAACCTTCAAGTTACTGGAACCACATGTTTGTTTTCATTCGAATTGTGAGTGTTGTCCGTTAGCGTTTCATCGCAAGTTGCGTGATTGTAGTTTCGTCGAAGAGTTTGTTGTTGGGTCGAGCTCTTGGAGCTGATCTGCAGCCTGTGCAGAAGGAATAGTGCATGTTATATAACATTATAGTGCGCGCTATTGAGCAACAATTAGTGCACGCTAACTGGTAGTTAGTGATCGTCCAGAAGCTACTGGACTGGATTTGAGGGCTCACTAGCGCACACTAACGTCTTAGCTAGCGCACGCTAACGTCTTAGCTAGCGCATGCCAATGTCTTAGCTAGCGCATGCTAATAGCTTCGCTAACGCGCACTAAATTCCCATTAGCGCACGCTAAGTGTATGGTGCAGCGCACGCTGACTGCTCCAGTATATATATACTGGAGCAGCAACCCTTCTTGTCATTTCTTTCATTTTCCTCCTCCTTCCACGACGGTTGAGGTGCTCCGACTAGGGTTCGGACTTTTGGTTAATCTTGCTCCATCAAAAGGACTTTTAGAGGGTTGTAGATGATCATTACATCATCTAATCCATTGTTCTTCGCCGGATCGAGGTACTTTTCTTGATTTTCTTAGAGTTGACTTTTTGAAGATTTATTGTTGATTTTATTTTCAATCTGCTTTTGATGGTTCAATTGGTATTTTATGATGATGGTGAACATACCATATGGATTGTATATCTATATCCTGGTTTCATATAATCCGAACCGTGATTCGGTGATCTATTGAAGTTTTGAGTATTTTAATGTTCGATTAAATATCTCAATGAGTTTTCCTTCGATTCTTAGATGTGTTTTACATTGTTTTCAGTTGTTATGCTCGTAGTGATCACGTTGATATTGTGTCTCTCATTGAGGATATAAGTTTGGGGACTTTCAGTCGAGCTACGTTCTTTGGAGTTGTTCGTGTGTTAATCATCGAGGCAAGTATTCTTGTCTATATGATTTATATTGTGTCAATTGATGTTGTATAATGAATTTATGGTGGTTAATCCTTTCTTGTAGATTTTACAATGTTAGGGGCCGTTATATATGTTATGTTAAGTTAGAGACACCATGTTGCTTGCCGTAGAGGCACGTCCATACAGAAGTGATGTTGATTAATAGTATACTTAGACATGTGTGTGATGTTTAAGTGATCACTGAGTTGTGTGGATAGAGTTGGATGTTATAGAGTTGGGTTGGTAGAAATGTTTTGATTGGTTGTTGTACCTGTTGATGTGTAGCGATGCATCTAGAATTGTTAGGTTGTTGCTAAGTTGTGTCGGTCGTAGTTTATGTGTCGGATAAATGGCCATATCTAGCAAGTGCCTTGACTGTATATATTGTAACTTACAATCAAAACATGCAGTTTGTAAACGTATGTGTGTGTTGTTATTCTTCCACCCAGGGAGGGTCCTACGGGGCCTCTGGGGGCCGATACTAATGGGTACGCCGCGGAAGTGGTTTCCCACCCAGGGAGGGTCCGACGGAGCCTCTGGAGGCCGATACGAATGGGTAAGATCACGGGTTACCAATTGTGGTTTTCGTCATGATGATGATATTGATTTTTTCGATAATTGTGATATATCCAGAATATCACAACGATTTTATTCTCAATGTTGAGATACATTATATATAGGATGTTGGTACTGGGCCAGAATGGCACCAGAATAAATACTGTTGGTCTCTTGTCCCTAGATGGTAATGTTTTAGTGCTGGAATGCGGGCTTCGATACTGTTTCCATGTATTGTGGTTTGAAGAAATATTTCGGTTAAGAACCTAATGATTGTGTAAAGGCTGTTTTTTGGAAAATGATTTTGGGATGAGACCCAATTGTCTTGAAATGTTTTCGTAACTAAGGACGTGAGGTCCAGAATCTGGGGCTGTGACCCTATTGTTTCTGAAAAAAGATTTTATAATCTCGGACTTGAAGTTCCAAATGATTTTTGTTGCCTTGTAAAACTCCTTGATAAATTACTTTTAAGGACTTGAACTTGTACTTTAAACTTTGAAAACCTCCCGGGAACTTCTTTTATAGTTTGTTGTCATCTTACAATAACATATATTTGCATAGTATATTTTGTACGTCTTGAATACTTGTACTAGCCATTCTATTGCTAACCTCTTAAATGAGGAAAATGCGTCTCAAGGCGGGGGCAGGATTCGAACCTACAATCTTCATGCATTTCACGTATGCTTTATTCGTTGGAGAAATCACTGGGACGGCATGGAAGAGTACGAGCCGCGACACTAATCAAGAGTTAGAGTTCAGTTTGATGCTATTGTATTGTTGAGTTATCTCCAATCTTCCACTATATTATATCTTGATGCCTGCATGGGTATATATAGTAATGAGTTTGTTTCCAGATTGATTTCTTGTCATGTGACCATATCAGTCGGTGTATTTTAATGTTTGACCTTATCGGTCAGTGTCAGTATGTAGTTCGACCCTGGTCGGTCAAACTTTTGTCGTCTCGTGGTAGTATCCTGGTAGATCCCTCTATAAAAGGGGTCTACGGCGTGTAATATTCTCGATGGATTCTGGGGGTGTTATAGTAGCGACTTGTCATGCTCAGGGCAAACAATACATCTAGCCGAGTACAAATCATGGCATACATGACCGATTTAATAGCCGAAGCATATGGAATATTGCTCATACAGGCTCGCTCATCAAGAGTCGAAGGACTCCGAGTCATACTCAGATGAATGTCATGTGATATTGGCAGGAGTCCTCTCTTGGAGTCCTGCATATTGAACCTCTTCAATATTTTGTTAATGTAGATACTCTGACTCAGACCAATCCTTCTCTTTGATCTATCTCTATAGATTTTTATCCCAAGAATGTAAGCATTCTCTCCTAAGTCTTTCATGGAGAAACAACTTCCCAACCAAGTCTTGATTGTCTGCAAGGTGGGTATGTCATTTCCAATGAGTAATATGTCATCTACATCTAAGACTAGGAAGACGACTATGCTCCCACTAACCTTCTTGTACATGCATGATTTATCTTCATTTTGAATAAACCCAAACTCTTTTACAGTTTCATCAAAATGAAGATTTCAGATTAGAGAAGCCTGGTTCAACCTATAAATGGATCATCGAAGATTGCAAAACTTTTTAGAATTTTCTTGATGAACAAAACCCTCAGATTGTGTCATGTACACATCCTCAAGTAAGTTCCATTAAGAAACACTGCCTTGACATCCATTTTCCATATCTCATAATCATAGTATGCGGCAATAGCAAACAACATTCTAATTAATTTAAGCATGATTACTGGTGAAAAGGTCTCATTATAGTCAACACCATGAGCATGTCTATAATCTTTTGCAACTGATATTAAAAACCTCACAATAGGCCATCTGATCACCAACTAGTTGAACTAATTTATGTAAATTACCTAAGTCCAGTTATTATCAAATTAATATATTTACATCATATAATATGCACGATCATTTTTGATCACGACATTAACTATTATTCAAAAGAAATAGGGAGTAAGTGCTGTGCAGAGCTAAGTACTACGACCTTTGAGCGGGAACCACCGCTAGAGCCCGTACGAGTACCTCTAGAGTCCCTTTTCCTATCTATATACATTGAGGGGTAGTTAGTCTAAGTTATGAATCAAGCAGCATGATTGCGGTTCTAGGCAAAGCTACCACCGTATTCTATTCCCTTGAAGCCGAAGGACGGATGTTCCTAAGGTGGATGGGTCGTAGAACTCGGGTATAGTCGCGATTATGATATGATCCGGGTATAGACCCAAGCTAAGGACATATCGAGCCCAGATAAGAGATAAGGCAGTACGTCACCAAGTGTGAGAGCGATAAGCTCAAAGGCCAATGTTATAGTGGCGGTCCGACAAACGCCTAAGGCTACAGTCATTAAACCAAAAGTAGTGGCGATGGTCAAAGGCCAAACACTGATAACGGTCTAAGATGTTATAAGGAGGCTAAGGGAATTAGTCATATAGACAACCTCCCGAAGCTAAATATTCACTGGGCGCTCGACACCGCACATCATCATACGTACCAGCAATCTACGGAGATTGACTGTACACTCATGTTATCATTCATTGCATTACTTTGAAAATTTGCACCACTTATTAACAATATTATTTTCAAACATGGGAGAAATATACTATGTTTCAAAATAAATATATACACATAAATTTGTAAAATACTCAAACCCAACTCACTAAGAATCCATTATTCTCACTCCATTTTGATATTTCTAAAACCCCACTAGATGAAGAAGACCAAGAGAAATAAGAGGCATATGCTGACGGAAAGTGTTGTCCACTAAGTATACAAATAACAGATTAGAATATAGAAGCACAATAAGCTGTACGATTTTCGAAGTTAGTTTGCATAGCGGAAGTTTGGTGTGAGTTGCTGCAAATACAGCAACTAGGTATTCTCCTGTTTGCTTGATGCGTACAAGGTTTTAGCAATGTATACTTGATAAATCACAATAGAATGAAAACAGTAAAGACAGAAGGTAAATGATACACAATTTAAAGTGGTTCGAGGTAAACCCCTCTATGTCCACTGGTCCTCCACAAAGGAGTAAATAATTTATTATAATCACTACGTACACAAATACGCGACTATAACTAAAACGTGTCTCTGTATCGTTCACACAGATTGATACAGGGACTGCAACTTTGGGCTGTTCACACAGTTTCGCTTGGGCTCTTTTTCGACTCACTTCTTCCCACACAGATCGAAGCTTCATCGTCATTGCTATTCTTCCCACACAGGTCAGAATATGCAAGATCCTTAGTCTACACAGGGCTAATGATAATCTCAACGGAAAGGTAGAACAAATCTTCAAACAATAGCTATATCCTTGATGAACAATTGGTGTATGCTGTGTTGTTTGTGTTGAGGACTTGTATATTTCTTCACTTTGAATACTTGTTGTATGCTCACGAAATATACTACTTTATAATCGCTAGAATGTCAGAGTGATCTGTTAGGGCTTTCGCGATAATGAATAACTTGTGTATGTAAGTCCTCTGGCTTCGGGGTACTTATAACCTTAGAAATGTATCCGTTATAAATGAAGTCATTGTTGGTTGGTGAGGTGTTGACATCTGACTCTTTATTGGCGGCTGCTGAATATTTGGATTAAAGCAGATTGCATTTAATGCTCCAGACATCCTTTCTGTATTTGCATTAAATGCTCTTCAAAGCGTTCAAACTTGTCTCTCTCCAGCTGCATTAAATGCTGTCCTTTCAGCAATAAATACTGCTTTAACCGTGAATACTTTATAAATAAATAATATTTATCTCACAACTGTTTAAAGCTTTATTATGTACAGTCCTGTTGGATGTGTTTTACTTTTCCTAAGTAAAACACCTTCAGCTTGTATGCTGTATCCAACATATTACGTCTCTTGTTGTATGAGGATGGCTCTATAGGATGGACTGTTGGAAGATCTCTTTGTTGGAGGTTGTATGACAGGTTCTAACAGCTTCCATACTTGGCAGAATTTTGTCTTCTTTGAGACTACTTTGCTGTATATTGGCACTTATCAAAACAGGAATGTTTATCCCAACAATTTCCCCCTTTTTGATAATACCAGAACTCTTCTATAGATGACTTCATCTGGATACAGAGATGCAGTCTTTGAATCTTCTGTCCGAATGAGCTGATCTTCAATACTTAGTCTAGAAAGTGAACTGCTCGCAGGCAAGTTCTAAAATGAAAAATCCTACCTGACTCTGTATTACAACTTGAACTTATGATTGGCGCGTATGCACAATCTTACAGTATGATCTACGTGGAATACAACATAACCTATGAACTGTTCACAGACAAGTTCTTACAACTTTAAGACTTAACAAGTTTTATACTTGCTCGAATATTGTAACATCTTCGTAAATAAATAGTAAAACAGTAAGCTTAGATTACGAGCTGTGATCTTTCAAGAGAAATGAATTTTATTGATAATGATTAGGGAAAAATTACAATGCTTGAAAGAAACACAAAAATACATACTGCAATGATAAGCTTACAGAAGAAAAACAGAATATAGCAAAAAATGCAAACAGGCTAACTCCTGTACTGAGAATGTCCCCAAGGTCTTTCCTTAGGATCATTTTCGGTGCCTTTACACCAATTGACTAGCGAGTCACTGCCTAGATCTTGATAGATGCTTTTTCCTTCTGGAGATTGATCATAGGCAAGTATCTAGTCTTCAGGGTGGGTGTTCATATCACCTTTTTCATGCCTTGACTTCATCAGCATTTGAAATGGGAGCTTTCCCTCCGCTAACAGCCTCAAGAACTCATTCAAAACATCCTGCAGCATTTTGAATTTGTTGAACAAGGTAGAATCCCAGATGAGCGTACAGAAGTATCTCATCAATTGGTTTTTCTTCTAGTTCTTCATATCATCGGCTGAAGGCTGTCGGTCTATGGGTAGCAAAATCTCATTGGGCTTTAGCATGTTATTTGTCCAAGGTATATTAGGACCTTGGAACTCCGATCGAGAACCAGATACCCTGTATCCTCTTGCAGGCGCGACCAAATAGCCTATCTTAGCAGTGCCTCTTTTTTCTAGTGCAACATCGATCTCTCTTTCTATCTCCATCCTCCATTGCCATCCTTCCTCTATGGCTTCTTCCCCCTTTTTGGCATCAACAACATCTGTTACCTTAGTATGAATCTCCTGTAGGATCTTCATAGTTGCATCATGTTTGGTCTCCATATTATTGATTTTGTCAACTAGAGTACCGAGCACCAGAGACATATTATCTATCTTCTGATCATGGTATGTCAGTCTGGATCTGGTCTCCTTAAGGCAGCAACCGTCTTAGCCTCGGCAATCCTGAGCTTTTCTTGTTCTTGCCGAAGGATTCTCTCATGATGCACCTTGAGCTGATTTAGCGCTAGCCACAATGCATTAGGAATTAGGCGGAATTTGTACTAGATGTTGGTGATTGCAGATTTTAGATTAGAGAGCCCATTCTGGGCAGTTTCTCGCATCCAATCGAGTTCTTTCCCAACATCATATAGTGCCTTCATGGTCCTGTAAGAACACTGTCTATCTGCCGATTACATGGAGTTGCTCGATGGGAGATTTGGTGTGTGGGGATCCAGGGTGCGTGATCTTGTAATCCTTAGGTTCATTGAGTTGATGGAGAACCCCATTATGACGAGGCAGTCGTGGTCTGTCATCAGGTAAGAAACCATCATCGGAATCTGATTTTGAGTGAGCAGAGGTGGGAGATGCAGGAGCATCTTGAGTGGCCTCTTGGGCAGCAAGTGCTTCAGGCGCAGGAGTTTCAGAAGCATGTGCTTTGAAAGATTGTGCAGCTTCATTAGTCTTGGGGACAAGAGGGACTGATTCCTTCTGTTTGGCTGGTTCGTCGGTAGTCGGATGTACAGAAGAGACTGAATCCTCCTGCCGACTCTCAGCTTCCTCCTGATCCTGAAGAGGGACTGATTCCTCTTGGCGGATGGCGCAGGCAGTGTCTTCTTCTTGTGGGATAGTTTAGGCTTTCTATTCAGGTGCTGCTTGTCTTCAACGGTGACAGGGGGGACTGATTCCTCTTTCTGTTGATCGTTGACAGCTTCCTGTTGTGGGGGAGGGGACTGATTACGGTCAGATGTCCCCTGAACTTGTTGGCTTTGGTGGTTGGATATTTCTCGTTCCTTTGCCTCTTCATGACTTTTTTGCAAACCTGCCTGTAGGCCATCATCGTCCGTGTCCGAGTCAGGGTCAGAGTGCTGGCTTGGTGAGGGAGCTTTATCATCGGACTTTGATTTCTCTTTCAGTCTGGTCTTTTCTTTTGCCTTGAAGTAATCAGAAATAAGCTTGTGGCAATAGTGATCCTCCCAGCGGATCGAGACTTCGGCAATCTGGGTGTCCGTGACCTCCAGAATAAAGAATTCTTCGTCCTTCCATTCAGCCCAGTTGTACAGGGTGTCATATGGGGCGACCCTGTATGACTTCCATACTTTGAAGCGTTCAAAAACTAGCTCTATTTGGACCTCTAGAAGAGTATTATTTATTATTTCTGATGGGGAAGGACTCCGTACGGTAGTTGGGCTTACTGCTCGGATGGGATCCTCAATAGATGTGGAAGCCTGCTTCGGAGAGGGATCCCTATAGGGGATGGTACCCTGTGGGGAGAGGGATCATGTATAGTTGTGGGTACCCTGTCAGGAGTTGCGGCTTTCGGATCCGAGGGGGCAGCCGATTCGCCAGAGCCCTCCAGCTTGGCAAATAGTTATTTTTCCATCATAGCCGCCATAGGCTCGGGATCCGCTGTCTGTTCAGCAACTGTTTCGTCCATATGGGTTGCGCCCTGTGGGATAGGATCAACGACAGGAGCAGGTGTGGCCTCTACAGTAACCGCTGCAGTTGCTGTAGGCTTGGTCCTGGAAGACTTCTTTGCCTTCTTCTTTTTCTTCTCAACAGTGTGAGGAGATCGACTGTCAGATACACTTCTTTTCCTTGTATTTTCCAAGCTCACGATCCTTTCAGTGACATCCCTTGGGTCACTCGAGATAGGCAAGGATTTTGCGTTCTGCTTTTTGGCAATCAAAGGTGATTTCTTGAACACAGTGGAAGTCATCCATCCAATGAACTTCCCATGACCAATATTCCTAGCCTGCACGGACTATTTGACTCTGCAGCTGGTAAGGATGTAGTTGAGGATGAGGACGAATGATTTCTTAGCGGACTCATGTTTGGCGGCCTCCTCCTGTATTTTTTTCAACACAATCTAGCACCAATTTACCTTTTCTCCTGACATGATGGACACCGTCATTCGGAAGCAAAGATTTGTGCACATTTCGAATGCTCCTTTCTGGTTTTCAACAACCCGGCAGTAGAAGTCATGCAAATAGACCTAAGGAAGGCAGAAGTCCTTTTTGTGGCAAGACGGATGAACATCCTGGGAATCCTTTATCTCCAGTGAACAGCCTCCAGTGGGCCATCATCAACTCCTCCGACCCGAAAGTTTCTAGTTCTTCCATTCTCAGGCTATCAGACGGTAGCCTGTAATGATTTTCCCTTGAACATTAGTATATATTTCAGATATATCTCCTCCTTTTCTTTTGGATTCGTAAATAATAGATGCATCCAAGTAGAACTCTTCAACAATTTGTTCATCATACACTTCAACAGGACGACTTGCAAGGCGGTACAACCATTGCTGTTTCACACGAGAAACGACCACTTCCATTCCGCAACATATTCACCTTATAGATTGATTCTTTCCATGATAACTGACTTGGTGAAGATACACCCGTCGATGATTGTCTCCTTTTTCTTCATGGAAAGGGAGAAAGTGTTGGAAGTCGACATTTTTGCAGAGAAAGGTTTGAAGAAAACTGAAAATTATCGCATAGAAATGCAGAATGTACAGAGAAGAATGTAGGCTGTTTTTGCTTGAGACTCGTTTAAGATTGCAGAAAGCGTAAAGAGTCTAAGGGAGCAAGATACAGTCTTTCTATAGTGTGCATGGTATATTAGGGTTTCATACAGTGAACGGTAAGATTTAAGGGATGAGAACTGTCTATTTAAAATGGACGTACATGATGAATTCAGAGTAACTGGTACGTCTTATCCATCTATTTTTAAAATGATAACCGATCCCACTTCTGACAGTTCGTCTTCCCTTATTGCACGAAACGGTGGTTTTGAAATTATTAAAATCGCGTAATTTGAGGTATTGAAGTCCAGATGTCTTTGAGGCATTAAAAAATAAAACATTTGAAATGTAAACAGGGCACGTGGACTTAAAAACGTTTTCTGTACGAATAGAATAGTAATATAATATTAATTGATATCCTATAGTGTATGTGCTGTATCCGCGAACATATAATGTTCCCCGTTAAAAGGTACATACAGGATTCAATTCTTACACCAATTTTCAGATTAATACTTTATTCATGCGTCATACTGTATTACCCCTTAATTAATGCACACGTCAGCTATAGGAAGGTTTCATGCCTTCTTTGTCCTACAGTACTGTCTGACTAGTTTTAAGTGTACAGTTAATTAAAGTGGATACTGTATTCTTCAGTCTTACAGCATTCCCCCCCAATTGATGAGTAAAAGCGTAACAACTTATAGGGAGTCACGCTGTAGCATTCCCAATTCTTGGCGAAGCATACAGAATATGATAGTGCTGAGAGGTTTTGTAAAGATGTCGACCAACTGAATATCTATACAAATCTTTTCGAGTCGAACAACTTTGTTCTCAACATGATTCGTGATGAAGTGATGCTTCATATCAATATGCTTAGTTCGCAAGTGCAATACAGGATTGTGCGTTATTGCAATGGCATTCGTGCTATCTCACATGATTGGCGTCTCTCTGGCACTGATTCCATAATATTGTAGCTGTTGTTGCATCCAGAGAATCTGCATACAACAACTTCCAGCAGCATAGTATTCCGACTCAGATGTAGAAAGCGAGTTGGCCAATTATTTCTTACTGAACCATGACACAAGTCTCGGTCCAAGAAAGTGACAAGTACCACTTGTACTATTCCTATAAAACTTGCAGCCTCCGAGATCCGAGTCGCTATAGCCAACAAAATCGAATCCTCCTTCTTTAGGATACCACGATCCTACCTCAACTGTTCCTTTTACGTACTTAAGGATTCGTTTGGCTGTCATGGAGTGTGACTCCTTAGGTGCTACTTGATACCGAGCACACACCCCTACAGCAAACCGGATATAGGGCCTGCTAGCCGTTAGGTAGTGATCCAATAAGCTTCCAGTAGAGTGATTGTTCAGCCGGCTTTCGAGCTTCGTTAGCACTAATTTGCTCGGAAGTACTTATGTGAGTTGACGAGGATTTGGAGTTATTCACCCCAAAATTGTTGAGTGGCTACTTGTTGTACTTCTCCTGGTTGATATATATTCCTGTAGGCAATTGCTTCACCTGCTATCCTAGGAAATAACTAAGTTCGCCCCTCATACTCATTTCAAATTTACCTTGCATGAGATGAGAGAACATTTGACATAAAAAATGGTTAGTAGAATCAAATATAATATCACTGACATATAGTTGCACCATTAAGAGGTCATCTCCTTCATGTATCTTAAATAGAATTTTGTCCACAATGCCTTTCTCTAATCCGTTATCTATAAGGTATAGGGACATGGTTTTATACCACACTCTAGGTGCTTGCTTAAGTCCATACAGAGCTTTCCATAGTCTGTATACAAGGTCTCCGCCTTCAGTGTTGACAAACCCTGGCGGTTGTTCAACATAGACTTCTTCGACGAGGTCTCCATTCAGGAATGCGCTCTTAACGTCCATTTGATATACTATAAATTCTCTTATGGGCGGCAAAAGCTAAGAATATCCTGATGGCTTCTAGTCTGGATACAGGGGCAAATGTCTCATCGTAGTCTATGCCCTCTTCCTATCTGTAGCCTCGTGCCACTAGGCGGGATTTGTTTCTAATAACAAGTCCATTCTCATCCTTCTTGTTTCGAAATATCCATTTGGTTCCAATTACAGCTTGATGTTTAGACCTGGGTACTAGATACCATATATTATTTTTTTCAAAACTGTTAAGCTCTTCTTCCATAGAAGTGATCCAGTGAGAATTGTACAAAGCTTCATTGGTAAAAACAGGTTTGGATTGAGCTAAGAATACAACTAGGGTGCACATGGCTAGTCTCCTAAGTTCTGCTTGAGATTTCCATACAGGAAATGAAGATTTCTCAGATTCGGATTCTTCTTGCGCACACAGTACAATTCCTTGTGTACTCTGTATTATTCTTCGGGTAGATACACCAGCATCAATATCACCTATAATTAACTATTGTAGGTGATCTTTCAACCATCTCCTGTTAGGTTCTAGTTCGGCATCCCATGTAACGCCCCGATTTTCGAACATGCATTTATTTTATAATTTATAGAAAGCGCATGAATATTCTAAATGACCAACAATTTATTGTTGGAATATTTTATTCCAAATATTTATTAATCGAGTTTTAATGATTAGTTGTTAAACAAAGAAAAACAACAAGGAAGCAAACAAAACAAGAAAGAAGTCGAAGACGCAAAAAGTCGCACAAACTGCAAAGCTAGCGCACTCTAGTAATCAAAGTTAGCGCACGCTGACGAGGCTACTTGCATATCAGACGAGTTCAAAGTTACCTGAAGTCAAGTTACCCAATGTGTTTAACGCACGCTAAGCACAAGCTTAACGTACGCTACCATAGGCGATTAACGTACGTAATGAAGTTTGAATACGAATTCAAACAGATGAACGTTGGAAAGATTCTGGTCAAAGTCAAGACTCAAACGGATACTTTGACAATTGCATACAACAGATATATGAGTTAACGCACGCTACGATGCAAGATTAACATAAGCTACAACAGGCAGATAACGTACGTAATATGTAGTGACAACGTATGTAAATGAAGAAACGAAATCTACTGGACTGAAACTAGAAGTCGATAACGTACACTACATGACATCTATAACGTACGTAATGATCCATAATGCACGCTATGAAGAAAGGCTAGCGGACGCTACATAGTCAAAAGGGGCTAATGGCTAGTTGGATGAAAATGGCTATAAATAGCACCATTTGGTATCAAACAACACAACATTGAGCAAAGCATTCATACTTGAGATATCATTGTAATCATTTTAGTTGTTGTATTTGCGCTTATATTATTTAGTGATTGAGTGTTAAAAATGAAATCAAATAATAGAGGAAAAAGAAAGGATACGATTGGATTCGGTGTTATTAGGATCAAGGATCTGGCATTGTTAGAATCGCAATCGATATCTATGTGAGGTTTATATAGTACCCATAGAAAGCTAGATTGGTATCCTTGTCCAATAGAAAAGGAAAACGGTTTAACTTGGACCGACAAAAAGACAAGTGATTGAATGGTTTACTCGGACGGATAGAAGACGAGTTTTGTAATGGTTATCCCTCAACCGATAAAAGAGAGGTCCAAAGGTTTATCTTTAGCCTATAGAAAAAGATACTGGAGAGAGGACGTAGGCACGTTTGGCCGAACCTCTATAAATCTTGTGCTGTTTAATTTCTGCAACTTTATTTAAATCGGTTCCGCAATGGGAAAGAATTTTATAACTCTATCTCCAAACGGCGATACTGACCAATATTGCACCAACAATTGGTATCGGAGCGGCACCTACTAGAAGCGGCTTAACTTCCGAGGAGAAGATCCAAATGGCATTTCAAATTGCACCGGTCGAAGGTCCTGCCTTGAACCGACCACCATTCTTTGACGGATAACTTCATGACATGGAAGAAGAAGATGTCAATATTCATGCGAGCTTATGACATCGAGCTTTGGAAAGTGATATGTCTTGGTGCAAAAATTCCAATCAAATCCGACGGTACGCTTAAATCTTTTGAAGAGTACGATGATTCCGATTGGAAAAATGATCAATATAATTGCAAAGTTACGCAATTATTAGATTATGGTTTAAATCCGTAAGAGCACAACTGGATATCTTCTTGTGATAGCGCCAAAGAAATTTGGAAGATGTTAGAAATCACACATGAAGGCACAAATCAAGTCAAGAAAACGAAGAATAATATGCTTCTCCATGACTACGAATTATTCATGATGAAGGGTGACGAGTCCATCACCAACATGCTCGACCGATTCTTGGTCATCACTAATGGACTAGCTTCGTTCGGGAAACCGCTATCAAGTAGTGAGAAAGTCAAGAAAATCTTACGATCACTACCTAGCGAATGGGACAGCAGCGTGACGGCAATCATGGAATCTAAATATCTCAATACGCTCGATTTTACCGTCCTCGCTGGTTCGCTAATTAATTATGAGATTGTTCTAAAATCACGGAACAACAAGCCAAAGCAGATGGAAAGAACGATAGCTATAAAAGCTAAGATGTCTCGAAAAGAAGAAATCCCGGTGGATGATAGTGACGAAGAATCGGTATATTATGCCTAGAATGTTGATAAGTTTCAAAACTTATTAAACCGGAGAAAGAAAGACATCAAAATGGGCAAATCTAAGAAGTTCGACAATTACTGTCGAATCTGTGGTAAACCAGGCCACTTTGCGAAGAATTGCTGAGCAAATCAAAAGAAGGAAGTTCTAATTGCCACGTGGAGTGACGAAGACGAGGATGAAGATTTCATCAATCAAAATAACCTCGCACTTATGGCAAGAAGTACATTCGACGAAAGCGACGTCGAAAGCTAGGTTAGCACATCATCTCAAGACGAATTATTTGAAGCATTCGAGTTATTACATACTGATTTCAAAATGCTTTAAGTGAAAGAAAATCCCTTCAGTCTAAAAATAAATTATTGAAAACCGAAATTTCCGAAATTCTTGAAAAAGGGAAATTTATCGAGACCGATCAATCTCATTGCCTTGAAAATGAAAATATTTTAAAGAATGATCTTTTGAAAGTTCAAGACGAACTAAAGGTTTTAACGAAGAAATTTTCTTGTGGAAATGATAAGTTTGAACAAATGCTATAAGTTCAAAAATTTACATTGAATAAACAGGGGTTAGGATTCAAACTGCATACTAAAAACGAATCCTTAAATTTCAAAATACCCCGTTGCAATTAATGTTTAAAAATTGGGCACCATATTTCAAATTGTGAAAGCCCAAGACGGACGATTAAAATTAAAAAGATTTAGATTCCTAAAGGAACCACCATTCCAAATATTGTCTATTTAAATGAAAAACGACCGACTTTCGGTTGGATTTCCAGAAATTAATTTTCATCAATAAGTATTTTACTCAGGGGGAGTATTATATTTTTTCAAAAAGGGAGAGATTTTTGTCAAGGGGAGTTATACTCTTTTATGTATATTTTATCATAACATATTTTATCATCAATTGGTATACTTTGCTTTACACTTTTTGCTGATAACAAAAAGAGGGAGAAAATAGTTGAATGGGATAAAAAGCATCATGGAAGAATGACGAGAAAAATAAAAAGTAAAAAGGGGGAGAGAAAAATAAAAAGGAGAAAAGTCGAAAAAGAATAAACGGAGAAGTTGAAAATGAAAAGACGAAGTTGAAAAATAAAGAAGTAGTCGAAAAGGAGAAAGAGAAGGGAGAAACTAACGAAACGAACAAAGCCGAAAACTTTGATTCGTACACATATATATATATATATATATATATATATATATTATGTTGCATATTTTATCCAATTCAAGGTGTTCTTTTATAATCATAAAAAAGGGGGAGATTGTTGGAATATTTTATTTCAAATATTCATTAATCGAGTTTTGATGATTACTTGTTAAACAAAGAAGCAAACAAAACAACGAAGAAGTCGAAGATGCAAAAAGTCGCACAAACTGCAAAGCTTGCACACGTTAGTAATCAAAGTTAGCGCACGCTAACGAGGCTACCTGCAGATCAGACGAGTTTAAAGTTACCTGAAGTCAAGTTACCTGATGTGTTTAACGCACGCTAAGTCACAAGCTTAACGTACGCTACCAAAGGCGATTAACGTACATAACCAAGTTTGAATACGAATTCAAACAGATGAACGTTGGAAAGATTCTGGTCAAAGTCAAGATTCAAACGGATACTTTGACAATTGCATACAACGGATATATGAGTTAACGCACGCTACGATGCAAGATTAACGTACGCTATAGCAGGAAGATAACGTACGTAATCTGTAGTGATAACGTACGTAAAGGAAGAAACGAAAGCTATTGGACTGAAACTGGAAGTCGATAACGTACGCTACATTACATCTATAACGTACGTAATGAGCCATAACGCACGCTATGAAGAAAGTCTAGCGCACGCTACATAGTCAAAAGGGGCTAACGGCTAGTTGGATGAAAATGGCTATAAATACAAAACCATTTGGTATCAAACAACACAACAACATTGAGCAAAGCAATCATACTTGAGATATCATTGTAATCATTTTAGTTGTTGTATTTGAGCTTATATTGTTTAGTGATTGAGTGTTATACATGAAATCATACAAGAGAGGGAAAAAAAAGGATACGATTGGATTCGGTGTTATTAGGATCAAGGATCCGGCATTGTTAGAATATCAATCGATGTTTACGTGAGGTTTATCTAGTACCCATAAAAAGCTAGATTGGTTGATTCGTTGTCCAATAGAAAAGGAAAACGGTTTAACTTGGATCGATAAAAAGACAAGTGATTGAACGGTTTACTCGGACCGATAGAAGACGAGTTTTGTAACGGTTATCCCTCAACCGATAGAAGATAGGTGCAGAAGTTTATCTTTAGCTTATAGAAAAAGAAACCGGAGAGAGGACGTAGGCAAGTTTGGTCGAACCTCTATAAATCTTGTGTCGTTTAATTTCCGCACCTTTATTTAAATTGCTTCCGCAACGCGAAATAATTTTATAACTCTATCTCCAAACGGCGATACCGACCAATATTGCACCAACATTTATTTATGGATCTTATTTCATTTATTAAATAAGGTCAATTTTCTTTTGCATATCATGATTTTAGTTTACATTCCAGGCTCAAGTCCAAGCCCTCATATTATTATAGCCCATTAATATTTATTTTTATAAATAGTTCAAATTAATGAGCTAGCCACTTCAATTTTACTTGATTATTCTAAAAATAATATCAAGAACCTATTATTATTATTACATTTTTTTATTATTTATTACATTTTTTATTATTACTAATATTATTATTGTTATCATTATCATTTTGCAATATTATTATCATTATTACCAAATTATTATTTTACATTTATTATTATTACTATTATTATTATTAAATTATTTATATTTAACCTTGTGTTATAATTTTCCTCTTCCATGGGGGAAGCAAGAAAAAAAAACTTGTGTTATAATTTAACTAACTATGATTAAACTAAATTAACTATAATTAAGAACTCCCATGTAGTCGATCGTTCCCCTCATCACAGTTCCTCAATTCACCAAAACTTCTTGATGTATATCCTAATATACAGTCCTAACACAACTAAAACACTTTAAAACCTATATCTATAAATACAATTTATTACCCAACAAAAAAAATTCTACCCTCTAAACATCATCTCACGACAGAAAGTGTCTACAACCCGGCAGAAACCTTTACAAACAATCTATGTTGCAGTGCAGTGCGAAGTGCGGGTGCGGGCAGATACGGGTGCGGGGATACGGGTTTTTGAAAATATTAGGGTGCGATACGGCAAGGATACGTCTGTTTATTTTATATTTTATTATATATAACACTTGTTAAATATAAAAAACAACAATTCAAATATCACCATAAATCCAATTCAAATACATAAAACAAGTCATACAAAAAACAATTCAAAATGGCTTTCAGCAGCGGAGCTTTCTGATTCTGTTCGTGAATGTGCTAAAGGTAAAAAGTAATTACTTATTAAATGATTTACTTTTTGTATTTTAGTTTATTTAATTTACTTTTTAAAAATTACAAAAAAACCAAAAAAAATAAAAAAAACAAAAAAAAACTATCCGGATACGCGTATCCTGTGCAAGGATACGCGAGTCCATTTTTTTTTTTGCACGGATTCATCACGTGGCGAATCCCGTGCGACGCGAATCGCACTCGCACCCGCACCCATGCAGTATCCGATACTACATACTGGTCAATTTTGAAGAATCCGTGCATCATAGCAAACAATACAAACTTGCAAACAAATTCTTCCCCTAAACAAGAAAAAGAACCTGCGGGCTCCAACTCGAAGTTAGAATTTCTTACCGACACTCGTCATATATCTCAAGAATTTTTTCTTAGTCCAGCCGTTCGCAACCCCCCCCCCCCACCCCCACCCCCACCCCCCCCCCACTTCGATTTTCCCCGACGAGGTAAAACAATTTGTTTTCCCTTGTTTTTCAGTGTATTCTATCGATTTGAAACTTGTAAAAATCTGATCTCAACCATACCTGACCCGAGCCGCCTTATTCAATCGAACCTGAAATCAATTCCTGAATTTCCTCAATTTGAGTCACTCGTGTTTTAAGAAACCCTTTAACAGAAACTAGAAATCACCATCTAGAACAGAACATGAATCGCCATAAAACCGAGCCTCGATCGACCTTAAACTCTAAGCGATGGAGCCACTTTCACTTCGAACGGAAATCGCCGCCGCTCGTAGGTTTCCAACAGTTTCCACCGGACCAAAACTACCTCGAATACCAGCCACCAATCAATTCCCCTCTGTTCATCTAGTTGCTGTACCACATCTGTTTCATTGGTCATTTTTTCTTTTTGAATTCGTGCGGAGCCCCGTGCGTCCGTGTGTGTTGCGGAGAAATTGAGAGAGGTATTATTTTAGGGCTAGGGTTTTTATACCCAGCCTTCTTACAGGGTATTTCAGTTGAGTCTCCCATTTCACAGACCTTTCGATTTAACCCTAAATCAACCTTTCAGTGTACTTAATTTCAGTCTCTCAGTTTTTCAATTCTTTTAATTTAATCCCAGTCAGTTTTCAATATTTAAATCAGATCTCTTTTACTCAATTTAAATTAGTTTATTTTGGAAGCTATATTAATATTAGAATATTAATTAATATTTTAGAAGATGAGGACTTGGAGCCTAGGACTTGAACTTCATTCGCATATCAATTTTCAAAGATTATCATTTATCATCATATTTCGAGGTGGGGACTTCACACTTGTTTTATTTAATGCATGATGTTACTTGTATATATGCTTGTTGCTTGCCAACTATTTGTATGCACAAAGTTTGTATATTATTTATGTTGTAGCCTCCAATGAGTATTAGGCATAATGTGCTCAATGTTTGCATATTATTTACGTTGTAGCCTCCAATGAGTAAGAGGCATAATGTGCTCAAAGTTTGTATGTTAATTATGTTGTAGCCTCCAATGAGTAGTAGGCAGTATGCACAAAGTTTGCATATTAATGGCCCTCGGGGAACCACCGGGTTTAGGCATGTCATATCTACTTGACAACACGTATGTATTTAAATTTAACAATGCGTTCCCTCCTCACTGACTGAGTTAAAAGCTCATCCCATTATTTAAACCTTTCAGGTTGAGGAGACTGACGTGGCGGGCAAAGGCGTGGCGTGATAATAATATTTACCTGCTTCTTCATTTATTTCATTTATTTAGAATTTTAACTTTGGTTTCAATGTCATGGTTGGATATTATGGATGTTTTGAAATGTTGAGAATTTATTATATAATTACTTTCGAAATGGTCAAATTTATTTCAATTTCCGCTGCAATTATTCATTTATTTATCTTAAAGATATTTAATCTTCCTTGAATTATTTTAAAATGGCATTTTGAAAAGTGATCGCTACATAAGTGTTATCGAAGTGGGTCTACGATTCTGTAGACTCGTTAAAATATTTTTTTTCAAACTAAATTTCCTCTTCGCAAGTTGTTAAAATTTTAATGGCATCTACGATTATTATCAGCTAAATTCTCCGCTCCTCGTCAACTCCAAGGTACACATTTCAAGTTATATTTACGTTGTAATCGTAACAAAATTTTACGGAACAATTCTTCGACTTGTAACTTTAATTCCTTCATCTCAGTTGGTGCCATCCTGTATGGTGCTTTGGAGATAGGCATCGTCCCCGGCTCAAGTTCAATTGAGAGATCAACCTCTCGCCGTGGCGGCAACCCTGGTAATTCATCGGGAAAAATGTCTGGAAATTCGCTCACCGCGGGAATGTTGACAACCGTCTGGGACGTGTCCTCCTGATGAACATAACACCAGTAATATGTTTCTCGAGTGTCACAAGATAACCCCGTTGTAAGAAGGCCGAGAGACCCTTTAATACTGAAGTGTTCTCGACCCCTGATTACGTGAGTGGCACCGTCACAAGTCATAATGGAAACGGTCAGGTGATAGGTATCTAATATTGTCTTGTGCATGGTCATCCAATCCATACCAAAAACGATATCCTCGTTCTGAAGTGGAAAACCATGAGATTCGCTGTCCATTCCCGATCATCAATGCGGATTGGACAGTTTCGAACTTCTAAATTACCCCCAACTATGCTACCCTCGGGTAGCTTAACAGTAAAAGATTCACATGGTACACAAGGAAGGTTCAAACGATGAACACATTCCACAGATATAAACGAGTGTGTTGATCCAGTATCAAAAAGTACATGAATAGGCTGGGAGTTAACAAGAAGTGTACCTGAGACAGCAGGTGCGGTTTGATCATCAATAGCCCTTAATTCTAACATGCGGGATGGTTGTGTCCCCGAGGAGGGTGAGTGCCTCCCCCGTGTAATATCCGCAATTTTCGATTTTCGGTAAATTTCTTTTTCCGGCCGGAGTTCGTTTTGACAACTCTATCATCACCGTTTCGTCATTCTGAGAATGATTAATTCTGCACTTTTTCTCATCCGAGTTCGTTTCGGTGTCGTTTTGTTGAGTTCCGTGTCCTTAATCGACTTTTTCACGTGGGAGTTCGACTTTGTAAAGTCACCATTAATTCTTGGAAACTCCAAAAATTCTGAATCTTTGCAACGTTATATAGAATCAAGTTAGCTTTCCAATGGTTCAAACGGTGAGTCAATCGGAGTCCAGACGAAGGAGTTATGGTCGAAATAGCGAAGACTGCACGGTGTGCCTTTTGGTGTTGAAGGAGGCTGTACCGTGTGCCGCGGCACACTCGAGTGTGCCGCGGCACTAAGCTAATTCTGGGCATTTTGGTGGTCTGGGCGCGGTACACTCATCTGTGCCGCGGCACGGGCTTTTCTGCGTTTTTAGCGGTTGCGAGAGAAAAACTTCATTTTTTCTCCTCTCTTCTTCCTCCTTCATCTTAGGCAATTGTGGGCGATTTTTGGGCGATTTTGAGTGCTCCCAAACTTGTAGAGATCATCTACCTCAAGTCTTGTTGTAGATTTTCGACCTCTACTTGAATCCTTCATCCAAATCAAGGTATATTTCTTGATTATCCTTCAAGTTGACTTTTTGGAGAAATTGTTCTTGATTTCGTTTCTAATCCGATTTTGATAAATCGATTGGTGTAGTATGATGTTATTAATCATGTTCTATGGGTTGTATATCCATATATCAAGTTTGTTTAACTCGATCGACGATTCGAGTGTTCTTGGGAATTATTGAACATTTAGTGTTCGATTAAATGTCCCAATGAGTTTCCCTTCGATAGTTTGTTGGGATTTCCATTGTTTTGGCCTTGATTCTCGTCGTAACCATGTGTTATTGTTACTTCCGGCGGTTTATAGGTGTTCGAGGATTCCGATGTTGAATTCCGTTTGGTGATTGATGATTCGTGTGGTGTTATTCTCGTAATACTCGTGGTGCTATCACATTCTTGATATTGTTCGGGGGTTCGGGGCTATTCGACCGCGTCCTATCCGTCGTCTTATTGCGATCGTGATTTCGAGGCAAGTACCTTGCCCATACTATTCTTGTTTTGTGAATGTGGTAATTGGTGATCGTCTTTATATATTTGTTTGATTGTTTAAAACGAGTTTTCAAAAGATTTGGTTAGCCTTGTTAAAGGCCTTCTTTCAAAATCGTGTGTGTTTTGTGATTGGTGTGTTTCTCGAACGAGTATGTGAATCTTATGGACATATTTGGTGTTGATGATGCACTTGGTATTTGCGTGCGGACGTATATTGTTTCATTTCGGTGCATTGTGGTTGACGTGTTGTTTTACTAAGTGTTTGATGCCTCTGGGTGAATTGTTTGGATATCCTCGGTGTGATATGTTACTTGTGCTTGAGTTTGTTTAGCTAGCCAGCGCGGGAGGGTCCTTCGAGGCCTCGTGCGGGAATCTATGATAGTACTCTGTTCCCAAGGCGATGCTATGTGTTGTGATTTGTTTAGCTAGCCAGCGCGGGAGGGTCCTTCGAGGCCTCGTGCGGGAATCTAAGATATTACTCTGTTCCCAAGGCGATGCTATGTGTTGTGATTTGTTTAGCTAGCCAGCGCGGGAGGGTCCTTCGAGGCCTCGTGCGGGAATCTATGATATTACTCTGTTCCCAAGGCGATGCTATGTGTTGTGATTTGTTTAGCTAGCCAGCGCGGGAGGGTCCTTCGAGGCCTCGGGTGGGAATCAATGATATTACTCTGTTCCCAAGGCGATGCTAGGTGTTGTGATATGTTATTTAGTGAATGTATTTTACTCACCGTGGGTTGGTTCGATGGGGCCACGACCGGAATTCCAATGGGTGAGTCCAGGAATCACGAGTAAAAACTTCACGAGTTGGTATCTGATTTTATGTCCGTTGAGGACACGTGATGTTGGGCTCTGGCCCTGGGAATTGTTGTTGGTTTTCTATTTGCGAAAATAAAACCTTTGGGCTGTGACCCTGTTGATTTTGGAAAGAGAAGGATTTGATAATCCTAATTTGTTTTCTATTAAAACTCCCGAGGGTATTCTAAACCATTTTGCAAACCATTCTCGTTATTTGTGTTCTTTCGGATTTGGAAAGTTTTACTCAAATTCTTGCCTCGGGAAGTATTCGTTTCGTGGTATTTTAATCTTTAAGGATTCCTGGTTATTGTTATTCGTGGAATGTGAATTGTATGGCTCGTATTTTTGCACTTGTACTTGCACTAGCAAAGCGGTGGAGTTTGCTAACCCGAGTATTCGGGGGTGGATGTCTATTTTGCATTCGGGTTTTGGAGCACGGCCACGAGTCGGCATTAAGGATGATGAAAGATGAACGATACTAATCACACGAGGATCCGTTGATGTCGGATTGGTCTAGTTGTATTTTCTTTTCCGCTGCAGTATCTTTTCCCCGTTGTACGGGAGTTTATTGTATTTTGACCCCTGCGTGGGTATGTGTTTGGAATTGAGTTGTAAGTATTTATTGAAAGACCAAGTCGGTCTACTGAGTTATTTTAGCCTTAAAGGCGATGTTTAGATGTTTGATTTAGTTATCAGCCTGGTAGATCCTCGAGGAGAGGGTCTACGGCGTGTAATATCCCTGAGTGGATTGGGGGTGTTACATAAATGGTATCGGAGATTAGGTTGTGGAAACCTAGGCTGTCGGGTCAGTGGTGTCTATTGAGTTTTGTCTCGTCGGATTATGTCTGACTAAGTCGTGTCGCGACGCGTCGTCTGAGTTTGTTGGTCGTGATTAGTATCGTGGGCGATCATCATCTTCGTGCGACCTGTGAATGTAAGTCTCCCTTCTTTGTGTTGTGCCTCGTGTGACATGAGCTATTTTTATGATTATTTTGTTAAGTGACGGAATCCTCTTATGGATTTTGATTTCGTGATATGTGGTTATTTGACTCTCATATTTCGTACATATGAGGAGTAGTGTTGTTGGATTGTGCATGTTGAACTGTATTTCTTTCATCCGCTGCGTGAGTTCTTTTGTAATGACTTTCGGTATTTTACCGACCGAGTTTTATTTCGAAAACCGATTCCCTTAACCGAGTTTTTGGCATTATGGCCTTGATCATTTTTGCGAAATTCTCATGACGGTATTTAGCATTTTGTAAATGGCTTCTGTGAGTTTTTGAAATATTACCGTCATCAGCCTTTTTGGCATTTTTGTAAATGGTTTTTAGCCTGGGGTTCCGACGCGGGACCCACAGCGCTATGATGTTCCGTGTGATTACCTGAAATTTTTGGGCATTCTAGCCTTTTTGGCATCATCCTTTTTGGCATTGAATTATTTTCGAAAACTTGAGTATCTTAGAAATAAATTTCGAGACATATTTTTTTCAAATGAGTTATTTTCTTGTGGAACATCCAAGTGCCACAATATGTTTCAAAATTCTTCTACCTCGAGGGCCCAAAAAAAAATGTTTTGAGATATTTTCAATGTTTTATAAACACTTTTACTTAGACCCGAGGATCGAATATTTCCGGAAGTTTTCACGAAAAGAAAGTGTCCTCATTTTTATCAAATGCGAGATGGTTCTCCAAAGTCTCGATAACGATGTTTCACGTTTGTACTTTTTCTAGAAAGGTGATACTCAAGATCAACCGGCATTTTTTTTTCTAAATTATTTTCAAAAGGATGTTTTCATTTTAAAAACCTATCCATTCCCGTTTGAGGGATGGATATGTATGTATGATGTTTGCTTTGTCGTTATGATGTTACTCCCGAGTATGATCGAATTGGTGGCATGAATGTCGAGGCGTTGCCACGTATTTGTTGTACTAGCCCTCTGTGAGAGGTGTGGTGGTGTTCTTGTTTATCACCTCGTGGTGATTTGCGTGTTGTCGCACGAGTGTGGGTTGTTAAAGCTTGGATTTTTGTGCGTTTATGCACACGTGTGATTGTTTCATGATGTTTGTAATTATGTCTTTGGTTATCGTTCGGGCCGTTGAGGTCGCGAGCGATACCGTCGTTGTTGTAGTGTTTGTGTGTGTATTACTTCACGATGGTGATCGTTATATATGATATGTGTTATGATTCCTCGTTGTCTGAGTTGGCATCTCCGGTATGTTGTTTTGCGGTGTTATGTTCCATTGTATCTAGCATTTGTATTTTCGGTATGCCGAGCGAGGCATTTCAACCGTGATGTGCCGGGGAATGTACGTGCAAATTGTCCTTCTCGTCATTAACACATTTCGAGTGTGGACTCGAGGTCACGAATTCGATTTGCGAATTGGCTCACGAGACTTTGAGTTTGCGCTTGACACGATTATCGAGATCGGCTCACGAGAGGCCCATAGGAGATTTTACGCCGGTTGCTTTTTGTGTTGTTACCTTGTTTCCGTTATTGTGAGTTGCGGGACGACTTTCTTTTAGAAGAGGTCGAATATAATACCCGTATTATTTTGGCTTCTATATTTTCTCTTTCTCGATCTATCGATTCGCAGTGTTCGTTGATATTATGCGAGCTTGTTACGTATTTCGGTTTCATCGTTTGAGCAGTGTGATCTTGTTTTGGGTCGATCTGGTTATCATTGTGACTTTTCGAGTTCGGTTCGATTCTTGTGAACCTTGTTCGGAAGTAGCATCTTTGGTTCTACTAGTTCTTTTATTGAAGTGGATCGGATTTGGAACTTGTATTTTCGACTCTGTCGACTCGTTTATGTTTGTTAACATTTTACGAGCTTGCCTGTCCCTTACTTTTGTTAATCGAACGAGGGTGGTATTGTTTCGGAATTACTCGTTCGTCGTGTGACTTTTCAATTGTTATTCCCTTTCCTGTGGATCTTATGTGAGTGTGCGTCTTGTTGTTTTCACCGGATCATGTTTTGTCTCGAGTCGAGATGTGAACCTCGGAGTTGTCGGTTGAACCTTCTTGTCCTTCGTGATCCGAACATGATCGTTCAATTTTTGTTGTCTCGATCTTTGTGGTTCGATTGTTTGATTGTTCGGTTTTTGTTGATCTCGTTTCGTGATTGTTGAACATTCAGACTCCTTCGTAATTCCCTTAAGTTTGGGAAATCAGTCTCGTTTCGATCTTCCAACCCTTGGGCGGTGGAATTCCGTGTTTGTTCAGCGTCTGACTCGTGTTTGGATTGATGAACCGTTAGGTCGGTCAATCGTATTGATTTTCGTTCGTTGTGTTTTGTGATTGTTCGGATAATCAATCTGATTGTACTATCTATTTGATGACGTTTGTCACTTATTGATTTTATTATGTCTCTACGGTGGCGTTGTGTTGGTCGTCGTGGAGCGCGTTTTCACGCCGTATGTCTCTTTGCGTTCCTTGCAGCGTTTCGCCGTTGGGCGCGAGTTTTCTATTTTTGTGTATCTCGTCGAGTTTTCCTGGCGGGTATATTGCTTCCCCCTACTTGTTTTAAGTTTCGGGACGAAACTTCTTTTAAGGAGGGTAGAATGTAATATCCGCAATTTTCGATTTTCGGTAAATTTCTTTTTCTGGCCGGAGTTCGTTTTGACAACTCTATCATGACCGTTTCGTCATTCCGAGAATGATTAATTCTGCACTTTTTGTCATCCGAGTTCGTTTCGGTGTCGTTTTGTTGAGTTCCGTGTCCTTAATCGACTTTTTCACGTGGGAGTTCGACTTTGTAAAGTCACCATTAATTCTTGGAAACTCCAAAAATTCTGAATCTTTTCAACGTTATAGAGAATCAAGTTAGCTTTCCAATGGTTCAAACGGTGAGTCAATCGGAGTCCAGACGAAGGAGTTATGGTCGAAATAGCGAAGATTGCACGGTGTGCCTTTTGGTGTTGAAGGAGGTCATGCCGTGTGCGCGGCACACTCAGTGTGCCGCGGCACTAAGCTAATTCTGGGCGTTTTGGTGGTCACAGGCGCGGCACACTCATCCTGTGCCGCGGCACACGGGCTTTTTCTGCGTTTTTTAGCAGATTTGCGAGGAGAAAAACTTCATTTTTTCTCCTCTCTTCTTCCTCCTTCATCTTAGGCGATTGTGGGTGATTTTTGGGCGATTTTGAGTGCTCCCAAACTTGTAGAGATCATCTACCGCAAGTCTTGTTGTAGATTTTCGACCTCTACTTGAATCCTTCATCCAAATCAAGGTATACTTCTTGATTATCCTTCAAGTTGACTTTTTGGAGAAATTGTTCTTGATTTCGTTTCTAATCCGATTTTGATAAATCGATTGGTGTAGCATGATGTTATTAATCATGTTCTATGGGTTGTATATCCATATATCAAGTTTGTTTAACTCGATCGACGATTCGAGTGTTCTTGGGAATTATTGAACATTTAGTGTTCGATTAAATGTCCCAATGAGTTTCCCTTCGATAGTTTGTTGGGATTTCCGTTGTTTTGGCCCTGATTCTCGTCGTAACCATGTGTTATTGTTACTTCCGGAGGTTTATAGGTGTTCGAGGATTCCGATGTTGAATTCCGTTTGGTGATTGATGATTCGTGTGGTGTTATTCTCGTAATACTCGTGGTGCTATCACATTCTTGATATTGTTCGGGGGTTCGGGGCTATTCGACCGCGTCCTATCCGTCGTCTTATTGCGATCGTGATTTCGAGGCAAGTACCTTGCCCATACTATTCTTGTTTTGTGAATGTGGTAATTGGTGATCGTCTTTATATATTTGTTTGATTGTTTAAAACGAGTTTTCAAAAGATTTGGTTAGCCTTGTTAAAGGCCCTCTTTCAAAATCGTGTGTGTTTTGTGATTGGTGTGTTTCTCGAACGAGTATGTGAATCTTATGGACATATTTGGTGTTGATGATGCACTTGGTATTTGCGTGCGGACGTATATTGTTTCATTTCGGTGCATTGTGGTTGACGTGTTGTTTTACTAAGTATTTGATGCCTCTGGGTGAATTGTTTGGATATCCTCGGTGTGATATGTTACTCGTGCTTGAGTTTGTTTAGCTAGCCAGCGCGGGAGGGTCCTTCGAGGCCTCGTGCGGGAATCTATGATATTACTCTGTTCCCAAGGCGATGCTATGTGTTGTGATTTGTTTAGCTAGCCAGCACGGGAGGGTCCTTCGAGGCCTCGTGCGGGAATCTAAGATATTACTCTGTTCCCAAGGCGATGCTATGTGTTGTGATTTGTTTAGCTAGCCAGCGCGGGAGGGTCCTTCGAGGCCTCGTGCGGGAATCTATGATATTACTCTGTTCCCAAGGCGATGCTATGTGTTGTGATTTGTTTAGCTAGCCAGCGCGGGAGGGTCCTTCGAGGCCTCGGGTGGGAATCAATGATATTACTCTGTTCCCAAGGCGATGCTAGGTGTTGTGATATGTTATTTAGTGAATGTATTTTACTCACCGTGGGTTGGTTCGACGGGGCCACGACCGGAATTCCAATGGGTGAGTCCAGGAATCACGAGTAAAAACTTCACGAGTTGGTATCTGATTTTATGTCCGTTGAGGACACGTGATGTTGGGCTCTGGCCCTCGGAATTGTTGTTGGTTTTCTATTTGCGAAAATAAAACCTTTGGGCTGTGACCCTGTTGATTTTAGAAAGAGAAGGATTTGATAATCCTAATTTGTTTTCTATTAAAACTCCCGAGGGTATTCTAAACCATTTTGCAAACCATTCTCGTTATTTGTGTTCTTTCGGATTTGGAAAGTTTTACTCAAATTCTTGCCTCGGGAAGTATTCGTTTCGTGGTATTTTAATCTTTAAGGATTCCTGGTTATTGCTATTCGTGGAATGTGAATTGTATGGCTCGTATTTTTGCACTTGTACTTGCACTAGCAAAACAGTGGAGTTTTGCTAACCCCCGAGTATTCGGGGGGTGGATGTCTATTTTTGCATTCAGGTTTTGGAGCATAGCACAGGGTCGGCATTAAGGATGATGAAAGATGAACGATACTAATCACACGAGGATCCGTTGATGTCGGATTGGTCTAGTTGTATTTTCTTTTCATTGCGGTATCTTTTCCCGTTGTACGGGAGTTTATTGTATTTTGACCCCTGCGTGGGTATGTGTTTGGAATTGAGTTGTAAGTATTTATTGAAAGACCAAGTCGGTCTCTTTGAGTTATTTTAGCCTTAAAGGCGATGTTTAGATGTTTGATTTAGTTATCAGCCTGGTAGATCCTCGAGGAGAGGGTCTACGGCGTGTAATATCCCTGAGTGGATTGGGGGTGTTACATAAATGGTATCGGAGATTAGGTTGTGGAAACCTAGGCTGTCGGGTCGATGGTGTCTATTGAGTTTTGTCTCGTCGGATTATGTCGACTAAGTCGTGTCGCGGCGTCGTAAATGCGAGTTTGTTGGTCGTGATTAGTATCGTGGGCGATCATCATCTTCGTGCGACCTGTGAATGTAAGTCTCCCTTCTTTGTGTTGTGCCTCGTGTGACATGAGCTATTTTTATGATTATTTTGTTAAGTGACGGAATCCTCTTATGGATTTTGATTTCGTGATATGTGGTTATTTGACTCTCATATTTCGTTCATATGAGGAGTAGTGTTGTTGGATTGTGCATGTTGAACTGTATTTCTTTCATCCGCTGCGTGAGTTCTTTTGTAATGACTTTCGGTATTTTACCGACCGAGTTTTATTTCGAAAACCGATTCCCTTAACCGAGTTTTTGGCATTATGGCCTTGATCATTTTTGCAAAATTCTCATGATGGTATTTAGCATTTTGTAAATGGCTTCTGTGAGTTTTTGAAATATTACCGTCATCAGCCTTTTTGGCATTTTTGTAAATGGTTTTAGCACAGGGTTCGGCGCAGGACCCACAGCGCTATGATGTTCCGTGTGATTACCTGAAATTTTTGGGCATTCTAGCCTTTTTGGCATCATCCTTTTTGGCATTGAATTATTTTCGAAAACCTGAGTATCTTAGAAATAAATTTCGAGACATATTTTTTTCAAATGAGTTATTTTCTTGTGGAACATCCAAGTGCCACAATATGTTTCAAAATTCTTCTACCTCGAGGGCCCAAAAAAAAAAATGTTTTGAGATATTTTCAATGTTTTATAAACACTTTTACTTAGACCCGAGGGTTGAATATTTCCGGAAGTTTTTCACGAAAAGAAAGTGTCCTCATTTTTATCAAATGCGAGATGGTTCTCCAAAGTCTCGATAACGATGTTTCACGTTTGTACTTTTTCTTGAAAGGTCATACTCAAGATCAACCGGCATTTTTTTTTCTAAATTGTTTTCAAAAGGATGTTTTCATTTTAAAAACCTATCCATTCCCGTTTGAGGGCTGGATATGTATGTATGATGTTTGCTTTGTCGTTATGATGTTACTCCCGAGTATGATCGAATTGGTGGCATGAATGTCGAGGCGTTGCCACGCATTTGTTGTACTAGCCCTCTGTGAGAGGTGTGGTAGTGTTCTTGTTTATCACCTCGTGGTGATTTGCGTGTTGTCGCACGAGTGTGGGTTGTTAAAGCTTGGATTTTTGTGCGTTTATGCACACGTGTGATTGTTTCATGATGTTTGTAATTATGTGCTGGTTATCGTTCGGGCCGTTGAGGTCGCCGAACGATACCGTCGTTGTTGTAGTGTTTGTGTGTGTATTACTTCACGATGGTGATCGTTATATATGATATGTGTTATGATTCCTCGTTGTGCTGAGTTGGCATCTCCGGTATGTTGTTTTGCGGTGTTATGTTCCATTGTATCTAGCATTTGTATTTTCGGTATGCCGAGCCGAGGCATTTCAACCGTGATGTGCCGGGGGAATGTACGTGCAAATTGTCCTTCTCGTCAGTAACACATTTCGAGTGTGGACTCGAGGTCACGAATTGATTTTGCGAATTGGCTCACGAGACTTTGAGTTTGCGCTTGGCACGGTTATCGGGATCGGCTCTGAGAGGCCCATAGGAGATTTTACATCGGTTGCTTTTGTGTTGTTACCTTGTTTCCGTTATTGTGAGTTGCGGGACGACTTTCTTTTAGAAGAGGTCGAATATAATACCCGTATTATTTTTGGCTTCTATATTTTCTCTTTCTCGGTCTATCGATTCGCGTGTTCGTTGATATTATGCGAGCTTGTTACGTATTTCGGTTTCATCGTTCGAGCAGTGTGATCTTGTTTTGGGTCGATCTGGTTATCATTTGTGACTTTTAGAGTTCGGTTCGATTCTTGTGAACCTTGTTCGGAAGTAGCATCTTTGGTTCTACTAGTTCTTTTATTGAAGTGGATCGGATTTGGAACTTCGTATTTTCGACTCTGTCGACTCGTTTATGTTTGTTAACATTTTACGAGCTTGCCTGTCCCTTACTTTTGTTAATCGAACGAGGGTGGTATTGTTTCGGAATTACTCGTTCGTCGTGTGACTTTTCAATTGTTATTCCCTTTCCTGTGGATCTTATGTGAGTGTGCGTCTTGTTGTTTTCACCGGATCATGTTTTGTCTCGAGTCGAGATGTGAACCTTGGAGTTGTCGGTTGAACCTTCTTGTCCTTCGTGATCCGAACATGATCGTTCAATTTTTGTTGTCTCGATCTTTGTGGTTCGATTGCTTGATTGTTCGGTTTTTGTTGATCTCGTTTCGTGATTGTTGAACATTCAGACTCCTTCGTAATTCCCTTAAGTTTGGGAAATCAGTCTCGTTTCGATCTTCCAACCCTTGGGCGGTGGAATTCCGTGTTTGTTCAGCGTCTGACTCGTGTTTGGATTGATGAACCGTTAGGTCGGTCAATCGTATTGATTTTCGTTCGTTGTGTTTTGTGATTGTTCGGATAATCAATCTGATTGTACTATCTATTTGATGACGTTTGTCACTTATTGATTTTATTATGTCTCTACGGTGGCGTTGTGTTGGTCGTCGTGGAGCGCGTTTTCACGCCGTATGTCTCTTTGCGTTCCTTGCAGCGTTTCGCCGTTGGGCGCGAGTTTTCAATTTTTGTGTATCTCGTCGAGTTTTCCTGGCGGGTATATTGCTTCCCCCTACTTGTTTTAAGTTTCGGGACGAAACTTCTTTTAAGGAGGGTAGAATGTAATATCCGCAATTTTCGATTTTCGGTAAATTTCTTTTTCCGGCCGGAGTTCGTTTTGACAACTCTATCATGACCGTTTCGTCATTCCGAGAATGATTAATTCTGCACTTTTTGTCATCCGAGTTCGTTTCGGTGTCGTTTTGTTGAGTTCCGTGTCCTTAATCGACTTTTTCACGTGGGAGTTCGACTTTGTAAAGTCACCATTAATTCTTGGAAACTCCAAAAATTCTGAATCTTTGCAACGTTATAGAGAATCAAGTTAGCTTTCCAATGGTTCAAACGGTGAGTCAATCGGAGTCCAGACGAAGGAGTTATGGTCGAAATAGCGAAGCGCACGGTGTGCCTTTTGGTGTTGAAGGAGGTGTGCCGTGTGCCGCGGCACACTCGGTGTGCCGCGGCACTAAGCTAATTCACAGGCGTTTTTGGTGGTCTGGGCGCGGCACACTCATCTGTGCCGCGGCACACGGGCTTTTCTGCGTTTTTAGCGGTTGCGAGAGAAAAACTTCATTTTTTCTCCTCTCTTCTTCCTCCTTCATCTTAGGCGATTGTGGGCGATTTTTGGGCGATTTTGAGTGCTCCCAAACTTGTAGAGATCATCTACCTCAAGTCTTGTTGTAGATTTTCGACCTCTACTTGAATCCTTCATCCAAATCAAGGTATACTTCTTGATTATCCTTCAAGTTGACTTTTTGGAGAAATTGTTCTTGATTTCGTTTCTAATCCGATTTTGATAAATCGATTGGTGTAGCATGATGTTATTAATCATGTTCTATGGGTTGTATATCCATATATCAAGTTTGTTTAACTCGATCGACGATTCGAGTGTTCTTGGGAATTATTGAACATTTAGTGTTCGATTAAATGTCCCAATGAGTTTCCCTTCGATAGTTTGTTGGGATTTCCGTTGTTTTGGCCCTGATTCTCGTCGTAACCATGTGTTATTGTTACTTCCGGAGGTTTATAGGTGTTCGAGGATTCCGATGTTGAATTCCGTTTGGTGATTGATGATTCGTGTGGTGTTATTCTCGTAATACTCGTGGTGCTATCACATTCTTGATATTGTTCGGGGGTTCGGGGCTATTCGACCGCGTCCTATCCGTCGTCTTATTGCGATCGTGATTTCGAGGCAAGTACCTTGCCCATACTATTCTTGTTTTGTGAATGTGGTAATTGGTGATCGTCTTTATATATTTGTTTGATTGTTTAAAACGAGTTTTCAAAAGATTTGGTTAGCCTTGTTAAAGGCCCTCTTTCAAAATCGTGTGTGTTTTGTGATTGGTGTGTTTCTCGAACGAGTATGTGAATCTTATGGACATATTTGGTGTTGATGATGCACTTGGTATTTGCGTGCGGACGTATATTGTTTCATTTCGGTGCATTGTGGTTGACGTGTTGTTTTACTAAGTGTTTGATGCCTCTGGGTGAATTGTTTGGATATCCTCGGTGTGATATGTTACTCGTGCTTGAGTTTGTTTAGCTAGCCAGCGCGGGAGGGTCCTTCGAGGCCTCGTGCGGGAATCTATGATATTACTCTGTTCCCAAGGCGATGCTATGTGTTGTGATTTGTTTAGCTAGCCAGCGCGGGAGGGTCCTTCGAGGCCTCGTGCGGGAATCTAAGATATTACTCTGTTCCCAAGGCGATGCTATGTGTTGTGATTTGTTTAGCTAGCCAGCGCGGGAGGGTCCTTCGAGGCCTCGTGCGGGAATCTATGATATTACTCTGTTCCCAAGGCGATGTTATGTGTTGTGATTTGTTTAGCTAGCCAGCGCGGGAGGGTCCTTCGAGGCCTCAGGTGGGAATCAATGATATTACTCTGTTCCCAAGGCGATGCTAGGTGTTGTGATATGTTATTTAGTGAATGTATTTTACTCACCGTGGGTTGGTTCGACGGGGCCACGACCGGAATTCCAATGGGTGAGTCCAGGAATCACGAGTAAAAACTTCACGAGTTGGTATCTGATTTTATGTCCGTTGAGGACACGTGATGTTGGGCTCTGGCCCTGGGAATTGTTGTTGGTTTTCTATTTGCGAAAATAAAACCTTTGGGCTGTGACCCTGTTGATTTTGGAAAGACAAGGATTTGATAATCCTAATTTGTTTTCTATTAAAACTCCCGAGGGTATTCTAAACCATTTTGCAAACCATTCTCGTTATTTGTGATCTTTCGGATTTGGAAAGTTTTACTCAAATTCTTGCCTCGGGAAGTATTCGTTTCGTGGTATTTTAATCTTTAAGGATTCCTGGTTATTGTTATTCGTGGAATGTGAATTGTATGGCTCGTATTTTTGCACTTGTACTTGCACTAGCAAAACAGTGGAGTTTTGCTAACCCAGTATTCGGGGGTGGATGTCTATTTTGCATTCGGGTTTTGGAGCATAGCACGGTCGGCATTAAGGATGATGAAAGATGAGCGATACTAATCACACGAGGATCCGTTGATGTCGGATTGGTCTAGTTGTATTTTCTTTTCATTGCGGTATCTTTTCCCCGTTGTACGGGAGTTTATTGTATTTTGACCCCTGCGTGGGTATGTGTTTGGAATTGAGTTGTAAGTATTTATTGAAAGACCAAGTCGGTCTACTGAGTTATTTTAGCCTTAAAGGCGATGTTTAGATGTTTGATTTAGTTATCAACCTGGTAGATCCTCGAGGAGAGGGTCTACGGCGTGTAATATCCCTGAGTGGATTGGGGGTGTTACACCCCGCGCCCACGTCCTTTCCCGGCACCGTATGGTGGGGGTTGAGTTTGGTAAGATCGAGCTCGATAGTCGGAAATGGCGGGTGCCCTGGATGTCTGTGCTGAACCTTGGTGACTCTGAGAAACTGGATTTGGTGCAGAATTGACTCACAAATAGTAGCGAGACATGTGACCACTTTTTTCCGCATGCAAAACACTTCGTAGCCACCTTACGACACTGGCTCAGGGTATGTCCAGCTATGCCACAATTGAAATAGCCCCGGTGGAGGGACCGGTCAGATGTGCCCTTCTGTTGGTACGAAACTGCTGATTTAGAGGAGAACCCAGGTCCCGAGTTCATTATATTGGTGCTCCTAGATTGGTTTGAGGTCTTTTACTTCTTCTGATTATTCCCGGTGTCAGAACTAACAACAGTGCTGGCATATACCGTTACTACGTCCTCATATGCCCTCAGAGTTGTGTAGTGAAATTGTCATGCCCCCAACATCGGGAAGGACGAGGCGCGACGTACCAGTCGATCAATCCAATAAAGTGTAACAATAAATAGCGGAAGCTAAATAACGATTGGATAAAATTTTCAACCAATGATCTTATCCCGATGTTCTAAGATTCATTGTAACAAAAGTTGATAATCAAATTACAGTGATCATAAGCTTGCAGTGGAAAAATAACAGACGATTCCAAGTACGAAACAGTAAATTATTACAAGTCGGGATAAAAATAGAAATTCTAAGTCTAGGCGGCGGTCTTTTAATCGGTCTCTTCCACAAAGCCTTCCTCATCTTCTACTGGTTGCATTCTCTGGTTTAAAAGGGAAAACGGTGGGGTGAGAATAAATGTCTCAGTGAGTGGGTGATCGTGTGCGAGTGTGGCTTTCTTGTAACACCCCCACATTTGACCAGAAATATTACAGCGCCGTGGGCCCCGAGATGGAACCCACAAGGCTAAAGGAAATTTTCGCAAACATTTACAAATGCCCAAGAGGCTAACAACAGTACTATCTTTAAAAACATTCGAAGACGTTATAAAACTCGTTTATCAAACCGTCGTAAAAACTCATTTGAAACCGCAAGGCCCGAAATGCCAAGACTCAACAGTTTAAAAACATACGTTAAGCTATCGCTTACACGTACCGATAGAATAGTTTAGAAAACGATTGCCAAAGTAACCCAAGTTACCAGATACCAAAAGGCCATTTAAAAATACTCACGCAGCGGATAAAGACAAACAATTAAAATACTCTAGCAGCGGAATACAACAACTGATCAGAAACTCAACACACGATTACATGTCCTAGCCAGTATCCCCCAGGAAGCTCATCTCTCCACGACCGCTACAAGATTGGTAATCCAAGAACCTAAAAGAAAGCCCAAGACGGGGTCAGCCATAATATCCAACAATGATAACCATCACATCAAGTCAATAATTACATATCAATGGAAATACTAAGTAAGAATACGACCAATGTAATCTTACTGTTGTAACTTTACGAAAATCCATGATTCGTATCCTTAACAACACATTAAGATAATACCAAAATATCTGTACGGTATCTCAACAATACCCAAGGTTCTCAAAACATGATCATAACTCGCGATACGGAAATTATACCAACTCTGGCCAATTCAATCCGTCGGATGACGTCGACAATTCCAATACGATAATCGATTGTCCATCAAAGACAAGTACCAAGGAAATATGGAACATACCTCAAGATACGAAATACCATTACCATCACGCCAGTCTAATCCGAGATCAGATCAACACAACATACGGACATGGTCCTAACACAAGACCTACAAATGCATACTCATATGACAACGTCAATATGCTCACAACAACAACAACAATGTATACTTATGGCAAACCCATAATATACATATGCACAACAACAATACATATGGTAATCCAAAGATCCAGCGCACACAGCTATAGATTCTCATGATGATCCCATCGGATCAAAGCATGGTGGCATTAGCTGTCCAACGATCCAGCGCACACAGCTATAGATTCCCATGATGATTCCCGTCGGATCAAAGCATGGTGGACATATGACAACAATGCACAACTGCACAAAACAACAGTACACAATGTACGACAACAACAATGCACAAATGCATGACAACAACGATACACGAATGTATCACGACATGATCGACACAAATGACAAAAATGATTAGAGTACTTGCTCCGAGTCCTTCGAGAGCAATCTCGATGTCCAAACCATCACGAACCATTATTCTGAATATTCGACGATCCAAAATGTCACGAACGGTAGATAATTCACGTCTTCGTCTATACCACAACATATCTTCGATACCAAGTATACCAACAATAAATGTGAATCATATACCTTATGATTAAATTCCCAAAACTCGAATACAACCTATAATCCCAAATCCCCTGTGATTACGATTATAAACATTGCTATACGAATTATAAACGAATGAAACTGAAACCATTTATTAAATATTACAAACTGAGCAAGTAATAACTTGCCTCGATACCGATACGACAATGATGAAGCCATCACTAATCTCATTGTCTTCGTCTAGTAGCTCCTCGGCCCTGACCAACACCATTCACGGACATTTTCGAGCTCGACCGCAACACACGGTTGTAATCACCGATCGATATTCTCAACCTATTACAGTAATCAATAGACAACAAGTTCGATAACAATCAACAATCGATAAAACCAAATAACAAACCCAACGGCTTGACAATATCTCGATTAAACACTAGTCGGATCAATCCTACTCAAACCAGCACGAATTCATAACCACAACACGAGAATACTGCACTTTCTGCCTTCTTAGCGCACGTTAATCACTTAACGTAGCGTGCGCTAAGTTGCTCCCGTTAGCGCGCGCTAGGCGATGGCGTAGCATGCGCTAATCTTTGTCTGGATGCATGTTTTTCAGATACCGATCAACTTATGGCGATTTCAAGAACACTAAGTGATTCTGAATCATGTTCAAAGCTATCAAAACAACGAAATCCGATATCCTTTAACATATAAACAATCATCCAACTTATAATCCAAGTTCTATATCCATATATCATCTTCCTTAATATTAATACATGAAACATCAAGAACGTAACCATATTTCCTTAATCTTCCATTACAGAGAGTAATCATCGACAATAACATCAACATCCGAAACTGAGGAGAAGGATTAATCCACTTATCTCAAGAAAACGAACAACACAATCCAAATCACAAGAATCATATTAATATCATCATACTCCGGTAATCCATCTCATAATCATGCTTGTCAACTTGTTTATATGATAATCATCAACTCAAGAACCTCAACATTCAATCTAAAACGAAATCTAAAGATGAAGAGTATTACCTTTTTGAAGTAATGGATTGATTTCCAAGGTTGAATCCATTTCCAAGAATCACCAATGATTTCAAGAACAAAGCTTTAATCCATGATTTCCATCTTTAATCTTGTTAAAGAGGATCATCCCTCAGTGTTTAGGAACTCCAAATGTCCTCCCAAGGTTCTCTCTATCGGGTGAAAGGAAAGAAATGGACGAAATGCTTCATAACACACGTTTGTCCCTTTTTATAAAGTATATTACTAGCGTGCCCTAAACCTTATGGTTAGCGTGCGCTACGGCCTTAGCGTGCGCTAACTGACTTTGTTAGCGTGCGCTATCGTAGTCCAGAGGCTACTGTCTGGCTTCGTACATGTGCTTACGTACGTAATGCCCATGCATTAGCGTACGTAACTTACACTCTCTAGCGTACGCAAGTCCTTGCGTTTAGCGTGTGCTAACATCAGTTGACTCGTTTATCTGTATGCTCCGAAGACTGGTCCACCCGCCGAAAGTGCTGACGAGGATAAGATTCCTTTTTGTCCGATATACAGTTAGCGTGCGCTAATCAACATGTATTAGCGTGCGCTAACACTCCATTACAACATCCGTTGACTTATCAGAACGTGCGCCGAAAGTGGCCTGGTCCACACGCAGATTCCTTCCGATCTGACTGCATTAGTGTGCGTTATCTTATATCTATAGCGTGCGTTAAACCTGCACGATAGAGTGCGCTACTCATGATTATTAGCGTGCGCTAATAATGTTACACTTAGCCATTTCCCGCAATTTCTGTCCAACCTCTCGACATACCAAAAATGAACATACGGCATACTAAATACATATACTTCTTACATCCAATTGTCGACCAAGTACGACAATTATACCAATACAGATGTCTCGGTCCTTCAATTATTTTACCCATACTGTACAGATTCCACACTGTACCACCTAACTCGGATAAAATAATCTTAAACAACATTAGTGGAAATTCCAGATATTACATACTACACCACTTAAAATAAGTTTCGTCCTCGAAACTTGCAATCCGTCATAAAAACAAACAAACCGTTCAACCAAATATCCCGAAACCATCACGAGAATGATCAATCATCATTATTACCGAATAACCAAAATAGCATACTTACATATGCGCCAAGTCGACGATCTCCTGAGATACTAGCAAGTGACTTCACTGTAAAGCTTCAACACGCTTACGATCACAATTCCATGAGTCTCAACAAAAATATAACATCTTCGGAAGAAATAATCTATCCGTTTCAAATCCTGTCTGTTTGATTACACAATCAAGTCCAAATCCTGATACAAATCAATAATACACGATACATCTGTGAAACAACTGCCCAACACAATGGCAACGAATCCCGAAATATCGACACAAAATATGAACACTCAGATGATCACCAGCAATGATCAACCCATAAATTAATCGAGAATATCATTGACATGATAAACTCTAATATGACCAATCCAAAGGTCGAAACGCAATCGAGAATATCATCACCATGATAAACTCCAACACGGTCAACACAGAACCACAGAAACAGATATACGAAAGAATAACATTCTCAAAACGACAAATCAATCACAAACACACCTGACTGGCGAACATTCTCCTCGGCATACAAACAACGAATCGCAAATTGACGAACATACCAATTCATACAAAGAGTGGAAATGACCACTCATTATTTAAAAGAACCAGCATGGGGTCACTGTTAGGAGTATGCCCTCGAATGCCACTTAGAGGTTTTTGAGTGAGGGCATTGTACTTGTAATTATGTAAACCATTTATATAAGGCAAATGAATGTTTCTTTATTTACTGGTAGTTACTGGAATTCCTAACTCGTAAATAAACATATAGAAACTAGTCCGTGTATTTGAGAGCAAAACGTTCCACTCCTTATTGGATAAGGGGGTCGGCACTGGAAAGGTTATAGCTCAAAAATCGTTCGCAAGTCGATGAAACTTGACTGGGCGTTAAGTTTATGTGAAGACTTGTATGACGTGTTCTTTGTCATGGAGAGTGCCTGTCGAACACTAATGGTTAGTCGGAGCACACGTTATAGGTATGCTAATTGGATTAGTATACTCGAACCGACTCACCCTCGATTCGTCACATGGATTTCACTCCGGGACAGTCAATGACGGAATCGAAAGGTTGTGATAGGTATTCGTGAACCTTCGACTTGAGGATTTAGTAGGGATGTGCTTGTGACGTCAAGATTTTCATTAGAGTAGTTCGACCCTGTAAACCGGAAGGCGGGGGTCAACCTCGACGTGCATCTTGACGGGCAAGTAGCAGTCCTCGAATACCAATATAGAATTCTTTCTCCCGTTAGTGAGCGGGTTATATGTCCTATGCGGTTATTGGCGGATGAGATCATAAGTCTTTGGCCAAAGCATTGGAGCCGGTTGTATTAGATACACTACGGCTCGATGATCTCGATTTGCATTAACGCATGCATAGCGTCAAGTACAGATAGGGTTTGGTAGAGTGACCCTATAACTTGATCGGGACATTTGAAAGAAGGGTTTATACGTTCTTGGTATTCACGACAGAATGGTTCTTGAATGATCCCAATCATTCGTTCTCAGTCGGGGTATAGTGTAGGCCACCAGACTGGCTAGGTGGTGCTACTACTCTTTGGTTCCTCCCATTGCTGACTGAGACGGACCTACCGAGTCGCGCATTAGGATTGACGATGGAATGAATCAAGCTTATTGTCTCATTATAAATATTAGATATTGGATATCTAATTTATTGGACATTGGATGTCTAAATTGATTTATTGGATAAATTAATTTACGGCCTAATGAATTAAATATATTACTGGGTGATTAAATTTAATTCATAAATATAATTATTTCTTGGAGAAATTAATTATGTTATAATGTATTTGATATGATTAATTAATTGGATTAATTAATTGATATAAATACATCGGAACGGAATCGGAGTTTATCTGTTTGGACTCACGGGAGTCCGAAATGAACCGAACTCGTCCCGGCTCCTTCTAGAAGGCCACCCCATACCTAACCCCTCCCTTGGTCTTGGTCTTCTCCTTGTTAGGTGGAAGACATATGGCCACCAAGGGGACAATATCATATTAAATATGATATTAGGTGATATTGTCTAAAGGAAGATATCTTGGGGAGTTGAATAAGAAGATAAAGAAGACTCACTTCACTCACAACAATCAACTTCCAGCCGTGAGTTTTGAAGAGTGAGAGAGAAAAAAATTTTTTTTCAAGTCTTCATCTTCTTTTTCCATTTTTGTTCTTGAGTTTTCTTGGAGAAAATTCAAGATATATTGAGAGAGATATATTATTCACTTAGAGTGTAATAATAAAAGCTTCATCACTTGATTCTAGCCGTAACCTTAGAGGTTAATCAAGTGTTGTTGTTCCGGTCGTTTTTCCGGCGCGTGGCAAGTAGAGACGCGGTGTTTTCGGCGTTGGATCGTTCAAGGGCTCGGAGCGGATTGAACTCGTAGAGATCAAACTAAAGATTGGGGAATAGCTCAAGAGAAGGTTTCCATTTAATCAAAGGACTTCGAGGGTTAGTTTCTTACGACTCTTGCTTTTCGTTTATATATTCGTATATACGTAGCTCGATCGATCCTCGTAGAGATTCGGATCGAATTAATTTTCGTTTCACCGCTTCCGCTGGGCCTTCGATTTAGGCACCGAATCCCAACAGTGGTATCGGAGCGTAGGTCTTGCGATCGTATATACGATATTAGCATTTGGAATGCTTGATTAGATGGTATATGATTTGGAATCATAATCGTATTAATCGTTGATTTTCTATTGTTCATCTAAAAATTAATTTTTCATGATTTTATGTTACAATATAAATCTATTTTTCTTTTGAGAAACTGATTTAAATGAGTAATATAAAGATTAGAAAAATATTATTTTTGGAATCGGGGTGAAAAAAGCAGGCAGCGTAAACGGACCGGCAACTTGGAGCCGCCAGCCTTGCCTCGTGATGCAGCGGCGGGGAGCGAGTCACGGTGGCGGGCATCCGGCCGTTCTCGGCACCCTGTGCAGGCCCTGCTCGGCAGCCTGCTGGGCAGTGTCTCGGGCTTGGCCCGGCCGTGTTTTCCGACTCCGTTTTTTATATTTCGTTCGATAATTAATTTCCCACAAATTAAATTGAATTTAATTTGACTAAGATTTAATTATGGTAATTTTATTCTTAGGGGAATTAATTTAATGAAATATTTTCTCGTCCGGAACAAGTTAAAATTAACGGTTGTTTGAATTAATTGGATTAATTCGTTTTGGATGGATTGTTTTATATTGATTGGATCAATATTCAGACTCATTATGAATGCCATTTATTTAATGTGTTGGATGCATTATTTTTGAATGGTGATGTGGTTCATGGACCTAGTTTTTAAATCATTCGGTTTTATTCGATTGGGTTGTAAAGGCCGTTTTGAGCCTATTTATTTTACTAGAAATATTTGTATCTAGGATGCAATTTTCAATGTAAAATTTATATGTAATGACGAAGACCGGAGGAAGATCCATTTCGAGAAGACGAAGATTCAAGACGAAGACTTGTAATTAGATTACGGAGTTTTTGTTTTCTAGGAACGGTCCATGAACCACATGTTGGTAGCAACTAGGTTGTGAATGGTTTTTTCATATTGTATGAATACCACAAACGCGCTAATATGATTAATGTGCAAAGAGTAACGTTAATTGCAAAAATTCTCCCACGACAAATTATTAAGTTTATAAGGTTTCAAGGTTTTCCTTCCCTCCATCGAGTTTTTGGGAAATTGAAATCCAAACCGGATGTGCTATGCTTCCGAGTTATCGGGGTAGTCGTTCGGGGAGGACGGATAAATTACCGGGAACGCATTGGATGCCTTCGGTTGGAGCAAATTTCATCCCTAGAAACCTGATAGGTTGCGGATAAAATTCATTGTGTGGCGATTTGCGTCGATGGTATAAACTTAACTTGTTCACGAACCATAGAAACCGTATAGGTTGAGGGGAGTGAACAAGGGGAAAAAGAAGATCGAATCATCCATTAGATGGGTTGGTGTTGGACACCACTTTATGAAAATTAATAGACTAGAAACCTGTTCGGTTGCCCTCTATTAAGATTTATAAAGAACTCGATCACCACTATGAAGTAGAGCGACGATACTTCCGGATTTCACATGGGAGTGTGTTATTCCGATAAAAATAGTGGGAGCTGGGTAACAAGAATAGAAAAGACCTTAATTCTATACTCAGAACATAATATAACAAGTCACTAATTAATCTGTTATACTTAATGCAGACATAACTCAATATGACAATGAATCCACTCGCAATTCTGCTCGAAAAGAACACCTTAATGGGACCTAACTTTGTGAATTGGCTCCGAAATCTGATGATTGTCCTCAGTATAGAGGCACTGGGATACGTCTTCGAGACGGACATTCCGGCACCTCCTGCGCGGACCCGAGCCAATCAGGAAGAGATTGAAAACCACGAAAAGTGGGTTAAGGACGACGTAAAAGTCGGTGCATACATGATGGCTCTATGTCTAATGAGCTTCAGAGAGCTCATGAGAAAATGACTTCTGCTAGGCAGATTCTATCTCACTTAACCGAACTTTATGGTGAGCACAGCAGAACTGCTAGATATGAGATATCCAAGCAACTGTTCGGTGCAAGGATGAAGGAAGGTGAGAAAGTTGGGGAACACGTCCTCAAAATGATATCCATGATCGAGAGATTGGAGGCTCTTGATTTCAAAATGGATACTTCTCTCCAAACCGACCTTATCCTACAGTCTCTCCCTGATTCCTTCTCACAGTTTGTTATGAACTTCAACTGCAATGAGATTGCATGTAATTTAGCTGGGCTAATGAACAAACTTGTGACCGCTCAGTCTCAGATGAAGACTCCACGGATGAAGGAGTCTGCTCTTGTGATTTCTTCTGGACCTCGGAGGTCAAAGAACAAGAAGAAAAAGACCAAGAAGCAAACTGGACCACAAGTTAAGGACCTTAAGGGTAAGGGCAAGGCCCCGATGGTTCCGAAGAACAAGAAGAAAAGGATGCTTGTCTCAAGTGCGGTGGTGGGCCCTTTGGGCTAGAGACTGTCCGATTCTTCATGGCACTTGCATCTGAACTTTTAGTTTTGGAAACAAATTGTTACTCTTGTATTTTCTACTTCTGAATCTGGATTACGGTGCTAGTTCTCATATTTGTACCGTGAATCAGGATCTGGAACAAAGTAGGAAGCTTGGAGCTGGAGAAGTTATGATCACAGTCGGAAGCGGGCATAGTGTCGAGGCGACCGACATAGGATCACTTCTTTTGGGTTTATAATCCGGCTTTGTTTTGACTTTAGAAGATGTACTTGTTTTGCCCAAGGGGCACAAAAACATTTTATCCATTCCGGTCATGGACCGAAAAGGCTTTTCATTTTTCATTGGTGATGGTTCCTGCAAAATTTATTTTAGAAATAAATTAGTGGGTACTGCTACATTGTTGAATGGATTGTATCATCTAAATCTCAGCAACAAAGTAGTTGTGAGTACTATGACTAGAAAACGTGGTAGGGATGAAACCAATCAAGTTTTGAAATGGCATCTTAGACTTGGTCATGTTGGTCAGACCAAGGTTTATAAGATGGACTTATGGGTCCATTGGGATCGGATCCCTTTCCTACTTGTGAATCTTGCCTTAAAGGTAAAATGACTAAGTCTCCCTTCACAGGGACATTTGAAAGAGCCGCTGATAAACTGGGATTAATCCATACCGACGTATGTGGTGCTTTGGAAGCAGCACGTGACGGATATCAATATTTCATTATGTTTACAGATGATCATACTAGGTATGGTTATGTATACTTAATGAAACATAAATCCGAGGCCTTTGAGAAATTCCAGGAATTCAAGGCCCTAGTCGAGAAACAAACTAGTAATCATATCAAAGCACTTCGGTCGGACCGAGGTGGCGAGTATATGAGTACGGAGTTTGACGAGTTCCTTAAGGAACATGGAATAGTTTCACAACTAACACCTCCAGGTACTCCTCAGTTAAATGGTGTGTCAGAAAGAAGGAACCGGACCCTGTTGAACATGGTCCGTTCCATGCTGGGCTATACTGACTTGCCGATTTACCTGTGGGGGTATGCACTGATGCCGCGTATATCTTGAACAGATGTCCTTCCAAATCCGTTCCTAAAACTTCACATGAGATGTGGGAGGGCAGGAAACCAAGTCTTAATCATATTAGGATTTGGGGATGTCCCGCCTATGTCAAGAAGACTAAGGTGGAAAAGTTGGAAGCTAGGTCTGCGAAGGGACGTTTCATTGGATTCCCGTCTGGGACGATGGGATATCTATTCTACATGCCCGAAGATCGAAGGATCATTGTTGCTTTATAAGCACACTTCCTGGAAGATGAGTTCATTCAGGAAGGCGGAGCAGGTAGAAGTATTTCTTTAGAAGAATATAATGAAACTCCTCAGGAGACACTGCGAAAGCTGGGCCCAACCTTCTGAAACACTGGTACAACCACCTCGTAGGTCTAGTAGGGTGTCTCATTTACCTGAGAGGTATGGGCTTGTGCACTTGGAGGAGCTGGGTCTCCATGAGGTTCCAAGTGATAGCCAAGAGACCGACCCAACAACTTATGACCAAGCGATGGTGGATGTAGACTCCGCGAAATGGCGTGAAGCTATGGAAGCTGAGATAGACTCGATGCATGTAAATCAGGTCTGGACTCTAGTAGACCGCCCCAAGGGCATAGTGCCCATTGGGAATAAGTGGATCTACAAGAGAAAGACTGATGGTGATGGCAAGGTTGACACCTATAAGGCCAGGCTTGTGGCAAAGGGTTATACCCAAAAGGAAGGGATCGATTACCACGATACCTTCTCGCCCGTAGCCATGATCAAGTCTATTCGCATGATGCTTGCTATAGCTGCCTACCACTATTATGAGATATGGCAAATGGACGTAAAGACGGCTTTCCTTAATGGATTCCTCGAGGAGGAAATCTATATGGAGCAGCCTAAAGGCTTTGTGTCCGAAGTCGTTATTCAGAAAGTGTGCAAGCTTCAGCGTTCCATTTATGGACTGAAGCAAGCATCACGTAGTTGGAACCTTCGTTTTGACGAGGCGGTCAAAGAGTTTGACTTCGTGCAAAATGAAGAGGAACCTTGTGTATACAAGAAGGTTAGTGGGAGCAAGATCGCATTCTTAGTACTATATGTAGATGACATTCTACTAATAAGAAATGATGTGGGAATGCTCAGTTCTGTGAAAGCTTGGCTTTCGAGTAATTTCTCCATGAAAGACTTGGGAGAAGCTACCTATATTCTTGGTATTCGACTCTACCGGGATAGAGCGAAGAGAACAATAGGCCTTTCCCAAGCCCTCTATATAGATAAGATCTTAAAGCGATTTAAGATGGATGATTCTAAAAGAGGGTTCCTACCGATGCAACATGGAATAAAACTCACCTTGAAGATGTGTCCTCAAAGTGAGGAACAACGCAAGGAAATGAGTAATATACCATATGCTTCGGCCGTGGGTAGCCTTATGTATGCTATGTTGTGTACAAGACCTGACATCGCGCATGCTGTAAGCGTGGTGAGTAGGTTTCGAGCAAACCCGGGTAGGGAACATTGGATCTTTGTAAAGAACGTTCTCAAGTACTTGAGAAGAACTAGAGATATGGTTCTTATGTATGGCGGTGGAGATTTGGATGTGGTGGGATTCACTGATTCGGACTTCCAAGGACTGAAGGAAGACTTGATGTCCACTTCTGGCTACATATTTACTCTTAATGGAGGAGCAGTATCTTGGCGTAGTGCCAAGCAAAGCACGAATGCTGATTCCACCTGTCAGGCTGAGTATCAAGCAGCCTCGGAGGCTTCCAAGGAAGGGTTCTGGATTAAGAAGTTTAGGAGAACTTCAAGTGATACCATGTCTTGAAATGCTGTTCATCTTTGCGACAACGACGGAGTGTAGCGCGAGCCAAGGGCCGAGGTTTCACACAAAGACCAAACATATTGAGAGGAAGTATCATCTCGTAAGAGAATTTGTTCGCAAGGGATACATTGTCTTGCCGAGTAGACTCGGCCGACAACGTCGCCGATCCACTGACCAAGCCACTTTCTCAGACTAGCTTGGAGCGTCATCTGGAGAAAATGGGTATTAGATACCATAGTGTGTGGCATTGAGTGCAAGTGGGAGATTGTTAGGAGTATGCCATCGAATGCCACTCAGAGGTTGTTAAGTGAAGGCATTGTACTTGTAATTATGTAAACCATTTATATAAGGCAAATGAATGTTTCTTTATTTACTGGTAGTTACTGGCATTTCTAACTCGTAAATAAACATATAGAAACTAGTCCGTGTATTTGAGAGCAAAACGTTCCACTCCTTATTGGATAAGGGGGTCGGCAATGGAAAGGTTATAGCTCAAATAGTTAATTGTTCGCAAGTCGATGAAACTTGACTGGGCGTTAAGTTTATGTGAAGACTTGTATGACGTGTTCTTTGACATGGAGAGTGCCTGTCGAACACTAATGGTTAGTGGGAGCACACGTTATAGGTATGCTAATTGGATTAGTATACTCGAACCGACTCACCCTCGATTCGTCACATGGATTTCACTCCGGGACAGTCAATGATGGAATCGAAAGGTTGTGATAGGTATTCGTGAACCTTCGACTTGAGGATTTAGTAGGGATGTGCTTGTGACGTCAAGATTTTTATTAGAGTAGTTCGACCCTGTAAACCGGAAGGCGGGGGTCAACCTCGACGTGCATCTTGACGGGCAAGTAGCGAGTCTGCGAATACCAAGATAGAATTCTTTCTCCCGTTAGTGAGCGGGTTATATGTCCTATGCGGTTATTGGCAGATGAGATCATAAGTCTTTGGCCAAAGCATTGGAGCTAGTTGTATTAGATTCACTACAGCTCGATGATCTCGATTTGCATTAACGCATGCATAGCGTCAAGTACAGATAGGGTTTGACTGACCGTGACCCTATAACTTGATCGGGACATTTGAAAGAAGGGTTTATACGTTTACTGGTATTCATGACAGAATGGTTCTTGAATGATCCCAATCATTCGTTCTTAGTCGGGGTACAGTGTAGGCCACCAGACTGGCTAGGTGGTGCTACTACTCTTTGGTTCCTCCCATTGCTGACTGAGACGGACCTACCGAGTCGCGCATTAGGATTGACGATGGAATGAATCAAGCTTATTGTCTCATTATAAATATTAGATATTGGATATCTAATTTATTGGACATTGGATGTCTAAATTGATTTATTGGATAAATTAATTTACGGCCTAATGAATTAAATATATTACTGGGTGATTAAATTTAATTCATGAATATAATTATTTCTTGGAGAAATTAATTATGTTATAATGTATTTGATATGATTAATTAATTGGATTAATTAATTGATATAAATACATCGGAACGGAATCGGAGTTTATCTGTTTGGACTCACGGGAGTCCGAAACGAACCGAACTCGTCCCGGCTCCTTCTAGAAGGCCACCCCATACCTAACCCCTCCCTTGGTCTTGGTCTTCTCCTTGTTAGGTGGAAGACATATGGCCACCAAGGGGACAATATCATATTAAATATGATATTAGGTAATATTGTCTAAAGGAAGATATCTTGGGGAGTTGAATAAGAAGATAAAGAAGACTCACTTCACTCACAACAATCATCTTCCAGCCGTGAGTTTTGAAGAGTGAGAGAGAATTTTTTTTTTTCAAGTCTTCATCTTCTTTTTCCATTTTTGTTCTTGGGTTTTCTTGGAGAAAATTCAAGATATATTGAGAGAGATATATTATACACTTAGAGTGTAATAATAAAAGCTTCATCACTTGATTCTAGCCGTAACCTTAGAGGTTAATCAAGTGTTGTTGTTCCGGTCGTTTTTTCGGCGCGTGGCAAGTAGAGACGCGGTGTTTTCGGCGTTAGATCGTTCAAGGGCTCGGAGCGGATTGAACTCGTAGAGATCAAACTAAAGCTTGGGGAATAGCTCAAGAGAAGGTTTTCATTTAATCAACGGACTTCGATGGTTAGTTTCTTACGACTCTTGCTTTTCGTTTATATATTCGTATATACGTAGGTCGATCGATCCTCGTAGGGATTCGGATCGAATTAATTTTCGTTTCATCGCTTCCGCTGGGCCTTCGATTTAGGCACCGAATCCCAACAGTCACCATCCCCAAATTTACACTTACAAAGAAATCATTCAAAGATCACTATGGTAGAATCGCGCTAATACCGTACCAATGGAATCACATAGCACATATGTCCCGGTTTCATAAAACCCATAGTTCCAAAATTACATGATGTACCCGAAGCTGCAACACGTAGTATATTTCTCTCATCCGATTGATCAACTGATCATCCCTGGATAACCAAACTACCATACTAAAGTTCGAATCTCCATTCATTGTACCGTTAGAGTGTTATCCAGTTTGTGAGTCTTACTCAGTACTTCACCATGATATGCACTATGCACTAAATGCGTATGTATATCAGTCACATTTTCAAAACCAGTTTGAAATCATATATCTCGTCAAGAAGACAAATTTTCGAAAGTTCATTCAAAAATTTCAAAACTCAAAACATAAATTTTCGTAAGACCACGAAATCAATTTTCGAAAAATTAAACTGGCGCTGGTGCCAAGTATTCGATAACAGTTTCCTTCGATTCTACACGATTTCGAAGTTTCAAATGAAAACTATGCAAATGCTGGACTACATCCATGTTACTGTATACCATTTCGGTTCGCTATTCCATCGGAAAACCACACGATAAAGTTCCGAAATTTTCAATATATAAACTCCGACTAAAAACTCCTTTTCCACATATGACTCGCAACGTCAATCATTTTTCATCTTGGATCACCTCAATTATGCTATGACAATGCATTGAAACAAATCAACACAGCGAAAGACTTCCCGAGAAGTTTCTTTTGAACAAGTAATCCAGAACCCCGAAAGGCAGGAACGACATAGAGAAACGATTGATAAAATGTTTTACAAGTCTCGGGAGTTTTTAAGAAAACAGAAAAGTCTTTTGAAATATTAGGGTCTCAGCCCGTATCTCGTTCCGCATTACAAGAAGTTTAAAAAGTAGGAAACTCTTTTTCGGACCCCAAGTCCTGAGTTATAAAACAATTTCAAAAATCTATTGGGTCTCGGCCCAAAATCATTCTGGTAAAACATCCATAAAACATTCATTTTGAAAAGTATCATTTTCAAATGCTCAAAAACAGTTCATATATCTCAAAATAAACTAACATGACTACATGTTCTCCTGAACAATCCACAATATTTCTCCCAAATGCACAGCTCCGTACCAAAACTTAATCGACATATTGATTTCCAAAATCATAACTTCTCAAGATCATCAATCTTGTCCCAACTCTGTCATCTTATACTGTAACGCATAATATCTTTCTGAACCTCAGAACATATCAACTTAGAACGGCAATAAATCTCAATGCAATTGAAAAATCCAATACTTACAGATCGTGAAGCCGACGATTCCCCGTGATACTGGCACATGTCTCGACTCAAGAAAATACTCGACACAGATATTTTCAAAACACACATTTTGCAAACTCAGTTCAACTCGAGAAAACAACACAGCTCTATCCGAAGAAACACGTTAAAACCATTTGAAAAAGTTACAACAATCCCAGTACCACACTAGTAAATCACATAACGCACAAGCCCGAGTGAACAACAAAAACCCAGAGCTCAAACACTTGTCAACAAACAACTCGAATGACACGACAAAAGCACGACCCAACTCGACCCGATTGCCTAGGTTATCACAACCTAAGCTCCGATACAATATTCTGTAACACCCCCAGATTTGACCAGAAATATTACAGTGCCGTGGGCCCCAAGATGGAACCCACAAGGCTAAAGGAAATTTTCGCAAACATTTAAAAATGCCCAAGAGGCTAACAACAGTACTATCTTTAAAAACATTCGAAGACGTTATAAAACTCGTTTATCAAACCGTCGTAAAAACTCATTTGAAACCGCAAGGCCCGAAATGCCAAGACTCAACAATATAAAAACATACGTTAAGCTATAAACACACGTCAAGCGAATAGTTTAGAAAACGATTGCCAAAGTAACCCAAGTTACCAGATACCAAAAGGCCATTTAAAAATACTCACGCAGCTGATAAAGACAAACAATTAAAATACTCTAGCAGTGGAATACAACAACTGATCAGAAACTCAACACACGATTACATGTCCTAGACAGTATCCTCCAGGAAGCTCATCTCTCCACGACCGCTACAAGCTTGGTAATCCAAGAACCTAAAAGAAAGCCCACGACGGGGTCAGCCATAATATCCAACAATGATAACCATCACATCACGTCAATAATTACATATCAGTGGAAATACTAAGTAAGAATACGACCAATGTAATCTTACTATCGTAACTTTACGAAAATCCATGATTCGTATCCTTAACAACACATTAAGATAATACCGAAATATCTGTATGGTATCTCAACAATACCCAAGGTTCTCAAAACATGATCATAACTCGCGATACGGAAATTATACCAACTCTAGCCAATTCAATCCATCAGATGACGTCGAAAATTCCAATACGATAATCGATTGTCCATCAAAGACAAGTACCAAGGAAATATGGAACATACCTCAAGATACGAAATACCATTACCATCACGTTAGTCTAATCCGAGATCAGATCAACACAACATACGGACATGGTCCTAACACAAGACCTACAAATGCATACTCATATGATAACGTCAATATGCTCACAACAATAACAACAATGTATACTTATGGCAAACCCATAATATACATATGCACAACAACAATACATATGGTAATCCAACGATCCAGCGCACACAGCTATAGATTCCCATGATGATCCCGTCGGATCAAAGCATGGTGGCATTACCTGTCCAACGATCCAACACACACAGCTATAGATTCCCATGATGATTCCCGTCGGATCAAAGCATGGTGGACATATGACAACAATGCACAACTGCACAAAACAACAGTATACAATGTACGACAACAACAATGCACAAATGCATGACAACAACGATACACGAATGTATCACGACATGATCGACACAAATGACAAAAATGATTAGAGTACTTGCTCCGAGTCCTTTGAGAGCAATCTCGATGTCCAAACCATCACGAACCATTATTCTGAATATTCGACGATCCAAAATGTCACGAACAGTAGATAATTCACGTCTTCGTCTATACCAAAACATATCTTCGATACCAAGTATACCAACAATAAATGTGAATCATATACCTTATGATTAAATTCCCAAAACTCGAATACAACCTATAATCCCAAATCCCCTGTGATTACGATTATAAACATTGCTATACGAATTATAAACGAATGAAACTGAAACCATTTATTAAATATTACAAACTGAGCAAGTAATAACTTGCCTCGATACCGATACGACGATGATGAAGCCGTCACTAATCTCATTGTCTTCGTCTACTAGCTCCTCGGCCCTGACCAACACCATTCACGAACATTTTCGAGCTCGACCTCAACACACGGTTTTAATCACCGATCGATATTCTCAACCTATTACAGTAATCGATAGACAACAAGTTCGATAACAATCAACAATCGATAAAACCAAATCACAAACCCAACGGCTTGACAATATCTCGATTAAACACTAGTCGGATCAATCCTACTCAAACCAGCACGAATTCATAACCACAACACGAAAATACTGCACTTTCTGCCTTCTTAGCGCACGTTAATCACTTAACGTAGCGTGCGCTAAGTTGCTCCCGTTAGCGCGCGCTAGGCAGTAAACGTAGCGTGCGCTAATGCTGTACAGATGCATGTTTTTCAGATACCGATCAACTTATGGCGATTTCAAGAACACTAAGTGATTCTGAATCATGTTCAAAGCTATCAAAACAACGAAATCCGATATCCTTTAACATATAAACAATCATCCAACTTATAATCCAAGTTCTATATCCATATATCATCTTCCTTAATATTAATACATGAAACATCAAGAACGTAACCATATTTCCTTAATCTTCCATTACAGAGATTAATCATCGACAATAACATCAACATCCGAAACTGAGGAGAAGGATTAATCCACTTATCTCAAGAAAACGAACAACACAATCCAAATACAAGAATCTTATTAATATCATCATACTCCGGTAATCCATCTCATAATCATGCTTGTCAACTTGTTTATATGATAATCATCAACTCAAGAACCTCAACATTCAATCTAAAACGAAATCCAAAGATGAAGAGTATTACCTTTTTGAAGTAATGGATTGATTTCCAAGGTTGAATCCATTTCCAAGAATCACCAATGATTTCAAGAACAAAGCTTTAATCCATGATTTCCATATTTAATCTTGTTAAAGAGGATCATCCCTCAGTGTTTAGGAACTCCAAATGTCCTCCCAAGGTTCTCTCTATCAGGTGAAAGGAAAGAAATGGACAAAATGCTTCATAACACCCGTTTGTCCCTTTTTAAAAAGTATATTACTAGCGTGCGCTAAACCTTATGTTTAGCGTGCGCTAACTGACTTTGTTAGCGTGCGCTATCGTAGTCCAGAGGCTACTGTATAGCTTCGTACATGTGCTTACGTACGTAATGCCCATGCATTATCGTATGTAACTTACACTCTCTAGCGTACGCAAGTCCTTGCGTTTAGCGTGTGCTAACATCAGTTGACTCGTTTGTCTGTATGCTCCAAAGAATGGTCCACCCGCCGAAAGTGCTGACGAGGATAAGATTCCTTTTTGTCCGATATATAGTTAGCGTGTGCTAATCAACATGTATTAGCGTGCGCTAACACTACATTACAACATCCATTGACTTATCAGAACGTGCGCCGAAAGTGGCCTGGTCCACACGCAGATTCCTTCCAATCTGACTGCATTAGCGTGCGTTATCTTATATCTGTAGCGTGCGCTAAACCTGCACGATAGCGTGCGCTACTTATGATTATTAGCGTGCGCTAATAATGTTACACTTAGCCATTTCCCGCAATTTCTGTCCAACCTCTCGACATACCAAAAATGAACATACGGCATACTGAATATATATACTTCTTACATCCAATTGTCGACCAAGTACGACAATTATACCAATACAGATGTCTCAGTCCTTCAATTATTTTACCCATACTGTACAGATTCCACGCTGTACCACCTAACTCGGATAAAATAATCTTATACAATAGTAGTGGAAATTCCAGATATTACATTTCTTTCCTTTGAAATTTTTAAGTGATGCATGACTTTGTCAAGTTATAAGAAAAGTAAAAAAAGTTTCAAAGATATGCTGCGATTTATCGAAAGATAATCATTTAGTAGTGAAATAATATAATCCTGTCCCCGTAGACAGATGTCAAGTCAATCAATCAGTCAATCAGTCGATCAGTCAATCCAGCTTTGAATCCTGTCGATGTGGACTTTGGATTCTAGGCTCTCCTTATTACTCATAGCTAGGGGTGTTCATAAGCGGGTACCCGGAACTTCGGGTACCTATTTAGGCAGCCCATGGCCCGGCCCATAAAATCCGAGTACCCATTTTTCGGGTACCCGACTTTTCGGGTCGGGTCACCCGGGTACCCGAGTTTTTTCTAATCATATATATATATATATATTATTATTATTATAATAATTATATATATGTGATTTTTTTGCTATATTTTTTCAACTTTTAGTTCAACAAAAATATTTAGTTTTAAATTAGCAAGAATTGATTCTAATTTTGAAGTCATGCGTTATGATTAAATCAAATATTAAGAAAATTTAACTTTAATTTAATTTATTTGCTCAATTGATTCTAAAGAAAAAATTAAATTAAAAGTAAGAAATTTGTTTACAATAATTATAACATTTATTTTATTATCATTGGTTCTAATATATTAAGATATTATATCAAATATTTAATCTATTCACTTTGAAATTAGACTACTATATATATTAATGCATACTGAGTTTTGTAATTTTGATGTCACAATTTAAAATAGTTAATGAGATTTAAATTTTAAAAGAATATGATTCATGAAAAGGAAAAAAATTAGAGCATAAGCTTAATATGGACCAAATTTTACATAGGTATTGTAATGTTAATATTATTAAAATGTAAGTAAATACATACTAATTCTATACATAATTTTTAAAATGGTTAAAATAAAATATGTAGTGACAAAATAAAAAAAAAATAAAAAATAAAAAAAGTTACCGGGTCGCCGGGTACTCGATAATTTTATTTGGTCGGCCCATTACCCGGCTCGGTAACTCACATAATTAGCAGGCCGGGTACCCGGCCCGCTAAATCCGGGTAATTAAAAAAATTACCCGATAAAAAGTTACCGGGTAGTCGTGTAATTGGGTCGGGTCAACCGGGTCGGGTAGTTTTGAACACCCCTACTCCTAGCAGCATAGGCCGTCGCCCCAAGATTTGGACCGTCGCCCCAGTAGCTGAGCCTTCGCTCTCACACTTAGCGTGTACTTCCTTATCTCTTATCTGGGCTCGGTATGTCCTTAGATGTGGGTCAATACCCGGATCACACCACAATCGCGATTAGACTCCAAGTTCTACGATCTAGGTCCCTCGGAACACTCCGTTCCTCGGTTATGGGAATAGGCAACAACGGCAGCCTTGTTCATTAACCACAGCCGCGCTGCTCGATCCAAGACTCGGTCTAACCATCCCGACTCGATTTGGGACTCTAGAGGTGACTCCTACAGTTCAAGCGGTGGCCCCCGGATTTTAGGTCAGCTTTCTGTTTCGAATGGGTTCAAGAGGTGGCCCCCATCCGTCGACATGGCACTTTGTCCTGATAGAGTTACAGGGCGGACCTGTCCATCGCACTTTGTTTGTATAGCACTTAGTTCCCGGATAGTCACAATTGTCAGTTAGTTGCATAGCACGAGTAACACTTAAACATTCGATCAGTGAGATTAATTGTATCTTTTGATTAAGTATGGAATATGGTTACTTATATTTGTGGCACGGTAATACGGGATAGGACTTGTATAATAATTTGAAAATATTCTCAATATTTCATCAATGATTTTAAAGGGTTCAAGTCAGATGTATTGGATTGGTAGGTTCGATGAAAAGAAGTCGAGCATTTTTCTGAAGTTGGTCGAAACGACGTTTATACCCTTAGGTTGAGCCTAAGCATTTTGGAAATATGAAATGAACTCGAATGATCGTGAAAATTTATAAGAAGGTCAAAGACACTATTTGAATTTCAGATTTAAGAAGAGATTCGGAATTTCCAGTTTCGGGATTGAAATTTCCAGAAATTAAAGAATTACCTCTAAACTTAACAAAATTACTCCGAGGCCTTTAGAGCTACAAATTTAGCTCGAAATTTAACAAAATTTTACGAGATGGCTCGTGATGAACCTGGAATCTCAAATTTGTAAAAAAGTCCAGAAAATTCGAACTTGGTCCAGAATTTTTGATTTCTTGCATTTTGACCCCGGAATTATTTGAAAATTTCATTATTGACTAATGAGCTTAGATAACGAACTCCGATTTGTTCCAAACTCTAAGTACAGATTATATAAGTTAAAATACATGTTATTCACGTTCCAGAACAGTTTATTCTCGGAATTTTCAGATTAGTCCATAATTTTCCGTTAATTATAATTTATGCCCTTAAATTCCGTTTACTTATTTTCAAGTCCCGTTTTTGCCATAAATAAGTTATACAAACACCATAAATAATCATATAACACAATATTCTATATTTTGGTAGAGTTTATACTAAAATTTCGAAGAAGACACGAAATTTACAATTTTTCACATAATCAAAATTCGTCTACCAAATCGGTTGTAACTTAAACCCCAAAGAAATATAATGCATGTTGATATAGCCATATACATACCTCTGAAAACATGCATTTACACAAATTTTCAGAACCACGCATTCATCATAATATTTCATAATTTTTGAATTAAAACATAAGGAAAACAATAGATACATTTCTAAGTATATAAAAAAAAATCATAGCATATATTTTATCATGAACATCTTAACATGTTTCTCAATAAATCTTGAAGATTTCGAATTTGCACACGTATCACAAAATAAAGAAATAAATTATTTACTTTAGGAGTTTTGAAAGGAATTTCACCCACCTCGATTTCTTGTTAGGAACGGTTGATTCTAAGTCTCTTAAGTTGGAAGACGATCTTCCCTTCACTTCTACAGATTTCGGCCGATCCATATTTCACCATGGAGGTGTATTTGTTTGCATGATGAAAATTTAAGTTACTATATGAAGATTATAACTATAAATTATAGAAGGAAGTATAGAAGGTTAGATTACCTAGTTCTTGCTTGAATATTCTTCTTTCTCCTTCAAATTCGGCCTTCTCTCTCCTTCTTCAAGTGCAGATTTTTTTTTTTTGTGTTGAAGTGTAAAGTGAGGCTAGGCAATTAGTGTGGGTATTTATAGTGTGTAAGTAGGGCTTGGGGAAGTGTATATGTAGTGAAGACTAGAGACATGTTGTCTAAGGTGTGTTAAGAGGGTCTCATGCATGGGGGAACATGAAGACTCTAGAAAATATGCCTCTCCTCTTTTTCTTCCCCATCTGGCTGCCCAAATGTATATAATATATATGTATTATTTTCTTTTGTTAATTTAAGTGTATAGCTATAATTGTAATAGTTGGTGATTTAATTAGTTCAGTTGGGTTTTTAATTGTAATTTCAAGTCTTAGGAATTTTATTGAGTTGGGTTTGAGTCCATTAGTGAGTTTATATATATTATTAGGTATTAACACATAGTCCATTAGGTGAATCAATATTCTACTTTAAGTTTATTATTTGGTTTATAAATATATTTTACGAAATTAATGAGTGGAATAATATAAAATTAGACGTAGAGTATACCATGTCATAAAACAAATGTTATTAAAGTACATCATGATTTAGTACGTTGTACATGATAAGTTATCGAATTTAGGGGGTTTACAGAAATCCAGCTGCATAACATTGAACATCTTCTGGCAACCGTTGTGCAAGGTGACAGATTCGCTGATCTTCGGATGAAACCATCTGCGAGACATAGCTTAGCTCGGTCCTATAGGCTCGAATGATTTCTGCACCGGCAAGTTTTGTGGTCCAGCACTGAAGAAACTCCGTGCACGAGCAATTTGAGCTGACCTGGGGCAATACTTGTCTCTCAATAGTTTGGAAAACTTGATCCACCCGACTACCCTATCCTCCGGCTTATAGGTCATCCACCATCGGTCTGCAGTGTCGCGGAGCTGGTTGATTCCTAATGGTACCATTCTATTCTCTGGCAACCGATTACCTCGAAAGCAGTCTCCATTTCGGAGATCCAATCGTCCAACATGTTTAACCCCCGAACCGTCGAATAATGGTGGTCTAGCCATCAGCATCTCTTCCAGCCATCGATCCTTCCTAGCATTCTCTACAACGTTAATGACTGACACCCACTTTGCTCGGTTGACCTGAGCGATTCCTATTACAATGTCCTGGACGAGGGTCTGAATGAAAGCCGGATCCATTCCCCCGTTGTTATGGTTTTTTGCCTACTGCTCATTCTGATTATTAGACGGTGGCTGGTTTTCGGCTGGAACGGTTTCAGCGGTGTTCCTGTTTTCCTGCTGATTCACAGCGGAGCCCTGAGCGTCGTTCACGATTCTCCTAGCTCCACGACGTACCATTGTGATAAATGTTCGATCTAGAGGGCCAGTTCAGTACAATTATTCTTAGAGTTCTACTGAGTTCAAACATCATACATGTTTCTCAAGAAACATACGTTTTCCTCATTTTGACATTCCCCGAGGAGTTATGGCCGCTTGGAGAATTGGACTTTGAAAAGCCTTAAATATTTTCGAAACGTTTTAGTAAAATTTTCGACATGGATGTTTCGTCTCTGATACCATTTTCTGTAATGCCCCCAAAATTAAATGGAACGTTGCAGTGCCATGAATCCCATGTGGGACCCACAAGGCATTTTATTATTAAGACTTTAAGATTTCTCCATTAAATAATTTGGTGAAATAGTTCCATGATGGTATAAGTGCGAAACGAAATACTTAGGAAAACAAGTTCGCAAACACGTCTATTACATAAACGTGGGACATTTCAGAATTCAATTTAAAGAAGCGAGACAACAAGGCCTTTTCCCAACACTGCTCAAGCCTAACCGAAACCTTTGGGAATGTCCTGCACATATTCAACAAATTTGCCTGGCACGAAGAATCGTGCCAGACAATCTTGGTCAGACAATACGATCAAAAGCTCATTGATAGAATAAGATAAATCAATAGTACAATATTATTATTTGGTTTGGCAATAAATCACATGATACTCACCATTATCTTTTCTATCAACACATAAAATCCCAAGGTCGCAACCAAGGGTCATGGAAGAATCTACACAGGAATACTCCGGATGTGGGTACTATTCAGGTTTTATCCATCAACATGGCTCCATACGGTATATCAACATATAAACTCCCAAGCAACCAAGGGTCATAGAAGTATCTACACAGGAATACTCCGGACGTAGGTAAGTAAAACGAACACAAATTCCACAACTAGTGACAGTTTAAATTTTGGAATTTAACATAACATAGTCTGAGCAGGGTATCACTTGCCTTAATTCTGACGAGAGTCCATTGATAACATAATGGCTCGAACGCCCACAATTGAGAGCTCAACCTATTACATATTCGACGATTAATACCTCATGGCGGTAATGACAAATAGCGACAATTACCCCCGTCCCGATAGGATTATAAACCTAGTTCAATTCATAATGTTGAAACCAAATTTTATGTTTAATAACAATGCGAATTACTTAAATACTCATTCCATCGATTATCACTTTATCACATCATTTAACCACAATGTTCTGATACAGTATTTATACGATGCGACTACAAGTATATTCATTTGTAAATTCGCTAATTACTCAAATTCGAAATTCCACAACCCTAGGGTAGAATGGAGAAGTACAATTCTAGCGAAATCCTAATATATGTGATTGTTTATCTAATTCGTATTTTGATAACTAATTCATCTTAACAATCCCAACGAGTTTAGCAAACAAAAATCGAACAACTAAACACAATCTATTACGTAACTAGCCCAATAGCATTGGAAACGTTGGCTTACTGATAAGGTTACAGTCCAGTATAAAATCTTCACAACAAGATATATGAATGCTAGTCTGAGATAGGCTTAGATTAAGGTTAGTGCTAGTTTCTATGGTTCAATTATCGTCAAGAGTTATAAACTACCCAAAACACCCAAAATCTGGGGCAACATACTATCATCATCAAAATGGATTCAAATACTTGATAAACTTACCTTACTTGATGAGGGACGAGGGAGAACAATGAAGAATGATGAATACCGTGAGACAACACCTTCAAAACCATCTCCGGAACTTGAACAATCCTTTCTACTACGATAAATGAGGCTAGGAAGGCTATAACTTGAGTGAGGAGGCTGGATGATGATTTTAGAGAGAGAGAAAGAGAGAGATGATTTTTGCTTCGTGCAAAATGAAAGGGGAAGTGTTGATTTATAATAGTAGGATGTTCCTTACGTATGTTATATCTAAAGGTTTATGTACATAGGGCTTCTTACATACGTTATAGAAAACAAGATAACATACGTAAGGCATGCCCAGAACCCCCTGTCTGAAATGACCCCCAACATTACGTATGTAATGGTTTTGCAGCGTACGTAACATTCCCTGTGTAATGTAAGTAATGTTGGCTGATATAACGTACGTTAATATCAATTGAACTGCCTGTCGTTATCGTGCCGAAAGTTGTCCTAACCACACGGGATTAAGATTCTTGTCCGAAGACTGAAGACTTTGTTACGTACGTAAGTCCTAAGCTTTAACATACGTAATGCAATGAGACTAGCATACGTAATGCTCTACGAATAATGTACATAATGTTTTTTTTTAATTTACTAAGTTATATTATCACATTTAATCCCTATAACGCGACTTCCTTTTATACTCGTCTAGTAATTTCTCAGGGAACAAGACGTTGACCACCGTCATATCTGCAGCGATAATTGATCAACAATATCAAGGTATGTCACCGACATATTATCAATATCATACAATTGCATCACATAAACAAATAAGTGCGGACAAGATTCTATACGTGACAACATGGTCTAAACATAACGTATAAAAGTACAAGCATCGCGATGAAGCACATTATTAATCATTAAAAATGAGATACACAATATTAAACAGCATGGAATACCCGTGGTATTACACTGAGGTTACTCAACTGAAATAATCAGGGAAACATTTTAGACAGTCTATTCACCCCCCTCTCTAGACTGTCCTCTGAGTTTCCGTGACCTACAGTACTTTATTCGGGAAGCGTGTATCACTTGGTGGTTTATCCAACCAGGTATTACCCTGACAAGGCATTTTGGGTATGTTATTCGGGTAGTGTGTATCATTACCCTATTGTTTTGTTTATCTTTGATATACGTGTTATTCCTGAATAATGACGTGATATGATTATTCAGGTGAGGTTTGTAAGCTGCATAAAATCACAGTTGAGGTTACTAAACTAGTATATTCAGGAAAAGATTTTAGAAAGTCTATTCACACCCCCTCTAGACTGTTCTTTGAGTATCTGTGACCTATAATACTTTATTTAGGAAGGGCGTATCACTCAGCGGGTTATCCAACTAGGTATTGACCTGAAAAGGACTTTGGGATATGTAAGCTGCATAAATTCACACCCGAGGTTACTCAACTGATACATTCAGGAAAAGATTTTAGACAGTCTATTCACCCCCCTCGCCCCTCTAGACTGTCCTATGAGTATTTGTGACCTACAGTAACCCAAGTGCGTATCATTACCCTATTGTTTTGTTTATATTTGATATACGTGTTATTCCTGAATAATAACATGATATGATTATTCAGGTGAGGTTTGTTAGCTGCATAAAATCACAGCTGAGGTTACTCAACTGATATATTCAGGAAAAGATTTTAGACAGTCTATTCACCCCCACTCTTTAGATTGTCCTCTGAGTATATGTGACCTACAGTACTTTATTCAGGAAGCGCGTATCACTCGGCGGTTTATCCAACCAGGTATTGCCCTGATAAAGGCTTTTGGGTATGTTATTCGGGTAGTATGTTTCATTACCCTATTGTTTTGTTTATCTTTGATACATATGTTATTACTGAATAATGACATGATACGATTATTCAAGTGAGGTTTGTTAGCAGGATAAATCACAGTTGAGGTTACTCAACTGATATATTCAGGAAAAGATTTTAGACAGTCTATTCACCCCCCCTCTAGACTGTCCTCTAAGTATCTGTGACCTACAGTACTTTATTCATGAAGGGTGTATCACTCGGCGGGTTATACAACCAGGTATTGAAATGACAAGGGCTCTGGGTATATAAGCTGCATAAATTCACAGCTAGGGTAACTCAACTGATAATTCAGGAAAAGATTTTAGACAGTCTATTCTCCCCCCTCACCCTTCTAGACTGTCCTCTGAGTATTTATGACCTAAAGTAACCAAAGTGTGTATCAGTGCCCTATTGTTTTGTTTATCTTTGATATACGTGTTATTCCTGAATAATGATGTGATATGATTATTCATGTGAGGTTTGTTAGCTGCATAAAATCATAGCTGAGATTACTCAACTGATATATTCAGGAAAAGATTTTAGACAGTCTAATCACCCCCCCTCTGGACTGTCCCCTGATTATTTGTGAGCTACAGTACTTTATTCAACCAGGTTATTGCCATGACAAGGGCTTTGGGGTATGTTATTCAGGTAGCGCCTATCAGTACCCTATTGTTTTTTTTATCTTTGATATACGTGTTATTCCTAAATAATGACGTGATATGATTATTCACTTGTGTTTTGTTAGCTGCATATAATCACAGCTGAGGTTACTCAATTGATATATTCAGGAAAAGATTTTAGACAGTCTATTCACCCCCCCTCTCTTGACTGTCCTCTGAGTATTTGTGACCTATAGTACTTTATTAGGGAAGCGCATATCACTCGGCGGTTTATCCAACAAGGTATTGCCCTGACAAGGGCTTTTGGGTATGTTATGTAATATCCGTATTTATTACTGTGTATTTCATCTGTATTCGAACCCTGTACTATTCGGATTTGTGGTCTTGATTATTGGAGTATGATATTTCTTACATTGGTATCTTTGTACATAAGTATAGCAACATGCAAATTTTCTCATGCAAACTCGTGATAGTGCACGCTAAGAATGTAGCTTAACGCGTACTATCGGCTACTACTAGCGCACGCTACATATGTAGGAGTTGCGTGCGCTAGACACTGAATTATTGAACTGGGTGGCTAGCACATGCGCCATCCGGGACATGGGTCCAGATAAGATTCCCGCGGACGAACCTGGACAGATTTGGTGTAATATCCGACTGTAACTTTTCATTTTTTTTCTGTCGTTGTATTATTCGGATAATCTGATTATCAGAAATCGTTGCATTTAGTTTTATGTTGAGGTATTATAGATTTGAATATCATATCGTTGTTATTTCATATGTGATGATTCGATGTTATTAGAGTGTTGCATTTTCGAATTTTTGTTAATGTAGCGTACGCTACACAGTACTATTAACGTACGCTAAACATGTGACTTAGCGTGCGTAAGGTTTCCTCTGTTGCGTACGCTAAGAGGGAATCTGGCAGCAGTTGACTTCAGCACGTGAACCCTTTTAACCGTTAGCATGCATGAGATCTCAATCTGAGCTGGCGTGTCGGTGAGAATCTACTTTTATTAGCGTGCGTAACCCATTTCGTTAGCGTGCGCTAACGGCTGCGATAATTCAAGACGGTAGCCCTTTGTTAGCCGCTTACGTACGTAATATCGAGGATAGCATACGTAAGTGCATTAGCGTACGCTAAAGCTTCCGATAGCGTGCGCTAAGTATGTCCGATCTATTTATAGGGCACTGTTTTCATTTCTTCACAACTCTAAACCGATTCTCTCTCCCTTTTATCGTCCCTCCGCACTCTAAAAGCGATATAAACCTTCACCAACTTGTTTCTAAGCCTTGAATCTCGGAGTGGAGCTCATTTTCTTGGAGATTTGGAGTTGTTTTTAAGCTTGGAATATATTCTCTCATAACATTGAAGTTATTCTTCATTTACGGAGGTTGGTGTGTTTTCTTCTCTGCATTATTTTCTTATGTTGATTATTAATGACGAATTATACTTCACCTAGAGTAGATTAAGCAAGTAAAACATGGTTATAATTAAACTCTTTAAGCACTTTTGATGAATATGTTAAATAAGGGTTTGAGATGGAGGTGTTCTTGATGATATAGTGATTTTAATCATGTTGTAATTGTCATCACTCACCTTACGGACGAATTTAGCTCGGTAGGACTTTTATGGATCGGTTAGCTTCTTCATAGCTGGATTTAATCAAGAACTTGATATCATAAAGTGATTAAACACCATTTTAGGTATTTATTTACCTTGAGAAGAACTTGATGATGTTAAATATGAGATTAGATGATCTAGTTCGAAACCTTAGAAGCTTTAACAAAGCATATACATTCGATTGCACAAGTCCTTGAAGATTGATAAGGGTCTTGATAACTACAACAATAACTTTTCATGAATCTAATGTGTTGAGAACTTAGAATGTTTGATCATCATACTAGATAAATGGTGAATTCACCATCATATTAATGAATCCTCCAGCCTTGCAAACAAAGACTTTGATAACCCTCATGGGTATGGTGTAATCTCAGAACTTATGAACTTGTTGATTAGCTTAAAGTCATTTTAGATGAGAGGAGAATAATCATAATGTGCAGATTTTACCTTTCAACCTTTTAATGTTTTGGAAAGTTTAAGCATCATAAGATGATCTTAACATCATAATTGGTTATTCAACATACCCTTGATAGAACTCTTGCTTATGATGAACCATGCGAACATTCGGTCAATATTGTAAACCGATCCCTATGGTTGTAATGATGATTAGAAGGACTCCTGGCATAAGGCTTCAATAATTGGTAGTAACAAACTATTCTAAAGGATTGTAGGTTTACGTCTTACTAATCCTATATTGATAATTATACGAATATGTTTTGAGTAAAATGTATTTCGTTTAAGGTTGTTTGTTCGAGTAAAACTTGTCGAGGACCGTTCGTTCGTTCCGATAAGAAGAGGACTATTCTCGTCTCCGTATTAAGGCAAGTTATCTTGCTTGGTTATAATGATGATTAGATTCTTCTGATGGTTATATCTTTCATATGTATGAATTGTTCATGAAATGTTTGTCGTGATTTGATATTGTCCTTGACGTTATTCCGTTTTCTTCATGGGTTGCATTCCCAAGTACGTCGTTTTGGATCATTGATCTCGTTGGCCTTATTTTCACTTCGGTGAGTTTTTCTTGATCCTTAATCGGATATGTGATTTGTTGAATTCGTTGTCATGTTGTATCGTGACATATCCGGAATCATATCTGCGTTCCGATTGGTTATTGTGTAGGATTTTTAGCCAGGCACATATAGTCATCGGCGGATATTATTCCGCGTTGGACTGTGCACACGGGACGTAGTTTCGTGAGACTAATTAGGTACATTGTCCTACGTATATTCTGGATTCCATATACGGGGCGGACATGTGCACGGACACATTTCCGGATCGGGCGTACTGTGATGTCCATCTTTGAGCCATATCGTAAATCGTCCAAAGTATTGGATGCTTGTGACTGTTCATTTCATACGCCCGAGGGGTATGATTGATAGTCGGAATGATTTCTTTGAAATCTATATATGTGAATTTTATATGTCAGAAGAATTGATTATCATGTATATCTGACCCTGTGTTGGGCGAAATACTTGTATTGTATTTTAGGTCGAGGCAAGGGCAAGGCACGGGAAGAGCATGTCGACGGCGAAGGATTCGAAGGATACTAGTTCGGGGGCCCCTCATCTTTGTTGTCCGGTTATGTTAAACCGTGTTGTGTTATTCCTGTTCCATTTAAATTGCTATTTGGTTGTATTTGACATTTGAAGTATTTTCCATCTCCATATGGTTTATACTTGTTTTTGGATCCTGTGTATTGTAAGGCCGTTGGCCATATTTTGATAAACTCCTAAACGGAGTAATGACTATTCATTGTGGTTCGGTATCACAAATAATATTTATTTAATTTGTTTTGGATATCGCCTGGTGAGTCCCAGTGTGGGATTCACGGCACTGTAATAGCCGCTTTGGGGTGTTACAGAAGATGGTATCGGAGAGTCGTTTTTTTTCATGAGTCATTGAGAAATGAACTAGTATCAAGAGACCTTCGTGTCGCGTGTGACCCATGCAAGCGCCTGACCCTACGAGCCAAATGCGGTATGTACTTTATGAGCCATGGTTTAATTACTGGCATGATATTGATATCAGTATGGGTCTCTTTGTTGATCATGTTATTTCGAGGAATTGTGACAGGATTTATCTGATTGATAATCCGAGGTAAATGCTGAATTTATTATACAATTGAAATTGTTCGACTTGACACTGATATGATATTCGGTGCAACAATTGTGGTATCGCTAACCATTTCCTTGAATATGTGATTCCTTGTTGCTATTAACTTAGCATGAATTTTAGTATCTTGAACTGTACTTATGGTTATCATTATGATTGATTCTTTCAGTATGGAAAGAAACACGAGGGTCGTGGCGAGAGGACGAGGCCGCGGAAGGGGCCGAATCCCGATACCTCGAGCCAATAGACGCGCGAATGCGGATCAGAGTTCCGCAGACAGTGGTTCACCTTCTAGGGAACAATCGCACCACAGTGGGCGCGGAGATGCGCGTGTCGATCCTTACGTCGTAATGCATGGCATGATGACACAGATGACCCAGATGGGTCAACTAATGGAAGCTATGAAGAGGGCCGCTACTGGCCAGCAGCAGGGGGCTCATCCTCCTCCTGTGATTGGCGGACCCGTGAGCCGAATTATCAGCGACATCTCTCGCCGACCACCACCGACTTTTGAAGGCTCCTCGAGCTCGCGACATGTGCATTGGATCGAGCATTTTGAGAAACTTTTCCGGATGGTGGGTGCCGGAAGAGAATCGCGTTTCAGTAGCCGCGTATTACCTTGGCAAAGGCGCTCACTCCTGGTGGCTTTCAGTAAGGCCAGCTGATGGTGTTTACACTTGGGAGGAATTTAAAAACCTCATGCTAGACCGTTACTATCCAGGGCCACTCCGCGAGGCCAAACTGTCGGAGCTATTGAACCCCGACCCGTCTGAAGACGATGATGTATTATCATTCTTTGAGAAATTCGAGCACTCCTTCCTTTTGCCACGACAATTATCCGAACAGAGGCCGATAAGATCAAATACTTTCTCAAGAGGCTTAAACCCCGAATGAGAATGCAGCTGTTGAATCACCACTGTACTACCTTACCAGAGTTCATCGAGAAGGCTCTGGAATACGAACTCACCGCGAAAGAGATTTCCAAGAAACAACCCCAGTCCAACAACAAAAGGTCCAAGAACCAGAACCAGACTGAGAGTAATCGGGGGACATTCAGGAAGCCCCAGTCATTGCCAAACCCTTCTGATCGATCACCCATGGCGTCAAAGCCCGCCGGATCGCACTCTCGAGCGGTTCCCTCTTCCGCGGTGTGCCACAACTGTGGGGGCCAGGGGCATATCAACTTCAATTGCCCAAAGCCTGCCATCACATGCCATACTTGTGGGAAGAATGGTCACCGTGCTCGTTTTTGCAGGAGTGGGCCCGGACATGATCCAGTGGCGTCTCATGCTCCAGTTCAATCTTCTGTTCAAAACCGGACGCCTCCGTCCGCTTCCTATCAGACCACCGGAGCGAATAGGGGAATGGGCCGTGGGAATCAAAGTGGTACACCTGGTGCCGTCTGCGAAACCCAGGATTTACGAGATGAAGAAAGGCGTGATCCGAGGCCGGCATGATTTGGTATACTCGAGATCCACTCCCGGCTGTTTGTGTTCTTTTTGTTTACGGTGCTTCACACTCCTTTATATCTTCTTCTTGTTTAAGTCGTTTGCCTCTAGACCATGTTATCAATTGTGAGCCCTACGTGATTGGCCTACCTGATGGTAGAAGAATTATTGGAAATCGTGAAGTCCAGGACTGTCCGATTCGTTTGAACGACCGTGAGTGGTTGTCAAATCTGATTGTAGTCGATCTACCTAAGGATGATATAATCTTGGGTATCGATTGGATGGATCGTCACGATGCAATACTCAGTGTCCGCAAGTGGATGGTTACCGTCACTTCTGATGATGGATTCGAGTGTATTTTTCGAGGTGATAATCCCAGTCGTTAGGAGAGTCATCGATGCTATGAAAGCGGTGGCGCTTAATCAAGGGTGTATTGGTTATTGGTGCTACATGACCAAAGCAGCAGATCGACGATTGAATTGGCCGACATTCGGTAGTCCGAGATTACCCGATGTATTTCAGACGAGTTGCAGTGCTTACCTCCTCATCGTGACGTGGAGTTTATTATTGAGTTAGAACTGTGCGTCCCGCTCTCAAAAGCACCGTACCGTATGGCTCCGACGAGATGCAAGAATTGAAGAACCCGGAGGAGTTGGTGACAAAGGCTATATTCGACCTAGTGCGTCCTTGGGGAGCACCGGTGTTATTAAATACGGAAGAAAGATGGATCTCTACGCTTATGTATTGATTACCGTGAGCTGAACAGGGTAACCATCAAGAACAAGTATCCCTTGCCTCGTATTGATGATTTATTGGACCAACTTCAGGGAGCTGCCGTGTTTTCTAAGATCGACTTGAGATCTGGTTATCATCAGTTGAGGATTCGAGAGTCTGACATTTCGAAGACAGCATTCCGTACTCGCTATGGGCATTATGAGTTCGTGGTGATGCCATTTGGACTGACTAATGCACCGGCAGTATTCATGGAGTTGATGAATCGAGTTTTTATTAACTATCTGGATCGCTTTGTAGTCGTTTTCATAGACGACATTCTGATTTACTCTCGCGACCACGAGGAACACGAGAGTCACCTCCACCAAGTTCTCGATACATTGAGGCGGGAACAACTTTATGGGAAATTTTCTAAGTGTGAATTCTGGATGCCTGAGGTTGTCTTTCTCGGGCATGTGATATCAGCCGAAGGGGTGAGAGTGGACCCACAAAAGACGGAAGCCATTCGAGATTGGCTACCACCGAAGAACGTGAAGGAAGTTCGTAGTTTCCTCGGCCTAGCAGGTTACTACCGACGGTTCGTAGAAGGATTTTCTAAAATTGCGCAACCAATGACTAACTTACTGCGAAAGGACAAGAAGTATTTGTGGTCAGAAACATGTCAGAAGAGTTTTGATGAGCTCAAGAGTCGATTAATTTCGGCCCTGTTTTGGTCTTGCCAAAGGAACGGAAGGATTTGTGGTGTATAGTGACGCGTCGAGGCGAGTGCAGGATGTGTACTAATGCAGGAAGGGAAAGTGATTGCCTATGCATCGAGACAATTGCGACCCTATGAAGTTAACTACCCAACCCATGACTTGGAGTTAGCAGCCGTGGTGTTTGCTTTAAAAATCTGGCGTCACTATCTTTATGGAGTTACCTGCCAGATCTTTACGGACCACAAGAGCCTAAAGTACATTTTTACTCAGAAGGAGTTGAACATGAGACAGAGAAGGTGGCTAGAATTAATCAAGGACTATGATATCGAGATCCTTTATCATCCGGGTAAAGCAAATGTGGTTGCCGACGCATTAAGCCGTAAAACCGTGCAAGAGCAGATGCTGAGCCATTTGACAGCACAGAGAGAGTTGCAGTTGGACCTTATGAGGTCAGAAATTGAAGTTTGGTTACAGCGTGTTCAGGGACAACTTTTCACCCTTGAGATTTCTTCGTCTCTTGATGATATGATCAAATCAAAGCAAGTTACGGACCCATTCTTATCTCGAGTTCGGGATGAAGTAAACCAAGGGAAAGCCCCTGGATTCGTGATCCACGAGGATGGATTGATACGTTTTAGAAATCGAGTTTGTGTACCCGCTGACGAAGAGTTGAGGAACTCTATCATGAGAGAAGCCCATGCTACCCCGTACTCTATTCACCCGGGCTCTAGCAAGATGTATAAGGATTTGAAACAGAATTATTGGTGGGGGAATATGAAGCGTGAGGTTGCCGAATTCGTTTCGAGGTGTTTGACCTGTCAGCAGGTTAAGATTGAGCACCAGCGACCTGCAGGAATGCTGAAACCGCTCCCGATTCCTGAGTGGAAATGGGAAGACATATCTATGGATTTTATCACTAGCTTGCCGACGAGTCGTCGAGGAATGAATATGATTTGGGTGATTGTGGACCGTCTGACCAAATCAGCCCACTTCTTGGAGATTAAGGACACGTGGGGCCCCGAGAGATTGGCCCAGCTGTTTACTAAGGAAATTGTGAGACTACACGGTACCCCCAAGAGCATTGTATCAGACCGTGACGGGCGATTTGTGTCACACTTCTGGAGGGCAGTTCATCGTGCGATGGGCACACAGTTGAATTTCAGTACCGCTTTTCATCCACAGACTGATGGTCAGTCGGAAAGAACGATCCAGACTCTAGAAGATATGTTGAGAGCATGTGCTCTTGATTGGAAGAACGATTGGGAAGCCCAGTTGCCTTTGGTGGAATTCACGTATAATAATAGTTGGCACGCTTCGATTCAGATGGCACCGTATGAGGCATTGTATGGCCGTCGCTGTAGGTCCCCCTTGTGTTGGGACGAACTGTCAGAATCTCTGGGTACGGAACCCGATATGTTGTTAGCCGCCCGTGAGAAGATCACTTTGATTAAGAGTCGGTTGTTAACGGCTCAAAGTCGACAGAAGTCTTATGCTGACCATCGTCGACGACCGCTTGAGTTCGAGGTTGGTGACCATGTGTTAATGAAGGTGTCTCCTACTCGAGGTGTTTTTCGTTTCGGGAAGAGGGGCAAGCTGAGCCCAAGGTACATTGGGCCGTTTGAAGTTACAGGTGTGTAGGTGATCGGCTATCGACTAGCCTTGCCACCGACCTTGAGTAAGATTCACAACGTGTTTCATGTCTCCCAGTTGAGGAAATATGTTGCTGATCCGAGCCACGTACTTCAATTCGAAGATATTGAATTAGCAGAGGATCATTCATACGAGGAGCATCCTGTACGGATACTCGAGAGGAGGATCAAGCAGTTGCGGAACAAGACGATTCCCCTACTGAAAGTTCAGTGGTCACGACACGGAGTCGAGGAGGCTACGTGGGAGACCGAGGCTAGTATGCGAGCGAGATATCCCGAGTTATTTACCCCTTAGTTTCGGGGACGAAACTCTTTTTAAGGGGGGGAGTATGTAATATCCGACTGTAACTTTTCATTTTTTTTTTCTGTCGTTGTATTATTCGGATAATCTGATTATCAAAAATCGTTGCATTTAGTTTTATGTTGAGGTATTATAGATTTGAATATCATATCATTGTTATTTCATATGTGATGATTCGATGTTATTAGAGTGTTGCATTTTCGAATTTTTGTTAATGTAGCGTATGCTACACAGTACTATTAACGTACGCTAAACATGTGACTTAGCGTGCGTAAGGTTTCCTCTGTTGCGTACGCTAAGAGGGAATCGCGGCGATTGACTTCAGCACGTGAACCCTTTTAACCGTTAGCATGCATGAGATCTCAATCTGAGCTGGCGTGTCGGTGAGAATCTACTTTTATTAGCGTGCGTAACCCATTTCTCGTTAGCGTGCGCTAACGGCCTGCGATAATTCAAGACAGTAGCCACTGTTAGCCGCTTACGTACGTAATATCGACCGGATAGCGTACGTAAGTGCATTAGCGTACGCTAAACTGTTCCGATAGCGTGCGCTAAGTATGTCCAGTCTATTTATAGGGCCAGCCTGTTTTTCATTTCTTCACAACTCTAAACCGATTCTCTCTCCCTTTTATCGTCCCTCTGCACTCTAAAAACGATATAAACCTTCACCAACTTGTTTCTAAGCCTTGAATCTCGGAGTGGAGCTCATTTTCTTGGAGATTTGGAGTTGTTTTTAAGCTTGGAATATATTCTCTCATAACATTGAAGTTATTCTTCATTTATGGAGGTTGGTGTGTTTTCTTCTCTGCATTATTTTCTTATGTTGATTATTAATGACGAATTATACTTCACCTAGAGTAGATTAAGCAAGTAAAACATGGTTATAATTAAACTCTTTAAGCACTTTTGATGAATATGTTAAATAAGGGTTTGAGATGGAGGTGTTCTTGATGATATAGTGATTTTAATCATGTTGTAATTGTCATCACTCACCTTACGGACGAATTTAGCTCAAGAGGACTTTGATGGATCGGTTAGCTTCTTCATAATCGGATTTAATCAAGAACTTGATATCATAAAGTGATTAAACACCATTTTAGGTATTTATTTACCTTGAGAAGAACTTGATGATGTTAAATATGAGATTAGATGATCTAGTTCGAAACCTTAGAAGCTTTAACAAAGCATATACATCATTGCACAAGTCCTTGAAGATTGATAAGGGTCTTGATAACTACAACAATAACTTTTCATGAATCTAATGTGTTGAGAACTTAGAATGTTTGATCATCATACTAGATAAATGGTGAATTCACCATCATATTAATGAATCCTCCACCTTGCAAACAAAGACTTTGATAACCCTCATGGGTATGGTGTAATCTCGTAACTTATGAACTTGTTGATTAGCTTAAAGTCATTTTAGATGAGAGGAGAATAATCATAATGTGCAGATTTTACCTTTCAACCTTTTAATGTTTTGGAAAGTTTAAGCATCATAAGATGATCTTAACATCATAATTGGTTATTCAACATACCCTTGATAGAACTCTTGCTTATGATGAACCATGCGAACATTCGGTCAATATTGTAAACCGATCCCTATGGTTGTAATGATGATTAGAAGGACTCTGCATAAGGCTTCAATAATTGGTAGTAACAAACTATTCTAAAGGATTGTAGGTTGACGTCTTACTAATCCTATATTGATAATTATACGAATATGTTTTGAGTAAAATGTATTTCGTTTAAGGTTGTTTGTTCGAGTAAAACTTGTCGAGGACCGTTCGTTCGTTCCGATAAGAAGAGGACTATTCTCGTCTCCGTATTAAGGCAAGTTATCTTGCTTGGTTATAATGATGATTAGATTCTTCTGATGGTTATATCTTTCATATGTATGAATTGTTCATGAAATGTTTGTCGTGATTTTGATATTGTCCTTGACGTTATTCCGTTTTCTTCATGGGTTGCATTCCCAAGTACGTCGTTTTGGATCATTGATCTCGTTGGCCTTATTTTCACTTCGGTGAGTTTTTCTTGATCCTTAATCGGATATGTGATTTGTTGAATTCGTTGTCATGTTGTATCATGACATATCCGGAATCATATCTGTGTTCCGATTGGTTATTGTGTAGGATTTTTAGCCAGGCACATATAGTCATCGGCGGATATTATTCCGCGTTGGACTGTGCACACGGGACGTATTTTCGTGAGGCTAATTAGGTACATTGTCCTACGTATATTCTGGATTCCATATACGGGGCGGACATGTGCACGGACACATTTCCGGATCGGGCGTACTGTGATGTCCATCTTTGAGCCATATCGTAAATCGTCCATAGTATTGGATGCTTGTGACTGTTCGTTTCATACGCCCGAGGGGTATGATTGATAGTCGGAATGATTTCTTTGAAATCTATATATGTGAATTTTATATGTCAGAAGAATTGATTATCATGTATATCTGACCCTGTGTTGGGCGAAATACTTGTATTGTATTTTAGGTCGAGGCAAGGGCAAGGCACGGGAAGAGCATGTCGACGGCGAAGGATTCGAAGGATACTAGTTCGGGGGCCCCTCATCTTTGTTGTCCGGTTATGTTAAACCGTGTTGTGTTATTCCTGTTCCATTTAAATTGCTATTTGGTTGTATTTGACATTTGAAGTATTTTCCATCTCCATATGGTTTATACTTGTTTTTGGATCCTGTGTATTGTAAGGTCGTTGGCCATATTTTGATAAACTCCTAAACGGAGTAATGACTATTCATTGTGGTTTGGTATCACAAATAATATTTATTTAATTTGTTTTGGATATCGCCTGGTGAGTCCCAGTGTGGGATTCACGGCACTGTAATAGCCGCTTTGGGGTGTTACATTTGGAGTCAACGCTTATTAGCATGCTTATATGTATTGTAGTGTGCGCTAATTAGCTAAAGTGCAGAATATTATAAATGAGACAACGACCCATTTTGGCTTATATTTCCTTCGTCCATTCTTCATTCTTGAGAGGCCAGAGAGCAATAATTATCCTCCTAACACACTTAGAACACATCTACGTGATCCTTGAATATTGGATATTACTTATGTGTAATCATTGAAGAGAAGTAACACCTTGGAGTGGCATATAACCAACCGGAGTCGGATTCTACCTTGCGGTTCAGTAATTTCGTTATATTAAGGTATGCTCAATCTATCTCCAGCCTTAGATTTTGGATTCTAAGGAATTAGATGATCATGCTAACGAGATATTGAATTTCATTAGTGAATTATTCAACAAACATCATGTTTAGAAGTTGGGAACGTCTATGCTTATGATATTATCATTGGGACCTTGTAGTTGGAATCCTAATACTTTAATTGATGAGAGAAACATTCTGAAGTTGGCTATCCGTATGATTTATGTTAGCTTAGTGACCATAAATTGGAGGTGGTATTATTTTTGGTTATATGGACTTAAGGGAAGAATCATCTTAGGAAATATTCTTTCATATAAGTTGGAGTTGTTAATTCACCTCAAGATGAAGTCTGAATGTGTATAATGATAGTAAAATCTAATGCACCAACCGGAGATCACCGAACTTCACATGAGAATTGTAATCAAGATAGATTATGGTGTTGTGATGATTATACATATACTCGTATCTCGAAGTTGTTATTATCCGTGAGATCATTCATAAAGTTTATGAACATAACTGTAGTCGGATAACAAACATTAATCACTGAGGAATTCGCTTACTTCATCACCATTTGTGCAACCTGCTGCCCTCCAGTGAACTGCCATGCATGCTTAGCGTGTGCTAAACTACAAGAATTAACGTGCGCTATCGAGTACGTTTAGCGTACGCCACGTTTAGAACTTAGCGTGCGTTAAGTCATCAGGCGAGTCAGTCGGCTGATCAGTGAGGCACTGACCGTGCATAGTTAGCATACGCTAGGCTGTGTGTACTGCGTGCGCTAACGAGTATCATTAACGTACGCTACATAGGATGCGTAGCGTGCGTTAAGCGATCCAGACAGATTGCATTTTAAGGACTTGCTACCGTAATTTTTGAATTGTTAGACGTTCGTACGGCATGAGATGAATTCTATGCTATTTCTTTTGTTAAGGTTCGAGCTTAATATGTGATTGACCGAAGGGAACGACCTTCGAGTATTTTGATATTCGTGGAAGTTTTATTCTTGTCAACGAACCGAGGCAAGTACTCTAATTAGAATTGTTTATATTATGACAGTTATGATGTGATTGTATTGTGTAAATGTGTTGTGATTATATGTCCACCATGCGTTGATCCGACGGGAATCATCATGGGAATCTATAGCTGTGTGCGCTGGATCGTTGGACAGGTAGTTCCACCATGTGTTGATCCGACGGGATCATCATGGGAATCTATAGCTGTGTGCACTGGATCGCTGGAATACCATCAGTATGTTGAAACTGTTATGATATGATATGTGTTGTTGATATTTCTCGTTGGAGAAACTTGTTATGATATAATGGTTGATTATATCACTGTTGTATGATTATTGTACTTGTACTAGCATCGTTATGCTAACCCCTTCGGGGGTGAACATTTTGTTTATGTTCAGGATCCAGGAGAGCGGGAAAACAACCACTGGAGCTGCATGACGACGAGGGTGCAGAGTGATGTTTCGGCCGGGTTTGGTTGACTATTGTTTGTTGGTTATTTCAATAAGTACTCGAGTACGTAGTTGTTTATAATGAATTTGAATTTGGTGATGTATTAATAAGTTTCTATTAAACATTTATATTTTCAGTATTTGGTCAGAACTGTTGTATCTTAATTCCGTTACTTCCATTCATTTGTACCTGTTAATGTCTGTTCAATTCTTCAGCCTTGTAAATCCTTCTGTAAGGATTTACGGCGCTGTAATATTCCTGAATATATCGAGGGTGTTACAGAATATGGCATCAGAGCTAATATTATGGATATCTTGGCCGTTGGGTTAGAATAGGGGTCATTTATGTCTTTTGAGGTAACCGGCCGCGAATAATATCACTGTACTGCCTACGTCTTCGTGCGGGCAGTGGTGTAAGTTCCTAAACTCTATCTCGTTCTTTACATGTTATACCACTTTATACTTGAACATTAGAACGATGTTGTTTCCTGTATATTGAGTATCTATGCTTACAGTATGTTGAGAGGCGGACGTGGACGTGGTCGCGGTCGTGGACGCGGATGAAGGAATGCTGAAAGGGAGGCGTCGCCTTCTAATCAGGCCAGTCATAGCTCAGGCGAGCCGCAACGATCCATCAATAACGAACCGGAACCTACTGTACCAGAAATACTTCGTCAAGTGGTGAATCAGATGACTCAGTTCGCTCAGGTCGTGGACCGAATGCAGGTGGCGGTGGGATATCAGCAGGGAGATGGACAGCAAAGGATCCCAGAAATGGGAAATCGAGGTGACCGATGGTTGCAAGAAGTAGCAAAGATGAAACCACCCAAATTTGACGGCTTTTCCGAGACTCCCACTTGGGATCATTAGTTGAAGGAATTGGAGAAAATTTTTGCTGGAATTAATTGCCCAGACGACAGGAGAGCTCCTATTGCCCAGTACTTTCTGATAGGGGAAGCATCCGAGTGGTGGGAAGCTATCCGACCTGCAGATCATGAGCTGATTGGACAGAATTTAAAATGATGATGGAAGCTCAGTACTGCCCTCGTCCTGTGAGGGAAGCCAAAGTTCGAGAGTTTTTCTCCGCTCAGCCATCAAACGAACCCGTATCCCAGACCATTAAGACGTTTAATCAGCAATTAGCATTTGTTCGATATCTGGTCAGAACAGATGCAGAGATGATGATTCACTTTGAAATGAGGATGAAACCAGAAATACAGAAGTACATGTCCGGTTTTGAATGTACCACTCTCCGCCAATACCAAGAAGGCATTGGCGTACCAAATTAAGGAAGTAGCAATGGAAAAACTTACGGAGTCGAAAAAGCAGAAAGTCTCTGGTACTTTCACAGAGCACAAGAACAGCGGGCGTCGCAAAGCCTAGTCATCCTTTTATTCTTTCAAGAAACCTCCACACCCATCTAAGAGCGGAAAGAATTTTGGAACAATGTCGGCCACGACGGATTCAGCTAGGAGGTGCTTTAACTGTGGTCGCCCAGGTCACCTTTGGCGTGATTGTTTGCGCACTCCAGTTACATGTTTTGATTGCGGACAGGAAGGGAACCGTGCGACGTTTTGCAAGGATGCGACCAAGTATAATGGAACCCATTCATCACAGCCAGTTTAGAAGGAAGCTAGTATCCAACAGACGCAGCAAAGTGTTCAGATGCCTCAGAATTTTGGCCGCGGACGAGGCAGAGGACAATGGGACCGAAAGGGGACATCGAGTGTCGGATCTGTTCCCCCACGTCTGTACGAGATGAGGAGGACAGACGATCAGGATGCTGCTGTTGCATCAGGTACTATCCAGATCCTTTCCCAGCCAGTTAGCATTTTATTCGATACAGGAGCTACGCATTCTTTTATATCCTTGTCTTATGTAAATCGTTTGAATATTTCTGGTTTTCATACTTGTGAACCTTATGTTGTTGGTTTACCGAGTGAAGAGAGGATTGTTGGGAAATTAGAAACCAGAAATTTCCCTGTATCATTTGGAGGCAGAGAGTGGCTCTCAAATTTGATTGTGATAGAAATGCATGGAGACGACCTGATACTCGGAGACGATTGGCTTAATCATTATGGAGATATTGTAAACTACCGAAGGAGGAACATTTTGCTGATCGCTGACGATGGCTCCGAAGTACTGTTTGAAGGATGGAAACCAGGAAGCTCAGGAAAGTTGATCAAGGCGATGAAAGCTGTCAAATTGTTGAAACAGGGCTGTACTGGATGCTGGTGTTATGCAATGAAGAGAAGACAAAATTGTGGAACTTTCATCCATTCCTGTTGTTAACGAATTTCCAGATGTATTTCCTGACGAGTTACCTGGACTACCTCCACGAAGGGATGTAGAATTTACCATTGAGCTGGAACCCGGAGCTACATCAATTTCTAAGGCGCCGTATCGTATGGCACCTACTGAGATGTATGAACTAAAGAAGCAGCTAGAGGAGTTATTGGAAAAAGGCTATATCCAGCCAAGCGTTTCGCCTTGGGGAGCGCCAGTTCTTTTTGTTCGGAAGAAGAATGGATCGCTTCGACTGTGTATTGACTATCGAGAGCTGAACAAAATGACAATTAAGAACAAGTATCCGTTGCCATGGATTGATGATTTATTTGACTAGTTGTAAGGAGCAACAATATTTTCTAAAATCGATCTGAGATCAGGATATCATCAGCTGAGGATTAAGGAATCTGATGTTCCAAAATCAGCGTTCAGAACTTGTTACGGACACTATGAGTTTGTAGTGATGCCGTTTGGTCTCACTAATGCACCTGCTGTATTCATGCAATTGATGAACCGAGTGTTCATCGAATATTTGGATAAATTTGTGGTCATGTTCATTGATAACATTCTAGTGTATTCTAAGAACCCGGAAGAGCATGCACATCATTTGCGGATTGTATTAGAACTTTTAAGAAGCGAGCAACTGTACGCCAAACTCTCTAAGTGTGAATTCTGGCTGAAGGAAGTAATGTTCCTCAGTCATGTGGTATCAACTGAAGGAGTCCGAGTATATCCTCAGAAGATTGAAGCGGTTTTGGATTGGAAGCCTCCAAAGAACGTGAATGAAGTCCGAAGTTTCTTAGGACTTGCTAGGTATTATCGTTGGTTCGTGGAAGGGTTTTCCAAAATTTCCCGCCCACTTACTCGACTCATGCAGAAAACTCAAAAGTTTGAGTGGAACGAGTTGTGTCAGATTAGCTTTGATGAATTGAAGAAGAGATTGACGACGGCGCCGATTCTATCACTTCCACAGGGGACTGGAGGATTCATAGTTTACAGTGATGCTTCGAACCAAGGACTCGGATGCGTATTGATGTAGAATGACAAGCTGATCGCTTATGCGTCGCGACAGCTGAAACCTTATGAAGTGAATTACCCAACACATGATTTGGAACTAGCGGCAGTAGTTTTTGCTTTGAAGATCTGGAGGCATTATCTGTACGGGACTCACTGTTAGATCTTTACGGATCACAAGAGTCTCAAATATATCTTCAGTCAGAAAGAGCTGAACATGCGGCAAAGAAGATGGTTAGAGCTGATTAAGGACTACGACTTAGAGATTTTGTATCATCCAGACAAAGCAAATGTGGTGGCCGATGCACTTAGCCGCAAGCCTATTTCTATTCAGATGCTGGAGACTCTGACCTCCCAACTTAACCTTCAACGAGAGATGATTAGAGAAGGAATTGAAGTGTGGTTACAAAGAGTCCAAGGACAACTGTGCGTGATGGAATTAACTTCATCATTAACCGAAGAAATCAAATCTAGACAGACAGATGATCCTCTGATGATTCAGTTACATGATGAAGTGATCAAAGGAAAGGCCCCCGGATTCCTAATTCATGATGATGGAGTTTTGAGATTTCAGAACCGACTTTGCGTTCCTGATATCGATGTACTGAAACAGATGATTATGAAGGAAGCTCACAGCTCGCCCTATTCTATCCACCCAGGCACCAGTAAGATGTATAAGGACTTAAAACAGAATTTCTGGTGGGGCAACATGAAGAAAGATGTAGCGGACTATGTTTCGAAATGCTTGACTTGTCAGCAAGTTAAGATCGAGCATCAACGACCTTCCGGGATGTTGAGGCCGCTTCCGATTCCTGAATGGAAGTGGGAGGACATATCGATGGACTTTATTACTAGTATGCCAAGAACCAAGATAGGAATGAACATGATTTGGGTGATAGTGGATCGTTTAACCAAATCAGCTAATTTTCTAGGCATTAAGGATACGTGGGGACCAGAGAGGTTGGCACGAGTATTTATTTCGGAGATAGTTCGATTGCATGGTACACCGTAGACCATTATTTCAGATCGAGACGGCCGTTTTGTGTCTCATTTTTGGAAAGCAGTTCATAAGGCATTGGGGACCATTGAACTTCAGTACAGCTTATCACCCGCAGACTGACGGACAATCCAAGAGGACCATTCAAACGGTGAAAGACATGCTAAGGGCCTGTGCCTTAGATTGGTCAAACGATTGGGAAATTCATCTACCATTGAGTGAATTTACCTACAACAATAGTTGGCATGCTTCCATTAAGATGGCATCATTTGAGGCATTATACGGGAGAAGATGCAGATCGCCCCTATGCTGGGACGATTCATCAGACTTGATCGGAACAGAACCAGAGTTGATCGTACAGACTCGAGAGAAGACAGCCTTAATTCGTGAAAGACTGTTGACCGCCAAGAGTCGACAAAAATCTTATGCAGACGTACGACGTCGCCCTCTGTAGTTTAGTACAGGAGACCATGTACTTTTGAAGGTTTCTCCTACTTGGGGAATCTTTCATTTCGGAAGGAAAGGAAAACTAAGTCCGAGATATATCGGACCATTTGAATCCTTGAGAGAGTTGGAGAGTTGCCATACAAATTGGCATTGCCTCCGTCATTGTGCCATGTTCAAAGCATGTTCCACGTATCCCAGTTACGGAAGTATATACCCGATCCTAGTCATGTCATTGATTTCGGCGAGATCGAAGTCGCTCATGATAGACATTTGAAGAAAAACCGGTCAAGATACTCGAGAGTCGAGTTAAGCAGTTGAGGAACAAACCAATCGTTTTGGTCAAAGTTTAATGGTCACGTCACGGAGTGGAAGAAGCCACATGGGAAACGGAAGATGGCATGAAGTCCAGATATCCCGAGTTATTTTCGTCTTGAGTTTCGGGACGAAACTCCTTTTTCGTAGGAGAGTATGTAATATCCGGATTTATTACTGTGTATTTCATCTGTATTCGAACCCTGTACTATTCGGATATGTGGTATTGATTATTGGAGTATGATATTTCTTTCATTGGTATCTTTGTACATAAGTATAGCAACATGCAAATTTTCTCATGCAAACCCGTGATAGCGCACGCTAAGAATGTAGCTTAACGCGCGCTATCGGATACTACTAGCGCACGCTACGTATGTAGGAGTTGCATGCACTAGACACTGAATTATTGAGCTGGGCGTCTAGCACATGCGCCAGCCGGGACATGGGTCCGGATAAGATTCCCTCGGACGAACCTGGACAGATTTGGAGTGAACGCTTATTCGCGTGCGCTAAGTATGTATTGTAGCGTGCGCTAATTAGCTAAAGTGCAGAATATTATAAATGAGACAACAACCCATTTTGGCTTACATTTCCTTCGTCCATTCTTGATTCTTGAGAGGCCAGAGAGCAATAATTATCCTCCTAACACACTTAGAACACATCTACGTGATCCTTGAATATTACTTATGAGTAATCATTTAAGAGAAGTAACACCTTGGAGTGGCATATAACCAACCGGAGTCGGATTCTACCTTACGGTTCAGTAATTTCGTCATATTAAGGTATGCTCAATCTATCTCCAGCCTTAGATTTTGGATTTTAAGGAATTAGATGATCATGCTAACGAGATATTGAATTTCATTATTGAATTATTCAACAAACATCATGTTCAGAAGTTGGGAACGTCTATGCTTATCATATTATCGTTGGAACCTTGTAGTTGGAATCCTAATACTTTAATTGATGAGAGAAACATTCTGAAGTTGGCTATCCGTATGATTTATGTTAGCTTAGTGACCATAAATTGGAGGTGGTATTATTTTCGGTTATAAGGACTTAAGGGAAGAATCATCTTAGGAAATATTCTTTCATATAAGTTGGAGTTGTTAATTCACCTCAAGATGAAGTCTGAATGTGTATAATGATAGTAAAATCTAACGCACCAACCGGAGATCACCGAACTTCGCATGAGAATTGTAATCACTGAGGAATTCGCTTACTTCATCACCATTTGTGCAACCTGCTACCCTCCAGTGAACTGCCATGCACGCTTAGCGTGCGCTAAACTACAAGAATTAACGTGCGCTATCGAGTACGTTTAGCGTACACCATGTTTAGAACTTAGCGTGCGTTAAGTCATCAGGCGAGTCAGTTAGCTGATCAGTGAGGCACTGACCATGCATGGTTAGCGTACGCTAGGATGTGTGTACTGCGTGCGCTAATGAGTATCATTAACATACGCTACATAGGATGCGTAGCGTGCGTTAAGCGATCGAGACAGATTGCATTTTAAGGACTTTCTACCGTAATTTTTGAATTGTTAGACGTTCGTACGGCATGAGATGAATTCAATGCTATTTTTTTGTTAAGGTTCGAGCTTAACACGTGATTGATCGAAGGGGACGACCTTCGAGTATTTTGATATTCTTGGAAGTTTTATTCTTGTCAACGAACCGAGGCAAGTACTCTAATTAGAATTGTTTATATTATGACAGTTATGATGTGATTGTATTGTGTAAATGTGTTGTGATTATATGTCCACCATGCGTTGATCCGACGGGAATCATCATGGGAATCTATAGCTGTGTGCGCTGGATCGTTGGACAGGTAGTTCCACAATGTGTTGATCCGATGGGATCATCATGGGAATCTATAGCTGTGTGCGCTGGATCGCTGGAATACCATCAGTATGTTGAAACTGTTATGATATGATATGTGTTGTTGATATTTCTCGTTGGAGAAACTTGTTATGATATAATGGTTGATTATATCACTGTTGTATGATTATTGTACTTGTACTAGCATCGTTGTGCTAACCCCTTCGGGGGTGAACATTTTGTTTATGTTCAGGATCCAGGAGAGCGGGAAAACAACCACTGGAGCTGCATGACACGAGGGTGCAGAGTGATGTTCCGGCCGGGTTTAGTTGACTATTGTTTGTTGGTTATTTCAATAAGTACTCGAGTACATAGTCGTTTATAATGAATTTGAATTTGGTGATATATTAATAAGTTTCTGTTAAACATTTGTATTTTCAGTATTTGGTCAGAACTGTTGTATCTTAATTCCGTTACTTCCATTCATTTGTACCTGTTAATGTCTGTTAAATTCTTCAGCCTTGTAAATCCTTCTGTAAAGGATTTATGGCACTGTAATATTCCTGAATATATCGGGGGTGTAACATGTTATTCGGGTAGTGTGTATCATTACCCTATTTTTATGTTTATCTTTGATATACGTGTTATTCCTGAATAATGACGTGATATGATTATTCAGGTGAGGTTTGTTAGCTGCATAAAATCACAGTTGAGGTTACTCAAATGATATATTCAGGAAAAAAATTTAAATAGTCTATTCACCCCCTCTAGACTGTCCTCTGAGTATCTGTGACCTACAATACTTTATTCAGGAAGGGCGTATGATTGGTGGGTTATCCAACCAGGTATTGACCTGACAAGGGCTTTCTGGTATGTAAGCTGCATAAATTCACAACTGAGGTTACTCAACTGATACATTCAGGAAAAGATTTTATACAGTCTATTCACCCCCCTCCCCCCTCTAGACTGTCCTTTGAGTATTTGTGACCTACAATAACCTAAGCGTGTATCAGTACCCTATTGTTTTTTATCTTTGATATACGTGTTATTCCTGAATAATGACGTGATATGATTATTTAGGTGAGGTTTATTAGCTGCATAAAATCACAGCTGAGGTTACTCAACTGATATATTCAGGAAACTATTTTAGATAGACTATTCACCCCCCCTCTCTAGATTGTCCTCTGAGTATCTGTAACCTACAATACTTTATTAGGGAAGCGCGTATCACTCGGAGGTTTATCCAACAAGGTATTGCCCTTACAAAGGCTTTTGGGTATGTTATTCGGGTAGTGTGTATCATTACCCTAATTTTATGTTTATCTTATATATACATGTTATTCTTGAATAATGACGTGATATGATTATTCAGGTGAGGTTTGTTAGCTACATAAAATCACAGTTGAGGTTACTCAAATGATATATTCAGGAAAAAAATTTAGATAGTCTATTCACCCCCTCTTGACTGTCCTCTGAGTATCTGTGACCTACAATACTTTATTCAGGAAGGGCATATGATTGGTGGGTTATCCAACCAGGTATTGACCTGACAAGGGCTTTCAGGTATGTAAGCTGCATAAATTCACAGCTGAGGTTACTCAACTGATACATTCAGGAAAAGATTTTATACAGTCTATTCACCCCCCTCCCCCCTCTAGACTGTCCTCTGAGTATTTGTGACCTACAGTAACCTAAGCGTGTATTAGTATCCTATTGTTTTTTTATCTTTGATATACGTGTTATTCATGAATAATGACGTTATATGATTATTTAGGTGAGGTTTATTAGCTTCATAAAATCACAGCTGAGGTTACTCAACTGATATATTCAGGAAAAGATTTTAGACAGAATATTCACCCCCCCTCTTTAGACTGTCCTCTGAGTATCTGTGACCTACAATACTTTATTAGGGAAGCGCGTATCACTCGGCGGTTTATCCAACAAGGTATTGCCATGACAAGGGCTTTTGGGTATGTTATTCGGGTAGTGTGTATCATTACCCTATTTTTATGTTTATCTTTGATATACATGTTATTCCTGAATAATGACGTGATATGATTATTCAGGTGAGGTTTGTTAGCTACATAAAATCACAGTTGAGGTTACTCAAATGATATATTCAGTAAAAAAAATTTAAATAGTCTATTCACCCTTTCTTGACTGTCCTCTGAGTATCTGTGACCTACAATACTTTATTCAGGAAGGGCGTATGATTGGTGGGTTATCCAACCAGGTATTGACCTGACAAGGGCTTTCGGGTATGTAAGCTGCATAAATTCACAGCTGAGGTTACTCAACTGATACATTCAGGAAAAGATTTTATACAGTCTATTCACCCCCCTCCCCCCTCTAGACCGTCCTCTGAGTATTTTTGACCTACAGTAACCTAAGCGTGTATCAGTACCCTATTGTTTTTTATCTTTGATATACGTGTTATTCCTGAATAATGACGTGATATGATTATTTAGGTGAGGTTTATTAGCTGCATAAAATCACAGCTGAGGTTACTCAACTGATATATTCAGGAAAAGATTTTAGACAGACTATTCACCCCCCCTCTCTAGACTGTCCTCTGAGTATCTGTGACCTACAATACTTTATTAGGGAAGCGCGTATCACTCGGCGGTTTATCCAACAAGGTATTGCCCTGACAAGGGCTTTTGGGTATGTTATTCGGGTAGTGTGTATCATTACCCTATTTTTATGTTTATCTTTGATATACGTGTTATTCCTGAATAATGACGTGATATGATTATTCAGGTGAGGTTTGTTATCTTCATAAAATCACAGTTTAGGTTACTCAACTGATATATTCAGGAAAAAAACTTAAATAGTCTATTCACCCCCTCTAAACTGTCCTCTGAGTATCTGTGACCTACAATACTTTATTCAGGAAGGGCGTATGACTGGCGGGTTATCCAACCAGGTATTGACCTGACAAGGGCTTTCGGGTATGTAAGCTTCATAAATTCACAGCTGAGGTTACTCAACTGATACATTCAGGAAAAGATTTTATACAGTCTATTCACTCCCCTCCCCCCTCTAGACTGTCCTCTGAGTATTTGTGACCTACAGTAACCTAAGCGTGTATCAGTACCCTATTGTTTTTTTATCTTTGATATACGTGTTATTCCTGAATAATGACGTGATATGATTATTTAGGTAAGGTTTGTTAGCTGCATAAAATCACAACTGAGGTTACTCAACTGATATATTCAGAAAAGATTTTAGACAGTCTATTCACCCCACTCTCTAGATTGTCCTCTGAGTATCTATGACCCACAGTACTTTATTCGGGAAACGCATATCACTCGGCGGTTTATCCAACAAGGTATTGCCCTAATAAAGGCTCTTTTGTTTTATTTATCTTTGATATACGTGTTATTCTTGAATAATGACATGATATGACTATTCAAGTGAGGTTTGTTAACTAGATAAAATCACAGTCGAGGTTACTCAACTGATATATTAAGGAAAAGATTTTAGACAGTTTATTCACCCCCTTCTAGAGTGTCCTCTAAGTATCTGTGACATACAGTACTTTATTCAGGAAGGGTGTATCACTCGGCGGGTTATCCAACCAGGTATTGACATGACAAGGGCTCTGGGGTATATAAGCTACATAAATTCAGAGCTGGGGTAACTCAACTGATACATTCAGGAAAATATTTTAGAAAGTATATTCTCCCCCCTCCCCCCTCTAGACTGTCCTCTGAGTATTTGTGACCTAAAGTAACCAAAGTGTGTATCAGTGCCCTATTGTTTTTTTTTATCTTTGATATACGTGTTATTCCTGAATAATGATGTGATATGATTATTCATGTGAGGTTTGTTAGCTGCATAAAATCACAGCTAAGATTACTCACCTGATATATTCAGGAAAAGATTTTAAACAGTCTAATTACCCCCCTCTAGACTGTCCCCTGAGTATCTGTGAGCTACAGTACTTTATTCGGGAAGCGCGTATCACTCGTCGGGTTATCCAACTAGGTATTGCCCTGACAAGGGCTTTGGGGTATGTTATTCAGGTAGCGCCTATCAGTACCTTATTTTTATCTTTATCTTTATCTTTGATATACGTGTTATTCCTGAATAATGACGTGATATGATTATTCAGGCGAGGTTTGTTAGCTGCATAAAATCACAGTTGAGGTTACTCAACTGCTATATTCAGGAAAAAAATTTTAATAGTCTATTCACCCCACTCTCTAGATTGTCCTCTGAGTATCTATGACCCACAGTACTTTATTCGGGAAGCGCATATCACTCGGCAGTTTATCCAACAAGGTATTGCCCTAATAAAGGCTCTTTTGTTTTATTTATCATTGATATACGTGTTATTCTTGAATAATGACATGATATGACTATTCAAGTGAGGTTTGTTAACTAGATAAAATCACAGTTGACGTTACTCAACTGATATATTCAGGAAAAGATTTTAGACAGTTTATTCACCCTTTTCTAGACTGTCCTCTAAGTATATGTGATATACAGTACTTTATTCAGGAAGGGCGTATCACTCGGCGGGTTATCCAACCAGGTATTGACATGACAAGGGCTCTGGGGTATATAAGCTACATAAATTCAGAGCTGGGGTAACTCAACTGATACATTTAGGAAAATATTTTAGAAAGTATATTCTCCCCTCTCCCCCCTCTAGACTGTCCTCTGAGTATTTGTGACCTAAATTAACCAAAGTGTGTATCAGTGCCCTATTGTTTTGTTTATCATTGATATACGTGTTATTCCTGAATAATGATGTGATATGATTATTCATGTGAGGTTTGTTAGCTGCAGAAAATCACAGCTGAGATTACTCAACTGATATATTCAGGAAAAGATTTTAAACAGTCTAATTACCCCCCCTCTAGACTGTCCCCTGAGTATCTGTGAGCTACAGTACTTTATTCGGGAAGCGCGTATCACTCGGCGGGTTATCCAACTAGGTATTGCCCTGACAAGGGCTTTGGGGTATGTTATTCAGGTAGCGCCTATCAGTACCCTATTGTTTTTTTTTATCTTTGATATACATGTTATTCCTGAATAATGACGTGATATGATTATTCAGGTGAGTTTTGTTAGCTGCATAAAATCACAGCTAAGCTTACTCAATTGATATATGCAGGAAAAGATTTTAGACAGTCTATTCACCCCCCCTCTCTAGACTGTCCTTTGAGTATCTGTGACCTACAGTACTTTATTAGGGAAGCGCGTATCACTCGGCGGTTTATCCAACAAGGTATTGCCCTGAAAAGGGCTTTTAGGTATGTTATTCGGGTAGTGAGTATCATCACCTTATTTTTATCTTTATCTTTGATATACGTGTTATTCATGAATAATGACGTGATATGATTATTCAGGTGAGGTTTGTTAGCTGCATAAAATCACAGTTGAGGTTACTCAACTGATATATTCAGGAAAAAAATTTAAATAGTCTATTCACCCCACTCTCTAGATTGTCCTCTGAGTATCTATGACCCACAGTACTTTATTCGGGAAGCGCATATCACTCGGCAGTTTATCCAACAAGGTATTGCCCTAATAAAGGCTCTTTTGTTTTATTTATCATTGATATACGTGTTATTCTTGAATAATGACATGATATGACTATTCAAGTGAGGTTTGTTAACTAGATAAAATCACAGTTGAGGTTACTCAACTGATATATTAAGGAAAAGATTTTAGACAGTTTATTCACCCCCTTCTAGAGTGTCCTCTAAGTATCTGTGACATACAGTACTTTATTCAGGAAGGGCGTATCACTCGGCGAGTTATCCAACCAGGTATTGACATGACAAGGGCTTTGGGGTATATAAGCTACATAAATTCAGAGCTGGGGTAACTCAACTGATACATTCAGGAAAATATTTTAGAAAGTATATTCTCCCCCTCCCCCCTCTAGACTGTCCTCTGAGTATTTGTGACCTAAAGTAACCAAAGTGTGTATCAGTGCCCTATTGTTTTTTTTATCTTTGATATACGTGTTATTCCTGAATAATGATGTGATATGATTATTCATGTGAGGTTTGTTAGCTGCCTAAAATCACAGCTGAGATTACTCACCTGATATATTCAGGAAAAGATTTTAAACAGTCTAATTACCCCCTCTAGACTGTCCCCTGAGTATCTGTGAGCTACAGTACTTTATTCGGGAAGCGCGTATCACTCGGCGGGTTATCCAACTAGGTATTGCCCTGACAAGGGCTTTGGGATATGTTATTCAGGTAGCGCCTATCAGTACCTTATTTTTATCTTTATCTTTATCTTTGATATACGTGTTATTCCTGAATAATGACGTGATATGATTATTCAGGCGAGGTTTGTTAGCTGCATAAAATCACAGTTGAGGTTACTCAACTGATATATTCAGGAAAAAAATTTAAATAGTCTATTCACCCCACTCTCTAGATTGTCCTCTGAGTATCTATGACCCACAGTACTTTATTCGGGAAGCGCATATCACTCGGCAGTTTATCCAACAAGGTATTGCCCTAATAAAGGCTCTTTTGTTTTATTTATCATTGATATACGTGTTATTCTTGAATAATGACATGATATGACTATTCAAGTGAGGTTTGTTAACTAGAAAAAATCACAGTTGAGGTTACTCAACTGATATATTCAGGAAAAGATTTTAGACAGTTTATTCACCCCCTTCTAGACTGTCCTCTAAGTATCTGTGACATACAGTACTTTATTCAGGAAGGGCGTATCACTCGGCGGGTTATCCAACCAGGTATTGACATGACAAGGGCTCTGGGGTATATAAGCTACATAAATTCAGAGCTGGGGTAACTCAACTGATACATTCAGGAAAATATTTTAGAAAGTATATTCTCCCCTCTCCCCCCTCTAGACTGTCCTCTGAGTATTTGTGACTTAAATTAACCAAAGTGTGTATCAGTGCCCTATTGTTTTGTTTATCTTTGATATACGTGTTATTCCTGAATAATGATGTGATATGATTATTCATGTGAGGTTTGTTAGCTGCATAAAATCACAGCTGAGATTACTCAACTGATATATTCAGGAAAAGATTTTAAACAGTCTAATTACCCCCCCTCTAGACTGTCCCCTGAGTATCTGTGAGCTACAGTACTTTATTCGGGAAGCGCGTATCACTCGGCGGGTTATCCAACTAGGTATTGCCCTGACAAGGGCTTTGGGGTATGTTATTCAGGTAGCGCCTATCAGTACCCTATTGTTTTTTTATCTTTGATATACATGTTATTCCTGAATAATGACGTGATATGATTATTCAGGTGAGTTTTGTTAGCTGCATAAAATCACAGCTAAGGTTACTCAATTGATATATTCAGGAAAAGATTTTAGACAGTCTATTCACCCCCCCTCTCTAGACTGTCCTTTGAGTATCTGTGACCTACAGTACTTTATTAGGGAAGCGCGTATCACTCGGCGGTTTATCCAACAAGGTATTGCCCTGAAAAGGGCTTTTAGGTATGTTATTCGGGAAGTGAGTATCATCACCTTATTTTTATCTTTATCTTTGATATACGTGTTATTCATGAATAATGACGTGATATGATTATTCAGGTGAGGTTTGTTAGCTGCATAAAATCACAGTTGAGGTTACTCAGCTGATATATTCAGGAAAAAATTTAAATAGTCTATTCACCCCCTCTAGACTGTCCTCTGAGTATCTGTGACCTACAGTACTTTATTCAGGTAGGGCGTATGATTGGCGGGTTATCCAACCAAGTATTGACCTGACAAGGGCTTTCGGCTATGTAAGCTGCATAAATTCACAGCTGAGGTTACTCAACTGATACATTCAGGAAAAGATTTTATACAGTCTATTCACCCCCCTCCCCCCTCTAGACTGTACTCTGCGTATTTGTGACCTACAGTAACCTAAGCGTGTATCAGTACCCTATTGTTTTTTATCTTTGATATACGTATTATTCCTGAATAATGACGTGATATGATTATTTAGGTGAGGTTTATTAGCTGCATAAAATCACAGCTGAGGTTACTCAACTGATATATTCAGGAAAAGATTTTAGACAAACTATTAACCCCCCCTCTCTAGACTGTCCTCTGAGTATCTGTGACCTACAATACTTTATTAGGGAAGCGCGTATCACTCGGCGGTTTATTCAACAAGGTATTGCCGTGACAAGGGATTTTGGGTATGTTATTCGGGTAGTGTGTATCATTACCTTATTTTTATCTTTATCTTTGATATACGTGTTATTCCTGAATAATGACGTGATATGATTATTCAGGTGAGGTTTGTTAGCTGCATAAAATCACAGTTGAGGTTACTCAACTGATATATTCAGGAAAAAAATTTAAATAGTCTATTCACCCCACTCTCTAGATTGTCCTCTGAGTATCTATGACCCACAGTACTTTATTCGGGAAGCGCATATCACTCGGCAGTTTATCCAACAAGGTTTTGCCCTAATAAAGGCTCTCTTGTTTTATTTATCATTGATATACGTGTTATTCTTGAATAATGACATGATATGACTATTCAAGTGAGGTTTGTTAACTAGAAAAAATCACAGTTGAGGTTACTCAACTGATATATTCAGGAAAAGATTTTAGACAGTTTATTCACCCCCTTCTAGACTGTCCTCTAAGTATCTGTGACATACAGTACTTTATTCAGGAAGGGCGTATCACTCGGCGGGTTATCCAACCAGGTATTGACATGACAAGGGCTCTGGGGTATATAAGCTACATAAATTCAGAGCTGGGGTAACTCAACTGATACATTCAGGAAAATATTTTAGAAAGTATATTCTCCCCTCTCCCCCCTCTAGACTGTCCTCTGAGTATTTGTGACCTCAAGTAACCAAAGTGTGTATCAGTGCACTATTGTTTTGTTTATCTTTGATATACGTGTTATTCCTGAATAATGATGTGATATGATTATTCATGTGAGGTTTGTTAGCTGCATAAAATCACAGCTGAGATTACTCAACTGATATATTCAGGAAAAGATTTTAGACAGTCTAATTACCCCCCTCTAGACTGTCCCCTGAGTATCTGTGAGCTACAGTACTTTATTCGGGAAGCGCGTATCACTCGACGGGTTATCCAACTAGGTAATGCCCTGACAAGGGCTTTGGGGTATGTTATTCAGGTAGCGCCTATCAGTACCCTATTGTTTTTATTATCTTTGATATACATGTTATTCCTGAATAATGACGTGATATGATTATTAAGGTGAGTTTTGTTAGCTCCATAAAATCACAGCTAAGGTTACTCAATTGATATATTCAGGAAAAGATTTTAGACAGTCTATTCACCCCCCTCTCTAGACTGTCCTCTGAGTATCTGTGACCTACAGTACTTTATTAGGGAAGCGCGTATCACTCGGCGGTTTATCCAACAAGGTATTTGTAATACCCGGTTGTAATTCAGTAATTATCATTCAGTATTTATCATTCAGTAATTGATACTCAGTAATTTTCACTCATTATTAATCAATTGTCACTCAGATTCAGTCATGGTATTCATCATTCAGAGTAATTGTATCGTGTATCAATCGTCATTCATCACTAATCTAATTGGAGTTTCGTGCCGTGTTTATCATCATCGTCATTTTCATTGTGGGTTGTGCGTGAGGAGTAGCGCACGCTACGTACTCTCTGTAGCGTACACTAATTGAGTACAGGTAGCGCACGCCACCACTCAGCATTAGCGCACGCTAAGCTTAACCTGGCTGCAGTCCAGAAGGTACTGGACTGCAGGTGAGTTATAAGTAGCGCACGCTACGAATGGTAAGTAGCGCACGCTATTGGGTTGTAGTAGCGCACGCTAATATGTGGTGTAGCGCGCGCTAAGGACAAATCAGGTTGAGTCCAGTGGCTACTGGACTGCACTGGATTAACTCATAGCGCACGCTATGTGTTGTTTTTAGCGTACGCAATCGATATTATAGCGCACGCTAAATATTGATTGTAGCACACGCTATCGAGGTCAGATCAGAGGACATGCAGTTTCTGGATTTCAGTACTGGGCATCAAATTATTCGTTAGCGCACGCTAACTATGAGCAATTACGTACGCTAGTAGTATGGTCGTAGCGCACGCTACAAAAGGTACGTAGCGCGCTACCGTGTTCGGACGGTGGGTCTGGAATACCCAAATTTCCCGTTAGCGCACGCTACGCATTAGGGCTAGCGCACGCTAACCTGGACTGACTATAAATTGGACAGTTTAGTCAGAGTTCGTCATTTATCATTCTAATCTCTTTCTCTCGTCGGTTCTTGGCGATTTGGGCGATTTTGAGGGTATTCTTCAAGGTGTAATCATCAATCATCATCTTCAAGACTTTGAGTTGGATTAATCATCACTTCATCATCTCCTATTCATCGAATCAAAGGTATTAAATTCTTGGATCTAGAATTTCGGATTTTTGGGTTTTCCTTCCGATTTCTTCGTGTAAGCTTGGATTATCATTGGAATATGTTAGATATGGATTATCTACCTTGGATAAATATATTCCTACGGATTTAATGGTTATTTTCGAATTATTTCAAGAACCCTTGGGGTTGACTTTGGTTAATTGGGGATTTTCCGATTGATGTTGTTGTAACCATGAATTATGGATTCCTAATGGATTATTGATGTCATTGAAGTGTTTTGTTAGTTGAAATACTCATTTTGGTTTGGTTTCGACATATTCGGGATTGGATAATTCGAAGTTGTGTGGTTGGTTATGTATTCGTTGGAATGCCTTATGAGTTTGATTATCGTTGTTTCGACCGTTGGGTTAGTCGTGTTTTGTTACTTGATGCGTGTATTGAACGATTGTTGGTAATTATTGTTATTCAAGGTTGTTCGAGCGATCGGTATCTTGGTTAGGACGTTGTTCGTGGACGGACATTCTTCATCGGTATTGAGTAAGTTAATTCTTACTCGGTTAAAAGGATATTCATGCCTTTTGTTGTTGTTCATTCATAATCATAACTCATTCATCATTATATTAACCGTATCAAAACTTGTTGTTATCAATTAATCATTTCAGTCATAAGGAACGACGGTTCCAATCTTTTCATTGAGCTGTCATTTATTTCATTACCATCGGTGAGTCATTATTCATTTTCGATGTCACTTTTGTCATAACGTGGCATTCCGGGTCATACTGGCGTGCCGGTTGGTATGTGTAGGATTTTCATGTCGGGCACATTATGGTCGTGTGTTGGTTGTTAGCCTCACATTGGACTGTGCACACGAGTCAATGTGTCTCGTGAGACTGATTAGGTACAAGACCACGCGTGTATTGATCGTTGGTGGCTTGTGCACGGACACATTTCCATCCCGGGCGTAGTGTGGCGCCACCCTTTGAGCCGTACTGTTAGTTGATTCATATAGCATGTTTGATTGCGTATGTTTCGACAGGATATTTCATAACTTCAGATATAATTATGATTGTGTATTTTCAACCCTTGAGGATTGTTGTTACATTTAGCGGCCCGTTTGGGGATTTTGTTTCGAGGTCTTGGTAAGGCAAAGTACGGGAGAACACGCGGCGTCGAGTCAGTGATACTAGTAGGGGCCCCAATCTTTCGATTATTCATGTCATTGTCCTTTATTTTCCGCTATGAGACTTTCATTGAATACTCCGTTTCATTCGGTGTTGTGTATTTTATCTTCATATAAAATACACTAGTATTGATATTGTCTGGTGTGTTGTAACTAAACTCCTCATCGGAGTAATTATTGTTGTAATGTAGTTCGGTACTACATTTATCTGTGTAATTCATTCATTTTCATTTGCTGGTGGGTCCCAGGTTGGGGATCTACGGCCTTTGTAATATCCGCCTAGTTTGGGGTGTTACGAGTTGGTATCGAGCGTGGTTTTGAATACTACCTTCCGAGTCATGTCTCATTTGAAATCATCGTCATCGACTAGTATCATTGGACTTTCGCGTCACGTGTGACTGTGCAAATGCCGAGCCAATCGAATAGGAAGAAGCGTAAGATTTCTAACGCCATGGTATAATTTCGGCAATAGTCATTCATTCATCATTCATCAATTAACAATCCTCAAACATCATCATTCATTGTGATCGGGACGATCATATTAACTCATTAATCACTTAATTCATTTCATTACTCGGTTGTCGATCACGGATGATCATATTATTAATCTTGTTAAGTTACTCAAGATAATCATTTCAAGAATTTCATCAGATAATCATGTCACTTCAGTAAATCATTCATATAATCACTAAGTTAGAGCATGTATACTCATTTTCATCATCTCATGACATCATCATAACGTGATAATCATGCGGGAAATATAATCATTATGCGACCTTCCTACTTCAGTATGGGGAGAGCTGTCAGGGGATGCACGGGGAGAGGCCGCGGTACGGGCCGAAACCCGGGGAATAATCACTCGCTGTAAGGAAATCGTACCCAGGACTCGGCTCAATCAAGAGATGTTCGGGTTGATCCACTCACTTTTATGCAGGCCATGATGACCCATGTTCAGTTGCTCAATCATCATTGCGCCACTCTGGCCGGTTTAATCGAGCGAACTCTCCTGTATGAGACAGCTGCTAAGGAAAGTGCTGAACAACAACCTTCATCTGTCAGCAAGAAATCAACGAAGCGTAATCGGTCCGAAGGCGGTTGGTCAACCTCCAAGAAACCTCGTGCGGGTCCTACCGTTTCTGGGCGTCCTCCTACGGCACCTAATCCTGCGGGATCTCAGTCCGGCGGCCCGATTCGGCCATCATCTGTTTCAACCGTGGGGCGCCGGGCCATTTCAGTAAGAGGTGTAAGACGCCGTATATCACATGTCTTAATTGTGGGAATTTTGGGCATAAGGAACGTTTTTGCCGAAAGAACTCCATGTCGGCTCCTGTGGCATCTCGGGCCCGAAGCAACAGCGTTTGAATCAGGCCGCTTTGTCAACGTCGTTTAAGACAATGGAAGCAAATAGAGTTGGAGCTCGTATTTATCAGACGGAGCGTCGGTTCGAGGGCGGCAAATCCCGATTCATGTGATGAGGAGGATCGGCGATCCGGTGGCGAATGATTTCGTATACTCGTAATTTTATTTCAACTGTGTGTACCTTTTGATCTTTGGTACACCGCATTCATTCATTTTCGAATCATGCTTGAGTAGACTTATTTCGGGATAGTCCTATTGCTTGTGGACCTCATACCATCGGTCTACCTGACGATGGAAGAATTTTCGGAATCATACCGAAGTAAGCTTAGTAACCGCGATTGGTTGGTGGACCTAATCGTGGTGAATTTATCTTAGGACGATGTAATTTTCGGTATTAGTTGGTTTAACCGTCTTGATACTATCCTCAGTGTTTGTTAGCGTTTGGTCGCTATCTTTCCGTCGTTGGTTGTCGAATGTGTGCTTCAGGGAAGTAATCCCCGTTGTTCCAGTAGAATTATTATTATGGCGGAAGCAGAGAAATTCCGCAATCGAGATATTCAATCATTCATTATATCATTTTCATCGATTGGCCGTTCATGGGCAATCGAGTTACTTAATCATTCATTATATCATTTCCATCGATTGGCCGTTCATGGGCAATCGAGATATTCAATCATTCATTATATCATTGTCATCGATTGGCCGATCATAGGCAATCGAGTTATTCAATCATTCATTGTATCATTTTCATCGATTGGCCGTTCATGGGCAATCGAGTTACTTAATCATTCATTATATCATTGTCACCTATTGCCGTTCTTAGACAATCGAGGTGTTCAATCATTCATGGTATCATTGTCATCGATTGACGATGTATTTCCCAGACGAGTTACTTGGTGGCCTTCACATAGAATTGTGGAATTCACGAGTGAGTTGGAGCCGATCGTCCCCGTTATCGAAGGCATCATACCGGATGGCCCCGACCAAATGCAGAAGTTGAAGACTCAACTTGAGGAATTGTGCGAGTAAGGTTATCTCCGACCGAGTGCGTCCCCGTGGGGAGCACCAGTGTTACCTGTCAAGGAGAAGTATGGTTCGTTCGTGTGTGTATTATTACGAGGAGTTGAACAGGATGATGATCAAGGATAAACATCCTCTACCCCGTATCGATGATCTTTTGGATCAACTTCAGGGAGTTTCTGTATTTTCCAAGATCGAATTAAGATCTGCATGTCATCAGTTGCGAATTCGAGAATCGGATACCACGAGGACGGCATTTCGAACACGCTATGGTCATTATGAGTTTGCGGTTTTGCCGGTTGGGTTGATTAATGCACCTGCGGTATTCATGGAGTTAATGAATCAGGTTTTCATCGACTTTTGGATCAATTTGTTGTTATCTTTATCGATGACATTTTGATTATTCTCGTGACCGAGAGGAACACGAGGTTCATTTTCATCAGGTTCCCGACGTGTTAAGACGAGAGCAACTTTATGGAAAGTTTTCCAAAAGTGAGTTCTGGATGTCCGTAGTGACTTTTCTCGGACCTGTAATTTCATCAGATGGAGTGCGTGTTGATCCTCATAAGACGAAGGCTTTCCAAGATTGGTTACCTCCGAAGAATGTTAAGAAAATCCGAAGCTTTCTCGGATTAGCCGGTTATTATCGGCGGTTTGTGGAGGGATTTTTCTAAAATTGTTCAGTCAATTCATTCATCACTCAGTTAACCTAATTGTTCAATTAATTCATTCATCACAGAGTCAATCTCATTGTTTGATTAATTCATTAACCATCCAGTCCATCTCACGGTTCAGTTGTTGATCTTGTGAATCAAATTTTTCAATCTTGTGAACTTGTTCAAGGTAATCATTTCAGGAATTTCATCAGATAGGCTTGTCACCTCACTTGATTTTTCATGCGATCTTCTCATATTACGACGTCATGTCGACGATCGTTTTATTGCATTATTAATGCATTCATTTTGTTAGAGCGTGTATGCTCATTGTTATCATTCCGTCTCGTAATCATAATGCAATCTTCATACGAGATCTGTAATTATCACGTGACTTTCCTGCCTCGGTATGGAAAGAGTTCAGAGGGACATCGGACTCCGACGTCCAAGAGATCGTTTCTAGTCGTATTCATCTTTGGGAGAGCATCTTCATCTCAGACAGCGAGTTATTTGTTGTTTGCTTTAAGGTGATACAACAGGACATTCATCACCGGTGTTGAGCAAGTTAATTCTTGCTCGGTAATAGGATAATCATTCATTTCATCGCCGTTCAATTATTCGCATAGGTCATTCATCATATATCAATCACGTTAAGACTTATATTTATCAACCAATCATTCACTTCACGGGGAACAATGGTTCCAATAATTTCATTTGAGTTATCACTCATTTCGTTATTAGTTCACCTCGGCGAGTTATTCTTGATCCTTTTCGGATATCTAATCATTTATCATTCATCATAGTCACTCTCGTTTTGGTAACCTTTCGGGGTCATATTAAGCGGTGAGTTCAGGTTTGGGTCTTCGTCGAATCGTTGGGATCGAGGAGATCGATGGTATGGAGGATATCGATGTTGGGTACATTTGATATATAGCCTTGTCTTTCAGATGACTATATAACTCAATCCGTATTAATGTGTCATGGTTGTGGATCATTTATTGTTGATCTATCTTATAATGATCGTATTTGAGAATCTTGAGATTTTGAGATCGTTTGATGCATTCCTTTTGGTGTCATACCGAGACTTCGTGATATTTTTGGGAAATCGTTCATTGTGATCCGAGACGTCAAGACTTGGGGACTTGGGCGTGCGATTGATTTGGTCCCGAGAACTATTTGGACATTATTGTTTGCAGATCGTGATGGATAGTTCATGTCCCGAGTTGTTTACCCTTAGTTTCGAGGACGAAACTCTTTTAAGGGGGGGTGTATGTAATACCCGGTTGTAATTCAGTAATTATCATTCAGTATTTATCATTCATTAATTGATACTCAGTAATTTTCACTCATTATTAATCAATTGTCACTCAGATTCAGTCATGGTATTCATCATTCAGAGTAATTGTATCATGTATCATCATCATTCATCACTAATCTAATTGGAGTTTCGTGCCGTGTTTATCATCATCATCATTTTCATTGTGGGTTGTGCGTGAGGAGTAGCGCACGCTACGTACTCTCTGTAGCGTACGCTAATTGAGTACAGGTAGCGCACGCCACCACTCAGCATTAGCGCACGCTTAGCTTAACCTGGCTGCAGTCCAGAAGGTACTGGACTGCAGGTGAGTTATAAGTAGCGCACGCTACGAATGGTAAGTAGCGCACGCTAGTGGGTTGTAGTAGCGCACGCTAATATGTGGTGTAGCGCGCGCTAAGGACAAATCAGGTTGAGTCCAGTGGCTACTGGACTGCACTGGATTAACTCATAGCGCACGCTATGTGTTGTTTTTAGCGTACGCAATCGATATTATAGCGCACGCTAAATATTGGTTGTAGCGCACGCTATCGAGGTCAGATCAGAGGACATGCAGTTTCTGGATTTCAGTACTGGGCATCAAATTATTCGTTAGCGCACGCTAACTATGAGCAATTACGTACGCTAGTAGTATGGTCGTAGCGCACGCTACAAAAGGTACGTAGCGCGCTACGGTGTTGGGACAGTGGGTACTGGAATACCCAAATTTCGCGTTAGCGCACGCTACGGCTTAGGGATTTCGCACGATAACCTGGTATGACTATAAATTGGACAGTTTAGTCAGAGTTCGTCATTTATCATTCTAATCTCTTTCTCTCGTCGGTTCTTGGCGATTTGGGCGATTTTGAGGGTATTCTTCAAGGTGTAATCATCAATCATCATCTTCAAGACTTTGAGTTGGATTAATCATCACTTCATCATCTCCTATTCATCGAATCAAAGGTATTAAATTCTTGGATCTAGAATTTCGGATTTTTGGGTTTTCCTTCTGATTTCTTCGTGTAAGCTTGGATTATCATTGGAATATGTTAGATATGGATTATCTACCTTGGATAAATATATTCCTACGGATTTAATGGTTATTTTCGGAATTATTAGTAGGGGGCCCCGATCTTTCAGTTATTCATGTCATTGTCCTTTATTTTCCGCTGCAGACTTTCATTGAATACTCAGTTTCATTCAGTGTTGTGTATTTTATCTTCATATAAAATACACTAGTATTCGGTATTGTCCTGGTGTGTTGTAACTAAACTCCTCATCGGAGTAATTATTGTTGTAATGTAGTTCGGTACTACATTTATCCTGTGTAATTCATTCATTTTCATTTGCCTGGTGGGTCCCAGTTGGGGATCTACGGCACTGTAATATCCGCCTAGTTTGGGGTGTTACAGTATTGCCCTGAAAAGGGCTTTTAGGTATGTTATTCGGGTAGTGTGTATCATTACCTTATTTTTATCTTTATCTTTGATATACTTGTTATTCATGAATAATGACGTGATATGATTATTCAGGTGAGGTTTGTTAGCTGCATAAAATCACAGTTGAGGTTACTCAACTGATATATTCAGGAAAAAAATTTAAATAGTCTATTCACCCCATCTAGACTGTCCTCTGAGTATCTGTGACCTACAGTACTTTATTCAGGAAGGGCGTATGATTGGCGGGTTATCCAAACAGGTATTGAACTGACAAGGGCTTTCGGGTATGTAAGCTGCATAAATTCACAGCTGAGGTTACTCAACTGATACATTCAGGAAAAGATTTTATATAGTTTATTCACCCCCCTCCGCCCTCTAGACTGTCCTCTGAGTATTTGTGACCTACAGTAACCTAAGGGTGTATCAGTACCCTATTGTTTTTTATCTTTGATATACGTATTATTCCTGAATAATGACGTGATATGATTATTTAGGTGAGGCTTATTAGCTGCATAAAATCACAGCTGAGGTTACTCAACTGATGTATTCAGGAAAAGATTTTAGACAGACTATTCACCCCCCCTCTCTAGACTGTCCTCTGAGTATCTGTGACCTACAATACTTTATTAGGGAAGCGCGTATCACTCGGCGGTTTATCCAACAAGGTATTGCCGTGACAAGGGCTTTTGGGTATGTTATTCGGGTAGTGTGTATCATTACCCTATTTTTATGTTTATCTTTGATATACATGTTATTCCTGAATAATGACGTGATATGATTATTCAGGTGAGGTTTGTTAGCTACATAAAATCACAGTTGAGGTTACTCAAATGATATATTCAGGAAAAAAATTTAAATAGTCTATTCACCCCCTCTTGACTGTCCTCTGAGTATCTGTGAGCTACAATACTTTATTCAGGAAGGGCATATGATTGTTGGGTTATCCAACCAGGTACTGACCTGACAAGGGCTTTCGGGTATGTAAGCTGCATAAATTCACAGCTGAGGTTACTCAACTGAGACATTCAGGAAAAGATTTTATACAGTCTATTCACCCCCCTCCGCCTTCTAGACTGTCCTCTGAGTATTTGTGACCTACAGTAACCTAAGCATGTATCAGTACCCTATTGTTTTTTATCTTTGATATACGTGTTATTCCTGAATAATGACGTGATATGATTATTTAGGTGAGGTTTATTAGCTGCATAAAATCACAGCTGAGGTTACTCAACTGATATATTTAGGGAAAGATTTTAGACAGACTATTCACCCCCCCTCTCTAGACTGTCCTCTGAGTATCTGTGACCTACAATACTTTATTAGGGAAGCGCGTATCACTCGGCGGTTTATCCAACAAGGTATTGCCCTGACAAGGGCTTTTGGGTATGTTATTCGGGTAGTGTGTATCATTACCCTATTTTTATGTTTATCTTTGATATACATGTTATTCCTGAATAATGACGTGATATGATTATTCAGGTGAGGTTTGTTAGCTTCATAAAATCACAGTTGAGGTTACTCAACGGATATATTCAGGAAAAAATCTTAAATAGTCTATTCACCCCCTCTAAACTGTCATCTGAGTATCTGTGTCCTAGAGTACTTTATTCAGGAAGGGCGTATGACTGGCGGGTTAATCAACTAGGTATTGACCTGACAAGGGCTTTCGGGTATGTAAGCTGCATAAATTCACAGCTGAGGTTACTCAACTGATACATTCAGGAAAAGATTTTATACAGTCTATTCACTCCCCTCCCCCCTCTAGACTGTCCTCTGAGTATTTGTGACCTACAGTAACCTAAGCATGTATCAGTACCCTATTGTTTTTTATCTTTGATATACGTGTTATTCCTGAATAATGACGTGATATGATTATTTAGGTGAGGTTTGTTAGCTGCATAAAATCACAGCTGAGGTTACTCAACTGATATATTCAGAAAAGATTTTAGACAGTCTATTCACCCCACTCTCTAGATTGTCCTCTGAGTATCTATGACCCACAGTACTTTATTCGGGAAGCGCATATCACTCGGCGGTTTATCCAACAAGGTATTGCCCTAATAAAGGCTCTTTTGTTTTATTTATCTTTGATATACGTGTTATTCTTGAATAATGACATGATATGACTATTCAAGTGAGGTTTGTTAACTAGATAAAATCAAAGTTGAGGTTACTCAACTAATATACTCAGGAAAAGATTTTAGACAGTTTATTCACCCCCTTCTAGACTGTCCTCTAAGTATCTATGACATACAGTACTTTATTCAGGAAGGGCGTATCACTCGGCGGGTTATCCAACCAGGTATTGACATGACAAGGGCTCTGGGGTATATAAGCTACATAAATTCAGAGCTGGGGTAACTCAACTGATACATTCAGGAAAATATTTTTGAAAGTATATTCTTCCCCCTCCCCCCTCTAGACTGTCCTCTGAGTATTTGTGACCTAAAGTAACCAAAGTGTGTATTAGTGCCCTATTGTTTTGTTTATCTTTGATATACGTGTTATTCCTGAATAATGATGTGATATGATTATTCATATGAGGTTTGTTAGCTGCATAAAATCACAGCTGAGATGACTCAACTGATATATTCACGAAAAGAATTTAGACAGTCTAATTACCCCCCATCTAGACTGTCCCCTGAGTATCTGTGAGCTACAATACTTTATTCGGGAAGCGCGTATCACTCGGCGGGTTATCCAACTAGGTATTGCCCTGACAAGGGCTTTGGGGTATGTTATTCAGGTAGCGCCTATCAGTACCCTGTTGTTTTTTTTATCTTTGATATACATGTTATTCCTGAATAATGACGTGATATGATTATTCAGGTGAGTTTTGTTAGCTGCATAAAATCACAGCTAAGGTTACTCAATCGATATATTCAGGAAAAGATTTTAGACAGTCTATTCACCCCCCCTCTCTAGACTATCCTTTGAGTATCTGTGACCTACAGTACTTTATTAGGGAAGCGCGTATCACTCGGCGGTTTATACAACAAGGTATTGCTCTGAACAGGGCTTTTGGGTATGTTATTCGGGTAGTGTGTATCATTACCTTATTTTTATCTTTATCTTTGATATACGTGTTATTCCTGAATAATGACGTGATATGATTATTTAGGTGAGGTTTGTTAGCTGCATAAAATCACAGCTGAGGTTACTCAACTAATATATTCAGGAAAAGATTTGAGACAGTCTATTCACCCCACTCTCTAGATTGTCCTCTGAGTATCTGTGACCCACAGTACTTTATTCGGGAAGCGCATATCACTCGGCGGTTTATCCAAAAAGGTATTGCCCTAATAAAGGCTCTTTTCTTATTTATCTTTGATATACGTGTTATTCGTGAATAATGACATGATATGACTATTCAAGTGAGGTTTGTTAACTGGATAAAATCACAGTTGAGGTTACTCAACCGATATATTCAGGAAAAGATTTTAGACAGTTTATTCACCCCCCCTCTAGACTGTCCTCTAAGTATCTGTGACCTACAGTACTTTATTCAGGAAGGGCGTATCACTCGGCGGGTTATCCAACCAGGTATTGACATGACAAGGGCTCTGGGGTATATAAGCTGCATAAATTCACAGCTGGGGTAACTCAACTGATATATTCAGGAAAAGATTTTAGACAGTCTATTCTCCCCCCCTCCCCCCTCTAGACTGTCCTCTGAGTATTTGTGACCTAAAGTAACCAAAGTGTGTATCAGTACCCTATTGTTTTGTTTATATTTGATATATATGTTATTCGTGAATAATGATGTGATATGATTATTCATGTGAGGTTTGTTAGCTGCATAAAATCACACCTGAGATTACTCAACTGATATATTCAGGAAAAGATTTTAGACAGTCTAATCACCCCCCATCTAGACTGTCCCCTGAGTATCTATGAGCTACAGTACTTTATTCAGGAAGCGCGTATCACTCGGCGGGTTATCCAACCAGGTATTGCCCTGACAAGGGCTTTGGGGTATGTTATTCAGGTAGCGTCTATCAGTACCCTATTGTTGTTTATCTATGACATATGTGTTATTCGTGAATAATGATGTGATATGATTATTCATGTGAGGTTTGTTAGCTTCATAAAATCACAACTGATATTACTCAACTGATATATTCAAGAAAAGATTTTAGACAGTCTAATCACCCCCTCTAGACTGTCCCCTGAGTATATGTGAGCTACATTACTTCATCCGGGAAGCGCGTATCACTCGACGGGTTATCCAACCAGGTATTGCCCTGACAAGGGCTTTGGGGTATGTTATTCAGGTAGCGTGTATCAGTACCCAATTATTTTTAATCTCCGACATACATGTTATTCCTGAATAATGACGTGATATGATTATTCAGGTGAGTTTTGTTAGCTGCATAAAATCACAGCTGATGTTACTCAACTGATATATTCAGGAAAATATTTTAGAGAGTCTATTTACCTCCCCTCTCTAGACTGTGCTCCGAGTACTGCCCTCTAAGTATTTGTGACCTACAGTAACCTAAGCGTGTATTAGTACCCTATTATTTTTTTATCTTTGATATACGTGTTATTCGTGAATAATGACGTGATATGATTATTTAGGTGAGGATTGTTAGCTGCATAAAATTACAACTGAGGTTACTCAACTGATATATTCAGGAAAAGATTTTAGATAGTCTATTCACCCTACTCTCTAGATTGTCCTCTGAGTATCTGTGACCTACAGTACTTTATTCGGGAAGCGCGTATCACTCGGCTGTTTATCCAACAAGGTATTGCCCTAATAAAGGCTCTTTTGTTTTGTTTATCTTTGATATACGTGTTATTCTTGAATAATGACATCATATGACTATTGAAGTGAGGTTTGTTAGCTGGATAAAATCACAGTTGAGGTTACTCAACTGATATATTCAGGAAAAGATTTTAGACAATTTATTCACCCCCTCTAGACTGTCCTCTAAGTATCTGTGACCTACAGTACTTTATTTAGGAAGGGCGTATCACTCGGCGGGTTATCCAAACAGGTATTGACATGACAAGGGCTCTGGGGTATATAAGCTGCATAAATTCACAGCTGGGGTAACTCAACTGATACATTCAGGAAAATATTTTGGACAGTCTATTCTCCCCCCTCTAGACTGTCCTCTGAGTACTTGTAACCTAAAGTAACCAAAGTGTGCATCAGTTGTAACACCCCCAAACCACTTGGGAATATTACAGCGCCGCAGACCCTCTCCATGAGGATCTACCAGGCTAAATACAAAAACAATACATCACATTTTAAGCCGATGTGGCTAAATAATGAACCATTAGACCGATTTGGTCTTTTACCAAATATTTTTACATCGAACATACAAAACTCCTTTTTCTAACTCGTACCCACGCAGGGGTTAGGATACATTAATACTTCCCGAAACTTAGAAAATACCCCAACAAAAAGACAAAACAATAAGACTTCACCAAATACCCAACATAACCTTCATGTGATTAGCATCGTCGTCTTCCATCATCCTTCGTACCGACCCTGTGGTTCGCTCCCGAAGAACTTTGCAAGTACCGGACGCAATGAGACATCCACCCCCCGAATACTCGGGGGTTAGCAAAACTCCACTATTTTGCTAGTGCAAGTATAAAGTGCAAATACGAGCTATACACAACATATTCCAAGAATATAAAAACTTGATTAATTCCACAATTCAACCCAATGAAGATTTCCCGAGATATTTTGTTGAATAAAATAGTTCAAACCATGAAAAATTGGAATGAGACACGCAGGCTCTTTGAAAAGCATTTAAAAAGTCTCGGGAGTTTTAGAAAGACATTTCTGGGCTAATAAATCTTTAACTCGACAAACCACATAGAGACACGGGCCAAAGAATTGTTTTTGCTCAAAGATACCAATCTGGTCACAAACACAGGGTCCACGACCCAAATCATCCATATCCCATACTCGAGTGAATAACACAACGGTCACACTCGATACATAACCAAACCACAATGTACGGAAACAATCACAGGGCCCGTATCCTTATGCCAAAAATATCGCAACCATGAAACAAATAATATACGACGCTTATCTAGGTGCCATTTTAGCCAAGTACCAAGACATTACATATGTTGTATCTCATTTTGGGGATTTGCTTATGTGATACTCAAGACATATCACAATTATCGAAAACAACATCGTGCCATATTCATCATCACAAAACAACCTCCCGAGCTATACGGCCTGTACCTCTCGGCAAGATACACACCCCAGAGACACCTCCTCGGGCCCTCACAGGTGTATAGCCCACCGAGTGATCCGTAGGGATACGCAGCCTACCGGACCCCAGGGGACCCTCACTGGTTTTACTCGGTTCACACACTCTCAGTAACCACATGGCACAAACCACATTTTCTGAAATTACCACTTTCACAAAATCACGATTCAAAAACATATTCCCCCGAAGTACTTCAAATGTAAATCAAGGTACTTGCTAAGAATGGCCACAACATCCGACACATACTCACATCACACATCATCACAACTCATCAATAGTACACACGTCCACACAAATATACACACTTCTTGTCAGAAAGACATAACCTTAAGTACACTATCAACATAATCACGCACAACGATACCAAACGTAAAGAAGATATTCCAAAGCACACCACTAGTACATATCCTCAGAACAACACAATCGTTCACAAACACATAAGTAGATTTTATAGAAGACCTTTATCGAGAATATACCGATTCTTTTATAAGTTCATTAAAAATAATTCACACCTAGTCAATTACCGACTATAACCACTATGAAATATGAAGTGTATAGGCAAGATACTTGCCTCAATAATTGATACTGGACACACCGACGAACGTCTCTTAACCGGAAGACTTCGAATGCTCACAACTCTCCGGCGGAAACGACGGTAACACCACCGATCGGAAAACGGCGAACGGAAGGGTTCCGGCTCGAGTTCTTCGCAAGGAACCTGACCCCAACATCATACCATGAATAAATTGACGATCGAACGAGGAAGAATAATCGTAGAACGCCCGAATCCCCTTTGTGACATTTTATCGAACACTTTCAAGGTGTCGATTAGAAGCTCAATAAAACGACGAATCCTCGGCAATCCAACCATGGAAAAACAAGGGATTCGATATAAAACAACTTAATAATCATCAACCCCTCACTATTCTAAGTTATAACGAATCAAACGGACGAAATCAACAAAATCCCCAATTTTTCCCAAAACTAGGATTTTAGGAAAACTAACCTTGATTCGCTGTATGAAGGATGTTATGGAGTGATTAATCGATGATATGAGCTCCAAAACTTCGTGGATTAGTTGTATAATAACATGCCTTCGTCACCTCCAAGAACCCAGCCGCGTACACGAAAGGAAGGAAATGAAAAATGAGTGCAAACAGGACTGCTCGGTCATATTTATACTGGTGCAGTCTAGCGTGCGCTAGACTGCCGAGCTAGCGTGCGCTAGCGGGCGGTCATGGTCGAGAATGTTCGGCCGGGCCCGCCATCATGCGCTGAACACGTGCGCTGTCGGCCCAGCCACAATCCAGACCGCCTGGCTCGGCGAGAAGCGTGGCGCAGCTTTTCCGGCCGCGGCGCTATCTCGGCCAGAAGGCGTCTTGTGATGTCCGGCGATAGCGTGCGCTACTGCCAATCTCCCGATCGAGAACCTACGCCCTTACTGCTAGGCCGACTAGCGCGCGCAGCCTAATCGCCATAGCGTGCGCCGACTCTGGCCGTGGCGTGCGCTACTTTCCGGACGTAGCGTGCGCTACGCCGGTTCTGTCGCAACCGCCCGGCGAGTGCCTGCACTCGTCCGGCCAGCGCTGCGGCCGTCCGGCCACCGTCCCCAACCGTCCGGCGGTGTCCGACCACCATGATTCGACGACTCGATTTTCCGAAATCGCACGGAGCGAACACGACAAAATACTCGGGGACAACATCATCGGTCCGAAATGAAAACAACGGATAACAAATCATCACCTACGGTCTTAGGCGCCAAAATCGGTTGTCGAGAAAATAATACGGAACTCGACAACCGGGAAATATCCGAAAAAAATCCAAAATAACCGGAGCGAAAATCGTGGGTATTACATTCTACCCCTAAAAATAAGTTTCGTCCCGAAACTTAAAACAAAAGCAAGGCGACTCTCGACAACACACCAGAACTCCATGCAGTATAAAGCCACTACAATCCGATTCAATACGCAAGAATGCTTACGAAAAACAACGAGCATGAATCGTTGCGGTTGATAAAACCGAGCAATACAAAAATCAGGTCACGATCCCAACGCTGAAAGGTATGAAATTCCAATAACTCACAGATTTGGAAGATCAAATACGAAGATAATTTCCCAACACTTATGGAAATCGCAAAATGGCCCAGATGTACGATAATCACGATTTCGAGGTCAAACGATAATGATTGGACAGCGACGAACGAATAGCAATGATCGAACAACAACGATAACCTTTGAAGTACATACCTCAAATCAAGACATCAATAACTTGTAGGAAGCACGAGGTGTTAGTTTCGAACACGGTTCACAAGAAATCGATCCGAACTTGGAAAGATCACAACGATATGTACATCAATTTGGAACAATATCAGAACTCGCTCGAATGACAAATGAGAGAAACAACACAAGGTCAGAAGCATTAACAAACGCAATCGCCTCAATACGGTCGAATGAAACGGAAACGAGAAGAAGAAAAAAAAAATACGGGCATTACATCATATCACCTTTAAAAGAGGTTTCGTCCCCGAAACCTAAACAACGACACGAAGTGTTTGAATATCAACCTTCCCGGCTATATCCTCTTGGTCCCGCATCTAGTCTCCATAACCAACTGTACCGCGGTCACGCCGCGCCATTGTCCCTCGGCATACTAAGCGGATTCTCACTCAATACGATTGCACCAATTCGCAAAAATAAATATGCTAAAGTACCAACTTAGCATGACATATCACATAAGGTAACCAATAACAACTCGCAAGGAAAATCCACGAGGTATCCCTTTAAAGAAAATCTTTTGAAAATCATTGGATTTGTATGTTATTCAAAATAAACTTTAAAAGTAGTTTTGGTACCTCGGGTTATTTCATCAAAACTTGTAATCAACATACTCTAAGCGCCTCATTTGAAATCATTTGCCAAAATAATAATTCCTTGTAACCGGCGTTATCAAAATCGTCATGCCTTTACTCATCACCATCACCGTTAACAACCAACAAGTTAACCATGCAAGATCATCAAACCATTCCTACATACTCTAACATTTCCAAATCCGAGTTTGAACTTTACATGGAGTGAGATTTTTCATCTTTCACTATATATTTTTGAAAAAGAAATCGTATTGGTTTTTGAAAAAAAATATTTTATGATGTGAAAGATTTTTGAAAATCATGTACTCGAATTATTCGAAAATACAATAGTACGTTACAGTCATTTCTGAAAATTCTCCCAACACTACACAAGAATCAACGACGGTAACATTTTACAAAATGTTCAAGGTATTTTAAAACAACTCTTTCAATACCGTCGAGGTTTTATTTTGAGAATCCTAGGCCGGCTCGCAAATTTCAAACAATTTCCAAAGTTCATACAAAGCCGCCGGCTTAATCGCAACGTCAAATTTGTTTCAAAAATTGATTTCCGCAACTTGCACAAACTTATGAAGGTTTTAGGAAAACATTTCGAACACACACACACACAACAGACATAATTTATCAACTCACCGAACAAAATCAATTATCACTTAGCGCGAATGAAAGGTCACAACACTCGTCCACATAAAACGGTTGTCATCACTAGACAACGCACATAGAATCTGATCACGGGCATTTTGTAGAAAGTTAGACCTAACGGCTAAAATGCGGTTCCACATCCTCTGTCCCAGCTAATTAACGCACACTACAACAATTATTTAGCGTGCGCTATTCATGCTGCATTAGCGCGCGCTAGCCTGGTACTTAGCGTGCGCTAACAGCTAAAATTCAGCACGTGATTACGAATATATATACGACATTACTAAAATCAATGGTCACAAATGAACAACAACACGTTCGAGTCCCAAAGCCATTGATTCGACACTTCATGAGAAACCATCAAAAGACAATTGTTATTCAAAAACCGAAATCTCACCTCTTATTAAAGAGAGCTATCACAATGCCCACAAATCGAACGACCCAACATTCACATCATAGTTTTAATTTAAAACTGGCAACACTGCCCGAACAACAAGAACATCATCACATATTTGCCGACTAACAGTCATAAAACCGATAAATTCAAAACGAGAGTCACGTCTTGTCTACATTTTGTAGACTTCACTTGAGTTCAAAAATCGTGTTTTGAAAACTTATAATACAAGATGAAAATAAAATATCGGTAGTTTGAATTCTAAAAAAAAATTTCGGCCCTCAGGTCAGTATACAAAAATCAACTTTTTCCTCCCTTTGGAGGATGTTTTAAAACAAAATATACGTGACTCCCCAAAAACATGTAAAGTTTTAAAATATCACATTGATGAATCTTTCTTTGCGTAACCACACCAAGGCTATTACTCTTGTAAAAACGACTTATATCAGGGTGTGTGTATAACTACATATATGTTGGCACCACTTCCATTCTAGCATCATACGAGGTTCAAACAACATAGGCCACATAATTACAAATCACCTTTAAACTCCACGTCATAACACAAAATCATACAAGCTCGCATATCACAAGGCACAATATAGTAGGGAGACTTACATCCACAGGTCGCACGAAGATGATGGCTGCACCTCGATACTAATCACGGCCGACATCACAAACGACGCAGCGACACGACTTAGACAGACACAACTGGCGTGAACAAGACACGACAATACCCGACTGGACCCGATAGCCTAGGTTTCCGCAACCTAAGCTTCGATACCATATTCTGTAACACCCCCAAACCACTTGGGAATATTACAGCGCCGCAGACCCTCTCCATGAGGATCTACCAGGCTAAATACAAAAACAATACATCACATTTTAAGCCGATGTGGCTAAATAATGAACCATTAGACCGATTTGGTCTTTTACAAAATATTTTTACATCGAACATACAAAACTCCTTTTTCTAACTCGTACCCACGCAGGGGTTAGGATACATTAATACTTCCCGAAACTTAGAAAATACCCCAACAAAAAGACAAAACAATAAGACTTCACCAAATACCCAACACAACCTTCATGTGATTAGCATCGTCGTCTTCCATCATCCTTCGTACCGACCACGTGGTTCGCTCCCAAAGAACTGCAAGTACCGGACGCAATCTGGACATCCACCCCGAATACTGGGGTTAGCAAAACTCCTTTGTTTTGCTAGTGCAAGTATAAAGTGCAAATACGAGCTATACACAACATATTCCAAGAATATAAAAACTTGATTAATTCCACAATTCAACCCAGTGAAGATTTCAGAGATATTTCGTTGAATAAAATAGTTCAAACCATGAAAAATTGGAATGAGACACGCAGCTCTTTGAAAAGCATTTAAAAAGTCTCGGGAGTTTTAGAAAGACATTTATGGGCTAATAAATCTTTAACTCGACAAACCACATAGGGACACGGGCCAAAGAATTGTTTTTGCTCAAAGATACCAATCTGGTCACAAACACAGGGTCCACGACCCAAATCATCCATATCCCATACTCGAGTGAATAACACAACGGTCACACTCGATACATAACCAAACCACAATGTACGGAAACAATCACAGGGCCCGTATCCTTATGCCAAAAATATCGCAACCATGAAACAAATAATATACGACGCTTATACCGGTGCCATTTTAGCCAAGTACCAAGACCTTACATATGATGTATCTCACTTTGGGGATTTGCATATGTGATACTCCGGACATATCACAATTATCGAAAACAACATCGTGCCATATTCATCATCACAAAACAACCTCCCGAGCTATACTGGCCCTGTACCTCTCAGCAAGATACACACCCCAGAGACACCTCGTCAGGCCCTCCTTGGTGTATAGCCCACCGAGTGATCCGTAGGGATACGCAGCCTACCGGACCCCAGGGGACCCTCACTGGTTTTACTCGGTTCACACACTCTCAGTAACCACATGGCACAAACCACATCTTCTGAAATTACCACTTTCACAAAATCACGATTCAAAAACATATTCCCCCGAAGTACTTCAAATGTAAATCAAGGTACTTGCTAAGAATGGCCACAACATCCGACACATACTCACATCACACATCATCACAACTCATCAATAGTACACACGTCCACACAAATATACACACTTCTTGTCAGAAAGACATAACCTTAAGTACACTATCAACATAATCACGCACAACGATACCAAACGTAAAGAAGATATTCCAAAGCACACCACTAGTACATATCCTCAGAACAACACAATCGTTCACAAACACATAAGTAGATTTTATAGAAGACCTTTATCGAGAATATACCGATTCTTTTATAAGTTCATTAAAAATAATTCAATTGCACACCTAGTCAATTACCGACTATAACCACTATGAAATATGAAGTGTATAGGCAAGATACTTGCCTCAATAATTGATACTGGACACACCGACGAACGTCTCTTAACCGGAAGACTTCGAATGCTCACAACTCTCCGGCGGAAACGACGGTAACACCACCGATCGGAAAACGGCGAACGGAAGGGTTCCGGCTCGAGTTCTTCGCAAGGAACCTGACCCCAACATCATACCATGAATAAATTGACGATCGAACGAGGAAGAATAATCGTAGAACGCCCGAATCCCCTTTGTGACATTTTATCGAACACTTTCAAGGTGTCGATTAGAAACTCAATAAAACGACGAATCCTCGGCAATCCAACCGTGTAAAAACAAGGTATTCGATATAAAACAACTTAATAATCATCAACCCCTCACTATTCTAAGTTATAACGAATCAAACGGACGAAATCAACAAAATCCCCAATTTTTCCCAAAACTAGGATTTTAGGAAAACTAACCTTGATTCGCTGGATTGAAGGATGTTATGGAGTGATTAATCGATGATATGAGCTCCAAAACTTCGTGGATTAGTTGTATAATAACATGCCTTCGTCACCTCCAAGAACCCAGCCGCGTACACGAAAGGAAGGAAATGAAAAATGAGTGCAAACAGGACTGCTCGGTCATATTTATACTGGTGCAGTCTAGCGTGCGCTAGACTGCCGAGCTAGCGTGCGCTAGCGGGCGGTCATGGTCGAGAATGTTCGGCCGGGCCCGCCATCATGCGCTGAACACGTGCGCTGTCGGCCCAGCCACAATCCAGAGACTTCCTGGCTCGGCCAGAAGCGTCGCAGCCTTCCGGCCGTAGGCGTGCGCTATCGGCCGGTCGAAGGCGTGCGATGTCCGGCGATGGCGTCCGCTACCCGCCGATCTCCCGATCCGTAACCTTTACGCCCATCGCCTCGGCCGACTAGCGCGCGCAGCCAATCGGCCATAGCGTGTGCTGACTCCTGGCCGTATCGTGCGCTACTTTCCGGACGTAGCGTGCGCTACGCCGGTTCCTGTCGCAACCGCCCGGCCAGTGCCTGCACTCGTCCGGCCAGCGCCTGCAGCCGTCCGGCCACCGTCCCCAACCGTCCCCAACCGTCCGGCCAGTGTCCGACCACCATGATTCGACGACTCGATTTTCCGAAATCGCACGGAACGAACATGACAAAATACTCGGGGACAACATCATCGGTCCGAAATGAAAACAACGGATAACAAATCATCACCTACGGTCTTAGACGCCAAAATCAGTTGTCGAGAAAATAATACCGGAACTCAACAACCGGGAAATATCCGAAAAAAAATCCAAAATAACCGGAACGAAAATCGTGGGTATTACATCAGTGCCCTATTGTTTTGTTTATATTTGATATACGTGTTATTCCTGAATAATGATGTGATATGATTTATTCATGTGAGGTTTGTTAGCTACATAAAATCACAACTGAGATTACTCAACTGATATATTCAGGAAAATATTTTAGACAGTCTAATCACCCCCCCTCTAGACTGTCCCCTGAGTATCTGTGAGCTATAATACTTTATTCGGGAAGCGCGTATCACTCGGCAGGTTATCCAACTAGGTATTGCCCTGACAAGGGCTTTGGGGTATGTTATTCAGGTAGCATCTATCAGTACCCTATTGTTTTTTATCTCTGACATGCATGTTATTCCTGAATAATGATGTAATATGATTATTAAGGTGAGTTTTGTTAGCTGCATAAAATCACAGCTGAGGATACTCAACTGATATATTCAGGAAAAGATTTTAGACAGTCTATTTACCCTCCTCTCTAGACTGTGCTCCGAGTATCTGTGACTTACAGTACTTTATTAGGGAAACGCGTATCACTCGGCGGCTTATCCAACCAGGTATTCCCCTGAGAAGGGCTTTGGGGTATGTTATTCGGGTAGTGTGTATCAATACCATATTGTTTTATTTGTCTTTGATATACGTGTTATTCCTGAATAATGACGTGATATGATTATTCAGGTGAGGATTGTTAGCTGCATCAAATCACAGGCTAGACATCAAAACAAGACATTACATTACATACCGACAAATCAAAATAACGAACCAATAGACCAATTTGGTCTTTCGTCACTGACTTACAAATTAAAATACATAAACTCATCCAGACTCATACCCACACAAGGGTAAAATACTTGCAACAATGAACAATAAGACAGCGGAAAAGACAATACAATGGACTTCGACTAACTTAACCCAAAACTGGTCTTCGTGTGATTAGTATCATTCGTCTTTCATCATCCCTCGTACTGATCCTGTGACTTTCTCCCGAAAACCTGCATGTACCTGGACACAATATAGATATCCACCCCCTGATTACTCGGGGGTTAGCAAAACTCCACTATTTCGCTAGTGCAAGTATAAAGTGCAAAAACGAGCCATACACAACACATTTCGAGAATACAACGAAAGACTTCCCGAGATATATTTAGTTAAAAATAGTTCAAGTCTTGAAAGTAGAGACGAAGCAAGTAAGCACTTTGAAAACACTTCCAAATCTCGGGAGTTTTGAAAACATTAGAAATTGAAAAGTTCATAATTCCTCGAAAGACATTTAGGGTCATAGCCCCAAAGTTCATTTTCCAGAATGCAAATCCGTTAACAAAACACGGGGTCTACGACCCAACCATTCCGGTCACAAAACAAAGGGTCCACGACCCGATCATCCGCTTCAATTCACTTACAAGTGCACATTACACATAATACATTTTTTATGCCATTCTAGCCAAACACCAAGACTCGATATACAATGACTCTCGACCCCGAGCACAAAGCATTGTGATACTCCAGACAGTATCACCATTAACGAAAACATCAATATCACAAAAACCACACTTGGTAACCCACGGCCGTGCCTGTCACGCCCCTAACATCGGGAAGGACGAGGGCGCGACGCATCGGTCGATCAATCAATTAAAATGTGATAATAAATAGATTCGCTGTGACAAAACTGTTAGGAATATGCCCTCGAATGCCACTCAGGGGATGAGAGAGTAGGGGCATTGTACTTGTAATTATGGAATAATTAATAAAAAGGCAATACGATTCATTCACTGTTTATTGTATTTCAATTGCATTCTTGACTTGGTAAACATTGAAGTGAAGTCCATGTAAATAAATCGAACATTCCATTCTCGTTATGGGATAAGAGAAAATGTACTGGAAGTGTTTAAAGTTTATTTACGTAAATTGTTCGCAAGTCAATAAACTTAAAATGGGCATTAAGTTTTAATATGACTTGTATAACTGATGCTAGGACGTGTGCACGTCTTGATAGCATAGTTATAAGTATATTGGTGGGGCCAGTATACTCGAACACGACTCATACTCGATTCAGTCACACGGTATTCACTCTCGGAGAGTCGATGACGAATCGAAAGGTTGTGATAGTATACGTGGACCTTTGACTTGAGGGTTCGGTAGAAGATGTGCTGTGACGTTTAGTTTGTCATTAGAGTAGTTAGACTCATTTGCTTAATTGCCGAGTCGACCTCGAAGTGCGGACTATACGGGCGGTGTAGCGATCTTCTTGTACGCCAAGAAAGGATTCTATCTCTGTTAGTGAGCGGCGAATGTCCTATACGGTTAATGGCAAATAAGATCATAAGTCTTTGGCCAAAGCATTACGATATAGTCGTATTAGATACACTATTAATCGATCGGTCTTGATTTGCATTAACACATGTATAGAGTTTAGTCAATAGTAGGGTTTGACTTTACCGTGACCGAAGACTTGACCGGGACATCGATGAAGGGTCTATACGTATATAGTATTCACGACATAATGGTTACGGAATGATCCCTTCATTCGTTCTCGATCGGGGTTTACGGTGCGGCCCACTAGGTGGCTAAGTCCGCCCGCACTCATTGGTTCCTCTCAATGCCGGCTGAGACGGACCTACGGAGTCGCGCATCAGGAGCGTTGACGGATAAATGTGAATTTATTATCTCTCTATTAATATTAGATATTGGATATCTAATTATGATTTATTAGATAAATCAAAATAGCGGTCTTATGAATTAAAATTAAGTTACCGGTGTTGTTGCCCAAAATATTTATCCGAAGATCAATACTGCTGGGAGACGGACAACAAACAAATGCGGGAGCACTTCCGAGAGATGGTAAATAATACAAGATTTGCCGGGTTTGTTAGGCCCGGGCTTGAATGCTCTCGCGAGATGTTATTAATACAAATATTCGTGGATACAAGTATTAATGAGAGAAATCTAAATACAATGAGTGTAAAAAGACTCTGTTGATCCGGCTCTTGAGCGAAGCTAGGTGTTCTTCGTCCCGCCGGTGATCTGCTCGAGGAGAAAAGGCCGGGAGAAGTAAGACCGAAAGAAAGCTGTTGCCAAGAGTTGGATGTTAGCCAAGTGTAAGTGATTTGCTTCTGTATTGCGTGAATCAGAGAGTTCAGAGAGTCAGAATCTCGGTTTGTGCAGAAGAGTTTCGGTCCTTTTACAAGTGAAGGCTGCCTTGTATATATAGGGGCTGAGGGGCCCTGTCCTCTAATGGGCGATCGCCTTTCGGCATTTAATGTAGCAGGCGATCGTCACAAAGGGCACGTGTTTGCTGTCAAAGTCAGCTACGGTGGTGGCCGTGCGGTCCAATGAGGATCCGGCACGCGTCCGGAAGCACTGTCACAGGAGGTCCCACTTGGCTTCTTTCGGCGGACTTTGTCAGTAGGTGACAGGCTGTAGTCACATGTCTTGTCCGCCAACTCCTTTCGCAGTGCAGGCCATCTTTGGTAGGTGAGGTAGGAGGAGTTTGTCGGCGCCTTTTGTGGATGCACGTGGGTCTTTGTCACCTTGCTCGGCTTTGGCGATTGGATGGCCATCGGCCGATTCGAAAGGTCGGCAGTGGTCGATCACCAAGGGTCGATCGGCAGATGCCCAGAGAGGTCGGTCACCAAGGGTCGATCGGCAGAGGCCGAGAGAGGATCGTCCGCTAGTCGATCGCCAGGAGTCGGTCGCCGAGTGCCGAGTGATGATCGTATCTGAGGTCGATCGCTCGGTACCGGGACTTGTCCTGGGACCTTCCTTTGGCCGATTTAGCTGGTCCGCTTGGCTGAGGCTCGGTCGCCTGGTCGCTGCTCGGCAGATCTGCCTTGGCCGCTCGGCAGTAAGTCGGTCGCTCGGCCTCAGAGGCAATCGGCGGTCGGAAGGTGTTAAATCTTGACACAACAATTGCCCCCCAGCTTGCTCCTATGTTGTAGACATGGGGCGAGGTGGTTCTTGCTGGTGACCGCGTCTGGATGAGGACGGGCGACCTTGCTGAGCTGACTTAGGACTCGGACTTGGGCTAACATAGTCGATTGGCTTAGCTATCTTTCGGTCTTGTACCTGCAAAAAACAACATTGGCCGATCCCCCACGGAAACTTGGTGGTTTCGCTTGCTTGAGGAATCGTGCACAGTCGCGGAGATCGATGGACCGACCCCATGACCGTGTCTTGATGCGCGAAGACAATGAGTGCCTCGTGACTCACTTTATTATGAGGGTCCTCTGTTAGGCTGCGCCTCGCCTTGTATTTAAACGAAAGGCGTGCGGTCTCGGTCTAGAGGAGTCCTTGCGCGGGGCAGCGTCGGATGAATCAACTCCACGCCCGCGGCTTGTTAGCTCTGCTTCCACCTCGGCCAGCCATGGAGATGGCCGACCTCGACGGTGTACGTTGAGACGGGGTTGTGGAATGAGTCCACTGATTAATGTTGGAGGGCCCTCCGACTACGCCGGCCTCGTATTTAAACGAAGGCGGGCGATCTCGGCGAAAGGGACCTTGCATGGCGAAGCGGCCCAGTTCCATGTTGCCGGGACCATGGCTTTATGATGTGCGGTGGAGCGATCTTATGCCTTAGTCCGTCATGTTATATCTTTGGGTGTAGATGGCGATCGTGTCCTCCGAGCTGCGGATGATGTAGCGTGATGATCGGCGATCGGGCGGAAGGCGCGATCGTCGCTCGGCTGCCGATCGCTTATTCGTAGGTCGATATTGGCGATCGGGCGGGAGATTGTCGTCCGGGTGCCGATCGCGCTGCTCACAGTGAGAAGAAACCTTTGCTGGCCGGAAAATCTGCGGCTCTAGCCGGAAGGCTGCGTAGGTCGTCGGTTGGGTCTTCGTAAGATGCTGAACATAGGCGAAAAACCACGAAAACCTCCTAGGACCGCGTAGAGGGCGGTCTCATCGCTTATGGGCTCGCCATTGAGGATGATTACGTCTACCCGGTCGATGTAGTCCGAGTCGGACTCTTCTTCTCCGCTTGATTTGCATCATGCGAAGGGGACCTTCGGGCAGGACGACCACGGTGGCGAAGTACTCGGTGAAGCCGTGGGCGGCTCGTTAAAGGAGCCGATGGACCGAGGTGGCAATGAAGTATACCACCGGTGGGCGAGGTCGTCCAGCGTCAGAGGGAACATTCGGCATCTGGTCGCGTCAGATGCCCCACACCCAGTCATGTAGATGTTGAATTTCCTTAGGTGCACTTGGGGGTCCGATCGCCCCACGTACACGGGTGTTTGCGGGGGAGCGATCCTGTGCTGCACGGGGGCGAGCTCGATGTCGATCGCGAGCGGCTCGCTTGGCCCGGCGATTGTCTTCTTGGCGCCTGCCCTGGATTCCAGGAGCGCCTTCATGTCGTCGAGTTGACGTTGCATCGCAGCCATTGCCGTGGCTTGGTCGCTTGTCGATCGGCTTTGGGAGCTGGAGCCGAGGCGATCGTGTACCGATCTCCGGGCTCCGCTGCCGCCGACCTCGGCAATTCGGCGAGGGGGAGCCAGACGGCTAGGCTGCCTTCTGGGAGTCGGGTAGGCCGAGCTCCTGGTGACGGACTCAAACTCCGTCGTCTCGTAGCTGGGGCCGGACTGCCCCGGTAGCCAGGTTGGGTCACTGCCCAGGCGATCGAAGACAGAGGTGCCCCGGCTGGCGAGCGCCTCTTCCTGCGGACGGGAGCCTCCTGGCGATCGCTCGGCCAGTAGTGCCTTGAGTTTCCGCTTGATCTCCCGGCGAGAGACCGGGGGGGCGGTAGCTGGAGGCGCGTCGAGAGCACTCCGTCGCTCCTGTAGGACGGCCAGGGCCCCTTCGATCTGTTCCTTGGTTCGGAACCGATCGAGCGAGAGGCTTGGGCCGCCGTCCAGGGACGGGATCGAGCGTCTCTGACCGCGGCGGCTACCTTCCACCATCAGTTGTGGCTCGGACTGGGACGGAACAGGGGGTTTGGCCGGCTGACCAGCGGCTTTCTTCGACGCGGATGCGGAAGACATGATTTCTGTAGGATTTCTTTTGAAGTGCAGTGAGTGTCACTTCAAATATCTGCCCCGAGAACAGTGAGTGTTCTTCGGGACGGTAGGTGTGAAAAATCGAGGGTTGGATGCCCTCCTTCTAGCGCCAATTGTTGTTGCCCAAAATATTTATCCGAAGATCAATACTGCTGGGAGACGGACAACAAACAAATGCAGGAGCACTTCCGAGAGATGGTAAATAATACAAGATTTGCCGGGTTTGTTAGGCCCGGGCTTGAATGCTCTCGCGAGATGTTATTAATACAAATATTCGTGGATACAAGTATTAATGAGAGAAATCTAAATACAATGAGTGTAAAAAGACTCTGTTGATCCGGCTCTTGAGCGAAGCTAGGTGTTCTTCGTCCCGCCGGTGATCTGCTCGAGGAGAAAAGGCCGGGAGAAGTAAGACCGAAAGAAAGCTGTTGCCAAGAGTTGGATGTTAGCCAAGTGTAAGTGATTTGCTTCTGTATTGCGTGAATCAGAGAGTTCAGAGAGTCAGAATCTCGGTTTGTGCAGAAGAGTTTCGGTCCTTTTACAAGTGAAGGCTGCCTTGTATATATAGGGGCTGAGGGGCCCTGTCCTCTAATGGGCGATCGCCTTTCGGCATTTAATGTAACGGGGCGATCGTCCTAAAGGGCACGTGGGCTGCCTGTCAAAAGTCCAAAGCTACAGCTGGTGGCCAGCCGTGCGGTCCAATGAGGATCCGGCACGCGTCCGGAAGCACTGTCACAGGAGGTCCCACTTGGCTTCTTTCGGCGGACTTTGTCAGTAGGTGACAGGCTGTAGTCACATGTCTTGTCCGCCAACTCCTTTCGCAGGTCTGGGCCATGCTGGTAGGTGAGGTAGGAGACAGGTTTGTCAGCGCCTTTTGTGGATCTGCACGTGGGTGCTGTCCTGCTTGCTCGGCTTTGGCCGACTGGATGGCCATCGGCCAGTTACTGAAGGTCGGCAGTGGTCGATCACCAAGGGTCGATCGGCAGATGCCCAGAGAGGTCGGTCACCAAGGGTCGATCGGCAGAGGCCGAGAGAGGATCGTCCGCTAGTCGATCGCCAGGAGTCGGTCGCCGAGTGCCGAGTGATGATCGTATCTGAGGTCGATCGCTCGGTACCGGGACTTGTCCTGGGACCTTCCTTTGGCCGATTTAGCTGGTCCGCTTGGCTGAGGCTCGGTCGCCTGGTCGCTGCTCGGCAGATCTGCCTTGGCCGCTCGGCAGTAAGTCGGTCGCTCGGCCTCGGAGGCAATCGGCGGTCGGAAGGTGTTAAATCTTGACACAACAACCGGGTAATTAATTTAATTCATAAATTATATTTCTTAGAGAAATATATTTGTATTTGATATTATTAATTAATTAGATTAATTAATTAATATAAATACATTGGTGATTAAACGGAGTGTATTTAACGGAGTCGTTTGACGAACGTCCGGTACACGAGCCGAGTGACTCGGCTCGTTTTCTAAGAAACTTCCACCATGGGCCACCTTCCCTCTCCCCACATCACATGGAATCATTTCCATGCATGTGTATGTGTTAGTTGTATTTTTGTTATTATGTGTTGACATTTTATCTCAATTATATGATTTGTATTATATGTTTGAGATAATATATAAGCAACATAATATAACAACTACAAAACACACATATTAACCAGCAATTGAGAGCTGCCTGCCGTGATTTGAAGTGAGGAGAGAGAGAAAAATTTTCCTTCTTCATTTTGTTCATCTTTGAGGTGAAAAGAAGTAAGAAAAATTAAGAGAGAAAAAATTCCTACAACACTTCCTAGCCGTGTTCTTCATAGAACGGAGTATTGTAGATTTTTCCGGGCAACTTCCGACGCGTGTGAAGTAGAGGCTTCGAACTTTCGGTGCTTGGAACGAAGGGATTTCGTGTTCGGGACGGGATCGTGATCATCGTCTACACTTTACGAAGATTTATTTCAAAGGCTTCAAGGGTATGAATCTTTACCTTTGTATGTATTTTTTTTCGTATATACGTTACTTGATCGATCCTGTTTGGGATTCGTATTTTTTTCGCTGCGTATTTCGTTTTATTTTCGGAATCCCAACAGTGGTATCAGAGCGAGGTCAATGTTTCCGTATATACGATTATTTGTGCATTTTGAATGCTTTTGGATGATGATTATGATTTAGAATCATGTTTGGAATAATTGTAGATTTTAAATTGTTCGTTGTAGCATCACGTTTTTTGAAACGGGCCGAAAAACGAAGAAACGGGGCTGTCGGCAGGGTGCCGGCAGCACTGCCTGGGCTGCCTGCCCAGGCTGCCGAGCATGCTCGGCCATGACTCGGCCAGGGGCTGAGAGTGCTCGGCCAGAGGGCCGAGAATGATCGGCCAGCCTGCCGAGCAGTGGCTCGGCCAGGCAGCCCTCGGGTTTTTGGCCCGATTTTGAATCGGGCCGCGGGCTGGGCCTAAACCGGATTGTCCGGGACTCCGTTTTAGGTTTATATTTCGTTGTAATTATTTCCCGAATTTTTAATTGGATTTTAATTTGACTAAATTAATATTTGGAATATTTTTGAGTTAAGGGAAATAAATTAAACGAGAATATTATTTTTGGCCGGATTACTTGAGCGAATTAAAATGATGATTATTAGTATTAATTTGATTAATACCATTAAAATTGAATAGATTAATTTTATATTGATTGGATTAATATATATTAATTGATTATTTAATTTTAATGCCACTTTATATTAATTGGATTAATATAGTAGAAATTGAATAGATTAATTTTATAGATTAATTAGATTAATTTATATTAAAATTAATTGTTTAATTTCGTTTCCATTACATGTTGTATGGAATCCTTATGTGATGGTGATATAGCTCGTGGACTTAGTTTTTGATTTGTTCGATTCGATTGGGTTGTAAAGGCCGTTTTGAGCCTATTTATATTTACTAGAAAAACTTGTATAGGATGCAATTTTTCAATGATGTAATTATTATTTTGGGTATGAAGAAGACCGAAGACAACCGACCGAGAAGACGAAGAATCGAAGACTGTTTTTTTTATTTATTGGGTCATTCGCTTGGCCCAGTACTTAGGAATTAGGTCCATGAGCTATATGTTGGTAGTAACTAGGTTACTATTTTCTGTTTTTTTTTTCATTTTGAATGATTGAAAAACATACAAACGCGCGTATAAATGAATTAATGTGCAAAGTGTAACATTAATCGCGAAATTCTCCCGACAACAAACAGACTAAGTTTGAAAAAGGTTACGAGGTTTCCTACCCTCCATCAAACTCGTAGAAAATTGATACCCGAGCTGATGTGCTATGCTTCCGAGTTATCGGGGTAGTACATTTGGTAGAGGTTGAAAAATTCTTGAGTGCATTAGATGCCTTCGGTTGGTGATAAATTTCGCCTAGAAACGATAGGTTGCCGGGTGAGATTCAATAGTCAAACCGATAGACGTTGATGGTCAACAACTTAGATAGTCTGGATTGCCAAGAAACCTGATAGGTTGAGGGCATGAAGACTAGGGGTAAAAGAAGATCAAATCATCCGTTAGACGGGTTGGTGTTAGACACCACTTTACAGAAATTAATTGGCAAGAAACCTGATAGGTTGCGTCTGTTAAAATTTGTAAAGAACTTGATCACCACTAAGAAATCGATCTAACCATGATTTCCGGATTATAACATGGGAGTGTATAATTCCGATAAAATTAGTGGGAGCCGAGACAAGAATTATACAAGCCCTTAAGTTCTATACTCGGTCATAATTAAACAAGTCACTAATTCAATCTTGTCTAAATCTTTGCAGAAAACGAAATTGAATCTCTCTATAATGGCTAAAAACCCACTTGCAATACTACTTGAAAAGAATCTCCTAACTGGCCCTAACTTTGTTGACTGGTTGCGGAATCTGATGATTGTACTCAGTATGGAGTCTCTGGGATACGTCTTGGAGGCGGACATTCCACCGACTCCAATCCGGACTAGGGGTAATCAGGAAGACATTGATGTCCATGAAAAATGGGTCAAGGATGATGTGCTAGTCCGTGGTTTTATGATGGGCTCAATGACTAATGAGCTGCAGAGAGCGCACGAGAAAATGACTTCTGCTAGGCAGATTCTGGCACACTTGACCGAACTTTATGGAGAGCATGAGATTGCTAGATATGAGATATCAAAGCGGTTGTTCAGTGCTAGGATGAAAGAAGGGGAGAAAGTGGGAGACCACGTCCTCAAGATGATCTCTATGATTGAGAGGCTCGAGGTGCTCAACTTTAATATGGATTTATCCCTTCAAATTGATCTCATCCTTCAATCTCTACCTGACTCTTTCACGCAGTTTGTAATGAATTTCAACCGTAATGAAATTAAATGCACATTAGTGGGCTAATGAATAAGCCGTGACGGCGCAGTCTAACATGAAGACTAAGCGAGAGAGGTTTGCTCTTGTGATTTCTTCCGGGCCTAAGAGGTCCAAGAACAAGAAGAAAAAGACCTACGAGCAAGACAAACCCAAGAAAGGGGTGCAAAAGGAAAGGGCAAGGCCGAAAGGTTCAAAAGGTAGGCGGTCCAAAACCTACGACAAATGCCTTGAATGCGGTGAGTGGGCCACTGGCGAAGGACTTGTCCCAAGATTAATGGCGCATCAGGTACGGAACTTTTTGTTTTTGAAACTAATTGTTCCGCTACTGTATATTCTGCTTCGTGGATTCTGGATTCAGGTGCCACTTCTCACATTTGTACTATGAATCAGGATCTGGAACGAAGTAGAAAACTTGAAGCTGGGGAAATAATGATCACTGTTGGAAGCGGACAAAGTGTCGAGCCAACCGATATTGGATCAATCCTTCTGGGTTTAGAATCTGGTTTTATTTTGACATTAGATGAAGTACTTGTTTTGCCCAAGGGGCATAAAAACATTGTATCCATTCCAGTCTTGGACCGGAAAGGATTTTGTTTCTTCATTGGCAATGGCAGTTGTAAAATTTATTTTCGAAATAAATTGGTTGGAACAGCTACATTGTTGAATGGTTTATATCATCTGAACATGCAAAATAAAACAGCAGTGAACACTATAACTAGGAAACGTGGTAGGCAAGATACTAATCAAGCTCTTAAATGGCACCTTAGACTTGGTCATGTTGGTGGACCAAGGTTACGAAAATGGAAAAAGATGGACTTTTAAGTCCATTGGGTGTAGAACCCTATCCAACTTGTGAATCTTGCCTTAGAGGCAAAATGACTAAGTTCCCCTTCACAGGACTTTTGAAAGGGCGCCGATAAACTTGGATTGGTGCATACCGATGTTTGTGGTGCTTTAGAAGTAGCCCGAGACGGATATCAATATTTCATAACGTTCACGATGATCATACTAGGTATGGGATTGTGTACTTAATGAAACATAAATCAAGCCTTTGCTAAATTCAAAGAATTTAAGGCCCTAGTTGAAAAACAAACTGGATGTCATATCAAAGCACTTCGGTCGGACCGAGGTGGCGAATATATGAGCACCGAGTTTGATGAGTTCCTTAAGGAACATGGAATAGTTTCACAATTCACGCCTCCAGGAACCCCACGCTTAAATGGTGTTTCGAAAGGAGAAATCGGACTTTGTTGGACATGGTTCGCTCCATGTTAAATTACACCGATTTACCTATTTACCCGTGGGGTATGCCTTACTAACCGCCGCCTATATCCTAAATAGATGTCCTTCCAAATCTGTTCCTATGACTCCGCATGAGATGTGGAAGGGTAAGAAACCAAGCCTTAATCACATAAGGATTTGGGGATGTCCACCTATGTCAAAAAGGCTAAGGTGGACAACCGAAGCGAGGTCCATAAAAGGACGTTTCATAGGATACCCAGAGGACTCGATGGGTTATCTATTCTACATGCGAGAAGACCATAGGTCGTTGTGGCATTACAAGCGCACTTCCTTGAGGATGAATTCATTCGGAAGGTGGCTCGGTAGAAATATCTCTTTGGAAGAGCATAATGAAAGTCCTAAGGAGACACTGATCGGGGATCAAGAACCGAACCTATTGTAACACAACCTCCACTTGAAGGTCCGATAGGGTATCTCACTTACGAGAGGTATGGCTATACACATGTCGAGGAACCGGGTCTCCACGACACACCCGATAGCAATGAAAACGACCTGTCACCTATGACCAAGCGATAGTGGATTTAGACTCGATAAATGGCAAGAAGCAATGAAAGCTGAGATAGACTCGATGCATACCAATCAGGTCTGGACTCTAGTAGATCTTCCAACTGGCATGAGGACTATTGGAAATAAATGGATCTATAAGAGAAAGACTGATGGGGATGGCAAGGTTGATGCCTATAAGGCCAGGCTTGTGGCAAAGGGTTATACCCAAAGGGAAGGAATCGATTATCATGATACCTTCTCGCCCGTAGCTATGATAAAGTCGATTCGCATGATGCTTGCCATTGCTGCCTATTATGATTATGAAATATGGCAAATGGATGTCAAAACGGCTTTTCTAAATGGATACCTCGAGGAGGAAATCTATATGGAGCGACCTAAAGGTTTTGTGTCCAAAGCTAATATTCATAAAGTGTGTAAGCTGCAACGAGCCATTTATGGTCTGAAGCAAGCTTCTCGGAGTTGGAACCTTCGATTTGACGAAGCAGTTAAGGACTTTGACTTCGAACGAAATGAGGAGGAGCCGTGTGTTTACAAAAAGGTCAGTGGGAGCAACATTGCGTTCTTAGTACTATATATAGATGATATTCTGCTTATAGGAAATAACGTAGCAATGCTCAGCACTGTGAAAGCTTGGCTTTCTAAAACGTTCTCCATGAAAGACTTGGGAGAAGCTTCCTATATTCTAGGGATCCGTCTTTACAGAGATAGACCACGAAGAATGATAGGACTTTCCCAAGCCCTTTATATCGATAAAATCCTGAGAAGATTCAGGATGGATGAATCTGAAAGAGGGTTGCTTCCCATGCGACATGGAATTCATCTCACCACGAAAATGTGTCCTCAAAGTGAGGAAGACAAGAGAGAGATGAGTAAGGTACCCTATGCCTCGGCAGTAGGTAGACTCATGTACGCTATGTTGTGTACGAGACCAGACTTAGCCTACGCTGTGAGTATGGTAAGTCGATTTCAAGCAAACCCGGGAAGGGAACATTGGACTGCCGTAAAGAACATTCTTAAGTACTTAAGAAGAACTAGAGATTTAGTTCTTACTTATGGTGGTGGAGAACTGAAGGTGATTGGATTCACCGATTCTGATTTTCAAGGAGACAATGACGACTCTAAGTCGACATCTGGGTATTTATTTACTCTCAATGGAGGAGCAGTATCTTGGAGAAGCTCCAAGCAAACCGCTACTGCAGATTCCACCTGCCAAGCAGAGTATCAAGCTGCCTCAGAGGCTAGCAAAGAAGCATTTTGGATGCAGAAGTTTATACAAGAACTTCAAGTGGTGCCTAACGCGGAGTTGCCTATATCACTATTCTGTGATAATGATGGAGTTGTCGCCCAAGCCAAGGAGCCGAGGGCTCACCACAACACCAAGCATATAGAGAGAAAGTACCACATCGTTCGAGAGATGGTGGAAAAAGGATATGTTTCATTGGAAAGAGTAGACTCAGAAGACAATGTCTCTGACCCGCTGACTAAGCCATTATCTCAGGCCGTCTTAGAAAGACATCTGAAGAACATGGGTATTGGATACCATGATGTGTGGCATTGAGTGCAAGTGGGAGATTGTTAGGAATATGCCCTCGAATGCCACTCAGGGGATGAGAGAGTAGGGGCATTGTACTTGTAATTATGGAATAATTAATAAAAAGGCAATACGATTCATTCACTGTTTATTGTATTTCAATTGCATTCTTGACTTGGTAAACATTGAAGTGAAGTCCATGTAAATAAATCGAACATTCCATTCTCGTTATGGGATAAGAGAAAATGTACTGGAAGTGTTTAAAGTTTATTTACGTAAATTGTTCGCAAGTCAATAAACTTAAAATGGGCATTAAGTTTTAATATGACTTGTATAACTGATGCTAGGACGTGTGCACGTCTTGATAGCATAGTTATAAGTATATTGGTGGGGCCAGTATACTCGAACACGACTCATACTCGATTCAGTCACACGGTATTCACTCTCGGAGAGTCGATGACGAATCGAAAGGTTGTGATAGTATACGTGGACCTTTGACTTGAGGGTTCAGTAGAAGATGTGCCTGTGACGTTTAGTTTGTCATTAGAGTAGTTAGACTCATTTGCTTAATTGTTGAGTCGACCTCGAAGTGCGGACTATACGGGCAGGTAGCGATCTTCTTGTACGCCAAGAAAGGATTCTATCTCTGTTAGTGAGCGGCGAATGTCCTATACGGTTAATGGCAAATAAGATCATAAGTCTTTGGCCAAAGCATTACGATATAGTCGTATTAGATACACTATTAATCGGTCGGTCTTGATTTGCATTAACACATGTATAGAGTTTAGTCAATAGTAGGGTTTGACATTACCGTGACCCGAAGACTTGACCGGGACATCGATGAAGGGTCTATACGTATATAGTATTCACGACATAATGGTTACGGAATGATCCCTTCATTCGTTCTCGATCGGGGTTTACGGTGCGGCCCGCTAAGCTGGCTAAGTCCGCCCGCACTCATTAGTTCCTCCCAATGCCGGCTGAGACGGACCTACGGAGTCGCGCATCAGGAGCGTTGACGGATAAATGTGAATTTATTATCTCTCTATTAATATTAGATATTGGATATCTAATTATGATTTATTAGATAAATCAAAATAGCGGTCTTATGAATTAAAATTAAGTTCTGGGTAATTAATTTAATTCATAAATTATATTTCTTAGAGAAATATATTTGTATTTGATATTATTAATTAATTAGATTAATTAATTAATATAAATACATTGGTGATTAAACGGAGTGTATTTAACGGAGTCGTTTGACGAACGTCCGGTACACGAGCCGAGTGACTCGGCTCGTTTTCTAGGAAACTTCCACCATGGGCCACCTTCCCTCTCCCCACATCACATGGAATCATTTCCATGCATGTGTATGTGTTAGTTGTATTTTTGTTATTATGTGTTGACATTTTATCTCAATTATATGATTTGTATTATATGTTTGAGATAATATATAAGCAACATAATATAACAACTACAAAACACACATATTAACCAGCAATTGAGAGCTGCCTGCCGTGATTTGAAGTGAGGAGAGAGAAAAATTTTCCTTCTTCATTTTGTTCATCTTTGAGGTGAAAAGAAGTAAGAAAAATTAAGAGAGAAAAAATTCCTACAACACTTCCTAGCCGTGTTCTTCATAGAACGGAGTATTGTAGATTTTTCCGGGCAACTTCCGACACGTGTGAAGTAGAGGCTTCGAACTTTCGGTGCTTGGAACGAAGGGATTTCTTGTTCGGGATGGGATCGTGATCATCGTCTACACTTTACGAAGATTTATTTCAAAGGCTTCAAGGGTATGAATCTTTACCTTTGTATGTATTTTTTTTTCGTATATACGTTACTTGATCGATCCTGTTTGGGATTCGTATTTATTTCCGCTGCGTATTTCGTTTTATTTTCGGAATCCCAACAAAAACTGATAATTGAAATTACACTTTTCAAAGTTTGCAGCGGAAAAATACCAAACGAGTTAAGTACAAAGCATAGTTAACTATTACAAGTTGGGATAACAACAGAAATTCTAAGAAGAGAAGTCCTAAATCTTGAAGACAATCTTCTATTCGGCCTCTCCCACGAAGCCTTCTTCGTCCTCTGCTGTTTGCTCATTCTCTGGTTTAAAAGGGAAAACGGTGGGGTGAGACAAAAGGTCTCAGTGAGTGGGTGATCGTGTGCGAGTGTGGCTCTTTCTTTTGAAAATTTTTAAGTGATGCATGGTTTTATCAATTATAAGAAAATAAGAACAGTTACAATTATGTCGAAATTTTATAAACAATAATCATTGTGTAGTTGTAATATTATAATCCTGTCCTCGTGGACGGATGTTGAGTCAAGCAGTCAGTCAATCAGTCGATCAGTCATTTCAGTTTCGAATCTTGCCGATGTGGACTTTGGATTCTAGACTCTCCTTCTCACTCCTAGCAAGATAGGCCGTTGCCCCAAGATTTGGACCGTCGTCCCAAGATTTGGACCGTCGCCCCACGATGCTGAGCCTTCATTCTCACTCTTAGTATGTGCTTCCTTATCTCTTATCTGGGCTCGGTATGTCCTTAGTTGTGGGTCAATACCCGGATCACACCATAATCGCGATTATACCCCAAGTCTACGACCCAAGTCCCTCGGAACACTCCGTTCCTTGGTTATGGGAATATGAAACAACGGTAGCCTTGTTCATGAACCCCAGCCGCGCTGCTCGATCCAAGACCCGGTCTAACTGTCCCTGACACAATGTGGGACTCTAGAGTTGGCTCCTACAGCTCAAGAGGTGGCCCCCGTATTGTAGGTCGGCACTCTGTTTCATATGGACTCAAGAGGTGGCCCCCGTCCGTCGACGTGGCACTTTGTTCCGATAGAGTTAGAGGCGGACCCGTCCGTGGCACTTTATTTGTATAGCATTTAGTTCTCGGACAGTCACATTTATCAATTTGACGCGTTTCACAAGTATCACGTAAACGCTCGGTCAGTGAGGTTAATAGCGTCTTTGATTAAGTATGGAATATGGTTAATTTTATTTGTGGCCCGGTAATGCAGAATAGGACTTGTATATAAACTCGAAAATATTCTCAATAATTTATTAACGGTCTGATGAGTTCAGATCAGATATATTAACTGGGTAGGTTCGACGAAATGAAACGAGAGTTTCGTAAATAGTTTGAAAGGACGTTTTTACCCTTAGGTTCAAACCTAAGCGTTGGAGTATGAAATGAAATCGGATGATTATGAAATTTCATGAGGAAGCCAAAAATAATTCCTCGACTCAAAATTTAATGAAAGTTTGGAAATTTCCAGTTTCGGGACTGAAATTTCCAGAAATTGTGATATTGCCCCAAAACTTAAGGAAATCGTTCCGAGGCATATAGAGCTATGAATTTAGCTCGGAATTTAACGAAATTTTACGAGATGACTTATGATGAACCTAGAATTATATATTTGTGAAAATTTCAGAAAATTTCGGACCTGGTACAGAAGTTTGGAATTTTTACGTTTTGGCCCCGAAATTATTTAAAATTTGCGATTTGGACTATTAAGTTTAGATATCGAACTCCGAATTGCTTGAAACTTTATGGACAGCCTATACGTGGTATAATACGTACTTTCCAAGGTCCAGAATATTGTATTTTCGAAATTTCGAGTTTAGTCCTCAAACTTTGAGAAATTACAATTTATGCCCAAAGCTCCGTTTACTCATTTCAAGTCCCGTTTTGGCCACAAATAAATTATCCATATATCATAACATTTTTTTTTGGTGGGAGTCCATATATCATAACATAATCATATAACACAAGATTTTAGATTTTGGTAGGGTTTCAACAACATTTTGAAGAAAACATATAACTTTCAAGTTATCACAAAATCGGCACACGACTACCAAATCGGTTGTCGTTTAAATTCGATAAATCATATTGCATGTTGTTATAACCATAACATTCATCTTTAAAAACATGCATTTATACAAGAATTTCAGATTAGTAGATACTTTGATATTTTTCATAATATTTGATGATTATGTTTAAGAAAAATGAATTTCACATAGTTATACATAAAATCATAACATAAAATTATAACATGAAGATTTTAACATAGATCATATCAAAAGAATCTTTAAATATTTCAGATTTAACACATGCATCACAACAAAAATAATAGATTTCTACTTTAAAGTTTGAAAGAGTTTTCACCCACCTTGATCTTGTCGGATTTCGTCGGTTCTAAGTCTTGAAAGTTGGAAAACGACTTCTCCTCTACTACTACATGGTTTGGCCAATCCACTTGCACCCCCAAGGTGAGAATTATGTTTGCATGTATTAATATTGAGGTTAGATTATGGATAATTTCATAAGGATTTATGGAAATAGTTATAAGGGATGAGATTACCTATTTCTTGTTGAAAATTTTCCTCCTCCTTCTTCTTCCTCTTGGTTCGGCCCTCTATCTCTTAAACTCACAAATTGCAGATTTTTTGGTTGTGTAGGAGGTGAAAAATGAGGGTTAGGTTAAGGTGTAAGTATTTAAAGTTGGGATAAGGAGGGTTGGGAAGTGAAATATATAGAAGACTTGTTACATGTGTCAAGATGTTTCTTGCAAGTCTTGCATGTGATGAGTGAAGAATATAGAGCTACACCTTTACACTCCATTTTGGCCGCCCAATGTATGTATATATACATATATTTTTTTTTTAAATTAAGAGTATAATTAAAAGGGTAAAGGATTTAATTAGTTGGGTTGGGCTTTGAAGTGTAACTTCAAGTCTTATGATTTTTAATAAGTTGGTTTGAGTCCATTAGTGAGTCCTCATGTAGTTAGGTGTTGGCAATTAGCCCAATAGGTGAATCAACACACTATTTTAATTTTTATTATTTGGTTTATTAAGTAAATTACAAAGTTAAAGAGTGAAATAAAATAAAATAGATGTAGGTTATATCATGACATAAAATAACTATTATTAAATTACATCATGATTTGATACATTGTACATGTGATAAGTTACCGAATTTAGGGGGTTTTACATCCTCCCCTCCTTAGAAGAATTTGGTCCCCAAATTCCTACTTGAACAACTCGGGGTAAGATTTCTTCATTTCTTCCTCAGCCTCCCACGTCACATCTTCCTCTCTGTTGTGATTTGACCAGACGACTTTAACCAAAGGAATTCGCTTCTTCCTCAATTCGCGTACTTGCTGGTCTAGAATCTTGATTGGCTTCTCTTCATAAGACAAGTTATCCTTGATCGGCGGAATGTCAGAAGTAAGAATGTGTATTGGGTCTGGATGATACTTCTTTAATCTTGAAACATGGAAAACATCGTGCATTCCACACAGATTGGGTGGTAGTTCCAATCGGTACGCTATTCGTCTAATACTTTCCATGATTTTGAATGGTCCTACATATCGGGGACTTAACTTTCCTCCTTTTCTTGATACTATCAAACCTTTCCGCGGTGTTAACCTCAGGAAGACTTGATCTCCTACTTCAAATTCTAGATCCTTCCGATGTTGATCGGCGTAACTCTTCTGTCTGCTTTGCGCTGTGCGGATCCTATCCTTGATTAGTCGTACTTTATCTATGGCTTCCTTCACCAAATCTGTGCTTATTGCTGAAGGTTCTGATCGTTGAGTCTTCAGCATCCAATGGTCATCAATTTCCCAATGGAGCGGGGATCGAAACTTCCTCCCATACAGAGCTCCATAAGGTGCCATTCCGATGGTCGCTTGGAAACTGTTGTTGTATGAAAACTCGGCTAATGGCAGGTGGTGATCCCAATTTCCTTGGAAGTCTAGTACGCAAGCTCGTAACATGTCTTCAAGGGTTTGAATGGTTCATTCAGATTGCCCGTCGGTCTGGGGATGCGCACTTGTGCTGAAGCTTAAGGAAGTTCCTAATTACTTATGAAAGACTTTCCAAAAACGAGATATGAATCTAGGATCTCTGTCCGATACTATGTCTGTTGGCACTCCATGAAGTTGAACGATTTCTCTAATATAAGTCCTAGCCAGCTTTTGCAAACTGTCGTCCTTTTTAACCGGCACGAAATGTGATGATTTCGTCAGTTGGTCGACAATCACCCAAATGGTGTTATAACCTCCTCTTGTGGTCGGTAAATCTGTGATAAAATCCATGGTTACCATTTCCCATTTCCATTCAGGGACTTCTAGTGGCTGTAGTAGTCCTAAGGGTCGTTGATGCTCAGCTTTGACTCTCTGACATGTGAGGCATCGCGCCACGAATTCTGCCACTTGGTTCTTCATGTTTACCCATCAAAAGTGTTTCTTCAAGTCTCGATACATCTTGTTACCTCCTGGGTGTATCGTATATATCGAGCAATGAGCTTCCTCGAGAATTCGTCTTTTGAGCTCCCCATCGTGAGGTATGCATAAACGTCCCTTAAACCTTACAATTCCATCCTTGGTAATTGTAAACTCGGGTTTCTCACCCTTAGCGATCTTGTCTTTAAACTCTTGAAGTTTTGGATCTCTCACTTGGGCTAATCGAATATCGTCCAATAGATTTGGTTTAACGATGAGTTTGGCGCAACTTAAACGATGACCTTCATAAATGGGTTTCAGGTAGCTCAGTTCCTCAAGAGCTTGCCATTCCCGAACCATGAGTCGGGCCACTCTAGCCTTTCTACTTAGGGCATTGGCCATGATGTTTGCTTTCCCTGGGTGGTGTTGAATTTCACAATGGTAATCTTCTAAAAGTTCTACCCATCTTCTCTGTCAGAGATTAAGTTCCTTTTGAGAAAATAGGTACTTGAGACTTTTATGATCCGTAAACACGGTGAATTCAACGCCATATAAATGATGTCGCCATTTCTTTAATGCAAATACTATTGCAGCAAGTTCGAGGTCGTGCGTTGGATAATTCTTCTCGTGCGTCTTGAGTTTCCTGGAAGCGTACGCGATAACTTTACCATTCTGCATTAGAACGGCACCGAGGCCATCCTTTAAGGCGTCACTATATACGACAAATCCTTGGGTTCCTTTTGGAAGTGTCAGTATAGGTGCGGTGGTAAGTCTCTTCTTGAGTTCCTGAAAACTTGACTCGCATTTATCCGTCCATTCAAATTTTACTTGTTTCTGGGTTAGCCGGGTGAGGGGTCCCGCTATCTTCGAGAAGTCTTTGATGAATTTACGGTAGTAGCCCGCAAGTCCAAGAAAGCTTCGGATTTCAGTTACATTTTCTGGCCTCTTCCAATCCATAATAGTTTCCACCTTAGATGAATCCACTGCAATCCCTTCTCCAGAAATAATATGGCCTAGAAATGCCACTTCCGTCAACCAAAATTCACACTTGCTGTACTTGGCGTACAACTTGTGCTGTCTTAGTGTATCCAACACTAGTCTAAGATGTCTCTCGTGATCCTTTTCCGACTTAGAGTACACGAGTATGTCATCGATGAAAATTAGTAAGAATTGGTCGAGATTTGGTTGAAATACTCTGTGCATTAAATCCATAAATGTCGCAGGAGCATTCGTGAGTCCAAAAGGCATCACTACGAACTCGTAGTGGCCGTATCTAGTTTGGAATTCAGTTTTAGGAACATCTTCATTGCTAATCTTTAACTGGTAGTATCCTTGTTGAAGATCGAATTTGGAATACACCGTAGCTCCTTGGAGTTGTTCAAACAACTCATCTATCCTCGGGAGAGGATACTTATTTTTAACTGTAACGCTGTTGAGTTCACGGTAATCTATGCAAAGCCTCAATGTTCCATCCTTGTTTTTGACAAACAATACCGGAGCTCCCCAAGATGATACACTGGGCTGTACGAAACCCACGTCGAGTAACTTCTGCAGTTGGACCTTCAACTCTTGCTGCTCCAGTGGTGCCATTCGGTATGGTGCTTTTGCAATGGGTGCCTCCCCAGGCATGATTTCGATATTGAATTTAATTTCTCTATCAGGTGGTAGGGAGGTCAATTCTTCGGGAAATACGTCAGGGTATTCGGATACCACACGTATAGTTTCTATGCCCGACTTACTCATGGGTTTGTTGATGATGAAGGCTAAAAATCCGGTTGCCCCTTTGGCAACTGCCTTACTAGCTTTGATAGTTGATATTGTAGATGCTATGTTGACTCTAGCGGCTCCAATTAATTGCACAATTGGCTGTTAGGTTCGCAAAACCTAACTATGTTAGAATGACAATCTAATTGTGCGTAGTGCTTAGATAGCCAATCCATTCCTAGGATGATGTCATATTCTAATATTGGAAGCACTATTAAATCGGCAGAGTAACAGTTACCACTGATGATCACATCACACGCAGAATGGACTTTATCTGCTAGCTGACTAACTCCCATTAGGGTAGATACTTCTAGGCATAATGATAAAGATTCTAATGACCTATCAAGTTTCTTAGAAAAATGTGGTGCAACAAACAAGTGGGATGATCCAGGATCTATAAGTGTTCGTGCAAATTGATTAGATATCAGGAGTATACCTTCCACTACATCGTTGTTCTCTGGTGCCTCCTGACCAGTCAATGCGAACACTCGAGCTGGGGCTTTTCCTTTGTTGTTTCCTGGTTTGGCTGCAATAGCTGGTTTGATTGCCGGGGTGTTCATATCTGGGCACTCTTGAATTTGATGATCTGGGCTGCCGCAACGTAGGCACTTTCCGAGCTTTCTCCAACACAACTCTGACTTATGCCCTTTCCTACCACAGTAGGTGCAAGGCGTTGTTGGTGTGTTGAGAACTGGTGCCTTTGATCCACTCGAGCTTCCTTGAATTCCCATCCTCTTAAACTTCTGTGGTGGCGTGGAAGTTGGTCGGGTAGCAGGCCTTTTGGCGTTGTTGGAGAAACGGCTTTGTTGTTGAGATAACCTCGCAGTTCCGCTCTCGATCCGGGTAGTGGCTTCCACTGCTTGGGTAAGTGTCGTCAGCTGAACAGTTAGAAGGCTCTGTTGAAGCGACTGCCTCAGTCCTCTAGTAAACTTATAGAGCTTGTCCTCCTCAGTTGTAATCAATCCCGGTGCGTATTTAGACAATCTGTTAAACTGGGCTTATATTGAGCGACTGTCATGGTTCCTTGCTTCAAGTGATAGAACTCGTCTCGTCTAGCCTCTCTAGCTGCTGCTGACAAGTACTGAGTTCGGAAGTCGGTCAGGAAGTTAGCCCATGTTCTAACACGATTTTCTCTCGTCCAGCGCTCGTTGACATTCCTCCACCAGTCATGAGCTGCGGACTCGAGTCGGAATGCGGCCAGTGATATCCGTTGTTCATATGTATACTGAAGGGCGTTGAAAATTCCCTCAATTCTCTCCAGCCAGAGTTCAGCTTTGATATCGTCAGGTTCCCCGTCAAAGGTCGGCGGGTTGAAACGTAAGAATCTTTCCAGGGTACGATCTTGAGTTTCATTATGGTTCCCGTTGTTAGCAGTCTGTTGCTGTAGGAAGTTCGTCAGTTGAGTGAGGGCTTGGGCCATGGCATCGTTCTCAATTCCTCCTCGTAGAGGAGAGCGTGAGCGATCATCGCGCTGATGCTGCTCTTCACGATTCATGCGAGGATGAGATTTTATGAAGATGTTTTTGAGGAATTTGTAACCTATCACTAGTAGAATAAACATCAACGACTTCGATACGTCTCACTTCGGTAATCTATATTAGCAAAGTAAAAACAAACAACAACTTCGCTTTTCAATTTACTGAAGTAAAAAACCCATATAGACTTCAGTAAATGGTACCAAATAAAAAAGGAGGAGCTAGTTAGAAATTTTAAGTTACAAAGACTTCGATAATTTGATAATTAATGAAGTAAAATGCACAATAAATTTTTTTGAATAAAAATATATCCCCATTAGTGAAGTAACAGGATATCTAAACCGGGATTTTACCCAAACCCTTGCTAACCGCCCCTCAATCTTCTCATTTTTTTTTCTTTTCTTTTTTGCCCTGTCTCTCGGTCCTTCCCCTCCGATATCCCTCTCCCTGTTCTTCTTATTCTTTTTATTTTCTCTCTCAAAACTCACACAATCACACACACACTGGGCTCCGCCTGCGCACACACACACACATGATTTGAGCAGCGGATGTGACATCGGAGGAGCAGCGAGCGTTTAGAATTGCAGGAAATAAAATGGTTTTGGTCGAGGTCATCTGGCCCGCAGTGCGGTGGAGAGGGTTGTGACGGCGATGGTGGTGGTCGCGATTGGATGTGAAGCTCTAGTTTTGATTCGGACTTTCAGGTGGTTGGCAGTGGATTATAGGATCTGTCCGGTGGTTAGAAGAAGTTAAAGCCCAAATTGTTCGAAGAAAAAATGAGGAAGAATGTGGTGTTTTCTATCTTTCCTTTTTTTTTAATTTCATGAGATTTTCTTTTGCATGTTCCCGAATTGGAAATCCCTGATTTTGTTCGCGTGGAGATCGTTGACAGTAGGCTGCATTTTGCATAAGATTTGGTGCTTTGTCTGCCCTTTCTGATCAATCATATAAAAGAATGTGTTTAAGAGGCTTAAAATTTATGTTTGTGGATTGGATTTATGTATGTGTGGTTTTGGATGCATCGTAATTTTCTGAATTTGAAAGTATGGGTTCTTGATGATTTGATGGTGATATAGGCCATCGTGTCCTTGATTTTTGATTTTGTCGATCTGCTTCTTTATTAGATTAACCTTTAAATAGCAGTAGATTATGTGTATTGGGGACATGTTAGGGAAAACTGTTAGCCTCATTTCTATGCTTTCTGATTCTTCGATTGCGCCTAATACTCATGTGTTACACGTTCTGTGTCAAGTTACATCATGTGTCTTCCATTGTGTTCGGTCTTTTAATATTGCTCCCTTCCAGAGTTGCTCTTTGTTACCTTAGAAATGCCTGTTAGGACGAGTTATTCTTAGAATATGTATATCATCCCGCCTGGGCAGCTCTTTCTATGAGCACCCACGTTACTTGTTAGGAATGGTGAATCTTTTGGCAAGTGTTTCAATGTAGATCATTTGGTCTAAGATGCTTAAATGCTGTGTTCAGTGCAAATATAATATTTGAGGAAATTATTCACATTTGCACTGGATTCTTTTTGCTGGAATCCTTTTATTGCATAGTCGGTCTTTATATCTCTTGGAACTATCATTCTCCTCATTCACACGATACTCCCATTTATGAGGTGCCTTCTTGCCCATATGTAACTCAAGAAGTTCTCATGTTTGATGGGACACCAAAGACATCATCTTATCTTTCATGTTAAGTTCCAATATGGTGGCATCTTTGGTCTAACATGCTTCCTCTTACTTACTATTCATGCTCACATGCATCAGTTAGAAACAAATAGTTCATATACCTTCTATTAGGTGCATAAGGCCGAGGATTCCTTCTCAATTCAAGAACTAGAGTTGGGAACTGTAATACATTGGTCTATTGCTTGTTGTCTTGATCAATAGATTCCCCTAATTGAGGAATCTTGACTATCTACTCTCATGACTTTATGGCACATCATCCGCCTCCTTACATTCCTATGAGTGCTTGAGAACTATGTTATGCTTGTCCTTTTCTTGTACATCACTCATGTGCCTAAGATCACTTATCTTATCTGGGGTGGATTGGACTGAGAATCACTTGTGTGCTTAAGATCACTTATCTGGGGTAATTTTACATGCTTTATGAAGCTAGCCAAAATGTATGCTAAATACCAAGAAGCTGTTGATGCACTACGACATGAGCAACTGGGAAGAAAGCAAACTCAAGCTGTCTTGGAGCGAGTATGTATTACTAGACAGTCACAAATCAATGCATATTTATTTAATTTCAAATATTTACTCATTTGGTGTTACAAAGTCAATTATGCAACTCTTCCTTCATGCATTCTTTAAGCCTTACAACTTTCCTTCAATTCTAGGTACTCTATGAAATTGATGAAAAAGCTGGAGTCATAATGGACGAAAGAGGTATGCACTTTCTGTTGGATTGACGTATTCATGAATGATGGGTTACTCTTTCAAGCATTTTGATTCATTTGCATTTCGGTCGGGGTGAGAAATTGATGTCCATTAGTATATTTTTGTTGTCTACCTGGTGCTGTAGGCTTTGTTTTGCCATCTTGTAAGTACTCAGAAGTTTGACATTCTGTTATTAAGTGAGTAAAGATGTTGGAATATTTGATTAGTCTGGGAAATACTTCTGGAATGAATTGATAAATATGAGTTCTTGTGGTCTGTGCGCGGGTTTTGTCACGTGTTAGCACATAGTTGTTGTTTTGCCTTGTTTTCTAAACAATATTTTACGCTCTTGTAGGAAGAAAAAATAGTGAAGACCACAAGTTTCTGTTCATATATTTGTTAAGTGCATTATGTATATATATATATATGTATTGTGTAACTCCAAGAGAATAAAGTTTTAAAAATATTCATGAAATGTTCTCCCTCACTCATCTTTCTTTTGTAGAGGAACATGAGAAATTTATTGCTGCCTACTCTGCTTTAGATAAAAAGCTGCAGCATTCACCATCTGAACATTCTCCTTTGGAGTTGACCATTCAGGAGCTGAAGGTTTGTGTTCTTTTTTGAACTTGTGTTGACTAAAGCACATTAGTTTATTTAAAGTATTGTTGTTAATGTTGTACTTTTCTATTTAGGCTAGCTTAAAGAAGCAAGAACGGGATTATGCTGGTTCTCAGAAGGAGATTGTTGAACTCCAGAAGCAGGTTTGACCGAGGGGGATGCCACTTTGTTTTTGTTTACACGGGCTATATTAGCTCTTTGGGCAAAGATTTTGAAATAATAGTTTTTTTGGGGTTTTTCCTTTACATATTTGATTGATTGTGTGGTTTGTGCATTGGGTACCTTGGTTGACATGTTTCTTTCACCGTTTACATGCGCATTTGTTAATGTGTCAGGTTGCTCCTTTTAAAGGAATGTCGAGATGTTCAGTTGCGCTGTGGATCTGTTGCTCGCTATAATGACAAGGACCTGGTCACTGGGCCCACTGTACTTTCCCTTGTTGAATCCAGTTCTGAAAATATCATAACTGAACGTCTGGTAAATGTTTTTATAATTCTCCATTATATAAAAAAACCTTGCTTTTGAGCAAAAGTCGATGGGCAGAGCTGCCGGTTATTTGTGCAGCTAACTTTTAAAGACATAAATGGATTAGTTGAACAGAATGTCCAGCTGTGTAGTCTTGTCCGCCACCTTTCTGACCAGATTGAGGAGAAAGAAATAGAGTGGAAGGCATTATCATGTTCCCTTTATAGTTATGTTCGCTAAAATATTTATTTCAACAATATTGAACTCATAGTTTGTTGTAAATTTGCATGACAAGTATGAGAAGTAGCTTCAGATTCATATGGACGAGACTACAAGTAAGGTTAATGCAAAGGTCTTTGAGGGCAGAGAGGAACAACAGAAATGATTGAATCACTTCATAGCTCTGTAATATTCTTTGAAGTTCTTGTTTGCTTTGAATTTTGTTTCTTTTTTAAGTTGATCAAGTGAGATTGGAATAAAGTTCCTAGGTGTCCTGATTATATTATACTTTTTCTGATCATTATTTTATAGGTGGCAATGTACAATAAATTGTACGAGGAGGAACAGAAGCATCGTTCTTATACGATTCATTCACAATTAGCAGTTCCAGGTTCTTCCTGCTTTCACCCATTCCTTGTTAGATCTCTTTTGCCATCATTTGTTGTAATTGTTTGTTTTCGATATGCCTTGAAGCTGCTGTGTTGACTCGGGAGTGTCATGGACTTTGATTAATATATCAGATGTTAATAAGTCCAGCTCTCTATTGTGTAGTAAATATTTTTTTGACTAACATGGAAGGGAGAGTTTAGAACAAAGGGTCATGTGCTTGTTCAGTGTTGTGATTGGGATTGCAAGAGTTCTGACTTCTGACGTACTGTGCTCTTTTTTGCTTAAACCTTACTAGAGTTTCCGTTTCTTGTTTCTTCTCTTTCTATCATGCACTTTCAGTATGTTACTTTTTATTCCTCTAACTCTTCCATTAGTATGTTTCTTCCTTTATTATTGTTGGTGCTTGTTTATTCTTGGGGCGTGCGTGCTTGAGTTAACATAATATAGCTTAACTTTTAATTGAGCTACAAAAGTAGGCATTGTCTATTTATTTGTGTCAATGTTGGTGGGATCTATTCAGCTGAGCGAATAACTTCCCTTACTTTCTCCACTTACACACACACACACACACACACTGCAATATTTTCACTCTCTGGACCGTCTATTTGGTATCTATGTATCCTTCACTCGCATAAATGGTATTTTTGACATTACAGAACAAGGAAGCAGGGAGGTCGTGGTTCCAGAGGAATGTGGTCATGTATGTGAAAAAAATATCTGGAGAATAAAATCCATCCGCTATGTGCTGTCACTTGTTGGTGTCTACCATTCTCTTATTATGTGTGGTAATTTGTAGGATACGTCAAGAAAGGTGCATGAACGGGATTTGGAGCGTCTGAAAAATCTTGAAGATGATATAGCAAAATCTAGGTAAGTTTTATTTGCTTTATATATATTCCTTTATTTAAGCATGTATTGTTGTTATTATCATCATTTCTATAACTATGTTCTCTCCCAGCTAGATTTTTATTTCTTGTTTTTTTTAAGCATATATTGTGGGACTGGGACTGGGAATAAGAATCAAAGTGAATGTTTGGCTCTTTGATTCTCCAAATATCGGGGAATAATTATGGGTATCAAAACCATTAACTTCTACTTTCATACACATACCCATCTCGTTCTATTATTATTATTATTATTATTAATAATATTATTATTATTATTATCATTATTATTATTATTTTATTTCTTCTCCAGCACCTCCCTACAGAATCTAGATAATCATTATCTAATATTTGTACCATAGAAAGAAGGATCATGGACATACTATTATATTTGATTTAACTGTAGGTGACAATGGAGGGAGAATTCTACCACAAGTCATGCTTCAGGTGTGCCCACTGAGGGTGTTTTCTGACAACCTCGTCCTACGCTGCATTGGATGGAATCCTCTACTGTAAGCCCCACTTTGCTCAGCCGTTCAAGGAGAAGGGCAGCTACACCCATCTCACAAAGACTACTTCTCTCAAGAAAAATGCTGATCAGGATGATAATAATAGTAACCCATCTCACCAAGACTACATTCGCTAATTTGTTCTTCATTCAGATAGTTTATCAAGTGCAAAACTGCTAGTTCTTTGTTCTTGCTCGCTTCTAAATTTATTTTAGTTGATGGTACATTTGATGATTTGGTGCTAATATTTGTTTCTTGATTGACAGATGTTCCCACTACCGTCGAAGATGCCGTGTTAGGGCTCCTATTGCAACGAAATATTCAGTTGCCGGCACTGTCATAACGATGCAAAGGTGAATTTATGTTCATTCTATCCGGTCCCTCTGGGGTTGTCAGATTGGTTTTAATTCACTCAAAAAGTTTTGTGTGGTTTTCGTTTAATTAAATGGGGGTTAATATCCAACTATCATGAGATTGTGAAATGACCCAGATTTTTTTCATTTTTGTGTAATCAGAAGAATATTTGCATTGACCAAAAGCTGGCTAGCATTATGTTTTTTTTATGCATCACTAGAATTGTTATTCTGTGGTGATGTGTTTACATATTAGAGAAATCGGAAGTTTGGCACTTTAGTCGATCAACGTGCTGTCGAAATTTTGGATTGTGTCGATCATAATATTTCTATGGTTCACCACACTTTGTAGAAGTTATTTTTGACTATTTGATAATGTTGTAGTATGTGTGTTACGACACATTATGCTAATATGTTTTAGTTGGCAATATAATTTTGGTTTTCAGGCAAAACCTTGTAATTTCTTTATTGGGGAAGAAGATTTGTTAAACCAGCAACAAAGTGATTATGTGGATTTATTTGCTTCACGTGTCGATGTTGAGGATTTGAAGAAGAAAGTCTGATGAAAAGCAATGGTGTGCTGAACAGAGACTTTGTCGTTTCGAAGTATATGATCTTTTTTAATCCTTTTTTCCTATTTGTGCTGTTCATGATGAAATAGATAGAATCTTCTTACATATTCTCTGTCTTTGTTATGATACGTATTTGGTTTTGAATTGGTTGGAACGCATGTTATTTTTTTTAAGATGGAATGATATGAAATTGGTGGTTCTAATATTATTGAGCTCTTGTGGTTGATAGTTAGTTATAATTGAGTGTAGATTTTGGCAATGAATTTTAAATTGAAATGTGAAATATTAATATATATTACTGCAGAAAATACTAATATATATTATACAATAACTGAAGTAAAAAATTCTTTATTTACTACGCCAATTATAAAATAACCGAAGTTAAAGGCATTTTTTTACTTCACTTACCCCCCACATTTGGATCATAATCAAAAAAAAACCCGAGATAGACTTCGGTTATTAGGATATTAGACTTCACATAAAAAGCGAAGTCTAAAGTATACCTTTTACTACACGAACATAGACTTCGGTAATTATAACGTTTTTACTTGAGATATTATTCGAAGTCTTTGACGTTTATTCTTATAGTCTATGAAATGCTAACAGTTTTAAGAGTTCATCACGGTTCACACGTGGACGCCCGCATCTTCGGTCAGCCATCTATTATAAGTTAGGGGAATGTGTGAGGATTTTCGGTCTTATGTGGAATTATTAGTATTCTGTGTTGTCATGTAGATTTAAGTGCATAATTGAGCATGAATAATCATTAAGGCAGTGAACTTAATGATTCAACAAATATGCTAATATGATACTAATGACAAAGGAACAATAATACTCCATTTTTAAGGAGACAATGAAGTTTAGTGGAGTTTAAAGGAACTTCATCAATTTCGAATGAATAGTGACATGACTTTGAGAAAAAGGATAAGTGATGTTAGCTATATCCGTTTCAAGAGTTAAATAGAAGAGTTAATTCAGTCGGGAAATGCCGTGGGTACTTAATAAAGTACTTTGGCCAATGACTTAGAAATTTTGAATTTGACTATGCACATTCCAAGTGAATAGCAATAGGTCGAAAGAGATCTTTAATGAGAATTGACTCGAGAAATCTACATTAGGTCTCAATCCTATGGTTCACTTCGTCCTAAGTGGAATTCCCATCTAAGTCCGAAGAATCTTATCCTGGTTAACCCGTTGTAAGTGTCCTTCTCACAAAGCGCGCTCTGATACCACTCCTGTCACGCCCCCAACATCGGGAAGGATGAGGGCGCGACGCATCAGTCGATCAATCAATTAAAATGCGAATATAAATAGCGGAAGCAAAATAAAGATTGGATAACATTTTAAAACAACCATCTTAGCCCGATGTACTAAGATTCGCTGTGACAAAGCTGATAATCGAAATTACACAGTTCAAAGTTTGCAGCGGAAAAATACCAAACAAGTTAAGTACAAAGCATAGTTAACTATTACAAGTTGGGATAACAACAGAAATTCTAAGAAGAGAAGTCCTAAATCTTGAAGACAATCTTCTATTCAGCCTCTCCCACGAAGCCTTCTTCGTCCTCTGCTGTTTGCTCATTCTCTGGTTTAAAAAGGAAAACGGTGGGGTGAGACAAAAGGTCTCAGTGAGTGGGTGATCGTGTGCGAGTGTGGCTCTTTCTTTTGAAATTTTTTAAGTGATGCATGGTTTTATCAATTATAAAAAAATAAGAACAATTACAATTATGTCGAAATTTTATAAACAATAATCATTGTGTAGTTGTAATATTATAATCCTATCACTGTGGACGAATGTCAAGTCAAGTAGTCAGTCAATCAGTCGATCAGTCAATTCAGTTTCGAATCTTGCCGATGTGGACTTTGGATTCTAGACTCTCCTTATCACTCCTAGCAAGATAGGCCATCACCCCAAGATTTGGACCGTCGTCCCAAGATTTGGACCGTCGCCCCAAGATGCTGAGCCTTCGCTCTCACACTTAGCGTGTGCTTCCTTATCTCTTATCTGGGCTCGGTATGTCCTTAGTTGTGGGTCAATACCCATATCACACCATAATCGCGATTACACCCTAAGTCTACAACCCAGGTCCCTCGGAACACTCCGTTTCTTGGTTATGGGAATAGGAAACAACAGTAGCCTTGTTCATGAACCGCAGCCGCGCTGCTCGATCCAAGACTTGGTCTAACCTTCCCGGACACGATGTGGGACTCTAGAGGTGGCTCCTACAGCTCAAGAGGTGGTCCCCGGATTGTAGGTCGGCACTCTGTTTCATATGGACTCAAGAGGTGGCCCCCGTCCGTCGACGTGGCATTTTGTTCCGATAGAGTTAGAGGCGGACCCGTCCGTGGCACTTTGTTTATATAGCACTTAGTTCCCGGACAGTGACATTTATCAATTTGACGCGTTTCACAAGTATCACGTAAACGTCCGGTCAGTGAGGTTAATAGCGTCTTTGATTAAGTATGGAATATGGTTAATTTTATTTGTGGCCCCGTAATGCGGAATAGGCCTTGTATATAAACTCGAAAATATTCTCAATAATTTATTAACGTACTGATGAGTTCAGATCAGATATATTAACTGGGTAGGTTCGACGAAACAAAACGAGAGTTTCGTAAATAGTTTGAAAGGACGTTTTTACCCTTAGGTTCAAACCTAAGCGTTGGAGTATGAAACGAAATCGGATGATTATGAAATTTCATGAGGAAGCCAAAAATAATTCCTCGACTCCAGATTTAATGAAAGTTCGGAAATTTTCAGTTTCGGGACTGAAATTTCCAGAAATTGCGATATTGCCCCAAAACTTAAGGAAATCGTTCCGAGGCATATAGAGCTATGAATTTAGCTCGGAATTTAACGAAATTTTACGAGATGACTTATGATGAACCTAGAATTACAGATTTGTGAAAATTCCAGAAAATTTCGGACCTGGTACAGAAGGTTGGAATTTTTACGTTTTGGCCCCGAAATTATTTAAAATTTGCGATTTGGACTATTAAGTTTAGATATCGAACTTCGAATTGCTTGAAACTTTATAGAAAGCCTATACGTGGTATAATACGTACTGTCCAAGGTCCAGAATGTTGTATTTTCGAAATTTTTAGTTTAGTCCTCAAACTTTGAGAAATTACAATTTATGCCCAAAGCTCCGTTTACTTATTTCAAGTCCCGTTTTGGCCGCAATAAATTATCCATATATCATAACATAATCATATAACACAAGATTTCAGATTTTGGTAGGGTTTCAACAACATTTAGAAGAAAACATATAACTTTCAAGTTATCACAAAATTGGCACCCGACTACCAAATCGGTTGTCGTTTAAATTCGATAAATCATATTGCATGTTGTTATAACCATAACATTCATCTTTAAAAACATGCATTTATACAAGAATTTCATATTAGTACATACTTTCATATTTTTCATAATATTTGATGATTATGTTTAAGAAAAACGAATTTCACATAGTTATACATAAAATCATAACATGAAATTATAACATGAAGATTTTAACATAGATCATATCAAAATAATATTGAAATACTTCATATTTAACACATGGATCACAACAAAAAGAATAGATTTCTACTTTAAAGTTTGAAAGAGTTTTCACCCACCTTGATCTTATCGGATTTCGTCGGTTCTAAGTCTTGAAAGTTGGAAAATGACTTCTCCTCTACTACTACATGGTTTGGCCGATCCACATGCACCCCAAGGTGAGAATTATGTTTGCATGTATTAAGATTGAGGTTATATTATGGAGGATTTCATAAGGATTTATGGAAATAGTTATAAGGGATGAGATTACCTATTTCTTGTTGAAAATTTTCTTCCTCCTCCTCCTTATTCCTCTTGCTTCGGCCCTATCTCTCTCTTAGACTCTCAAATTGCAAATTTTTTGGTTGTGTAGGAGGTGAAAAATGAGGGTTAGGTTAAGGTGTAAGTATTTAAAGTTGGGATAAGGAGGGTTGGGAAGTGAAATGTATAGAAGACTTGTTATATGTGTCAAGATGTTTCATGCAAGTCTTGCATGTGATGAGTGAAGAATCTAGAGCTACACCTTTCCACTCCATTTTGGCCGCCCAATGTATGTATATATACATATTTTTTTTTTTAAATTAAGAGTATAATTAAAAGGGTAAAGGATTTAATTAGTTGGGTTGGGCTTTGAAGTGTAACTTCAAGTCTTATGATTTTTAATAAGTTGGGTTGAGTCCATTAGTGAGTCCTCATGTAGTTAGGTGTTGGCAATGATCCCAATAGGTGAAACAACACACTATTTTAATTTTTATTATTTGGTTTATTAAGTAAATTACAAAGTTAAAGAGTGAAATAAAATAAAATAGATGTAGGTTATATCATGACATAAAATAACTATTATTAAATTATATCATGATTTGATACATTGTACATGTGATAAGTTACCGAATTTAGGGGGTTTTACAGTGTCCCCTAGCATCGGCCCCCAGACGCCCCGTCGAACGCTCCGGGTGGGAAACCACTTCCGCGGCTGTACCCCTTAGTATCGACCCCCAGACGCCCCGTCGAATGCTCCGGGTGGAAGTTCAACCACACACACCCAAGTCCACTTCCTCGGCCGTACCCCTTAGTATCGACCCCCAGACGTCCCGTCGAACGCTCCGGGTGGAAGGAACACAACTCACGCACCCGAAAGATCACAATTCAGTTGTAAACCACAAGCCTCGAAGATCAATCACGGTATATATAGTCGAGGTACCTTACTAGAATGGCCAATTCATCCAACACATGCTCACGACCCAGAACTAATACTATCAACAAGGAAGCACACTATTTCAACAGCACCGAACGGTACAACCAATATCACATAAATTCACATATTCATCGATAACCACATGTCTCCACGTACAGCTTAAACAAAGGATTAAATTTCAAAACTTACCGACGACGTAATCACACATAATGGCATCACACGAAAGTATTGCGATCTTATACTCAACATTAATACACGTATTCGATTAAGCATATTAATTCTCGGAACACATGAGTCGTCTTTAAGAAAACCATGATGGTAAATATACCGATACTTTTGAAAAAAATGGTTATGAATATTTATTTAGCACATATCGACGATTAGCAACCACTATATCCACAAAACACGTAATGTATGGGCACCTCCTACGAACACGGCTCAGTCGGGACACCTCGAACACCTACAATTATCCGGCGAAGACAATTAATACACCCACGATCGAAAAGCTTGAATAAAATGACGAACGGAAGGATTCCGACTCGAGTTCTTTGCGAGAAATCTGACCCTAACATCATATCATCAATAAATTAACGAATGAATGAAGAAGAATAATCGTATAACGCTCGAATCCTCTTTGCGACATTTTATCGAACACCTTCAAAGCGTCGATAAGATACTCAATAAAATGACGAATCCTCGGCGATTCAACCGTGGAACAGCAAGGAATTCGACATAATATTGTTTAACAATCATAAATCCATCACTATTATGAGTTAAAATGGATTAAACAGACAAATCGAACAAAATCCCCAAAACTAGATTTTAAGAAAACTTGCCTTGATTCACTGGATTGCCGGATGTTACGTGATGATCAATCGATGATATGAACTCCAAAACTTCGTGGATTCATAGTATAACAACATTTCTTCGACTTCCCAAAGACTCCAGCCACGGATAGGAAGGATAGGAAATGAGACGAGTGAAAAAAAACGACTCCTCGGCCATATTTATACGCCTGCCGAACACGGCGCAGCAAACAACCCACACCAGCGCCATGTGTCTCGGCCGTGTCTCGGCAGGCTGCTGGTCCTGGCCGACCCGGCGCAAGACACGGCGCTCGATGCTGCTGCTGTGGCCGTGTCGCATGTGTCCGCCACCACCTCCGCATGCACCAAAATTACGACCGAACCACAACGACGATCCGAACGACCCCGAAACCCGAACCTGAAGACGAATCGAAGATACGATTACGAAGTACTCGCAAAGACGAATCTAAGAGCTAAGAGAACACACGATTCCGACCACCCAATGTGTCGGAATTCGACAATGGTAGTAAATACCCCAAACTTTAGGAAATTACGAAAATGGCCCAAAACGTCCGAAAATCACGATACGTGATCGAATAACCAAACCGAAGTTCACAACACGTCTAACAAAGTTAAACGGACTTACGAGAAACTCGAAACAGTAATTTCGAACGAGATTCACAAGAATCGAACTCGAGTGCAGAAAAGTTGTTAAGAAATACGGAACTCAACAAAACAATACTGAAACGAACTCGGATGGCAAAAAGTGCAGAATTAATCATTCTCAGAATGATGAAACGGTCCCAAGAAAGTTGTCGAAACAGACCTCCGCTGGAAAAAAAGAAAATTACCGAAATCCGAAATTGCGGATATTACATTCTACCCTCCTTAAAAGAAGTTTCGTCCCGAAACTTAAATCAAGTAGGGAGAAGCAATATCCCGCCAGGTAAACTCAACAAGATACACAAGAACCGAAAAAACTCATGCCCAACGGCGAAACATTACAAGTAACGCAAAGGGTATACGGTGTGAAAACCCGCTCCACGACGACCAACACAACGCCACCGGTAGAGACATAATAAAACCAACAAGTGACAAGTGTCATCAAACAGATATTACAATCAAGTCTATTATCCGAACATTCACAAAACACAACGAACGAAAATCAATACGATTGAACAACCAAACGGTACATCAATCAAAATGCGAGCCAATCGCTGAACAAATACGGAATTCCACCACCCAAGGGTTGGAAGATAAAAAACGAGACTAATTTCCCGAATTTAAGGGAATTATGAAGGAATCTGATTGTTCAACAATCATGAAACGAGATCAACAAAAACCGAACAATCAACGATCGAACCACAACGACCGAGACAACAAAAATCGAACAATGATGTTCGAATCACGAAGAACAATAAAATTCAAACAACAACTCCAAGGTTCACATCTCGACTCGAGACAATATATGATCCGGTGAAAACAACAAGATGTGCATTCACATAAGATCCACAAGAAAGAGAATAACAATTGAAAAGTCATAATGACAAACGAGTTATTCCGAAATAATACCGCACTCGTTCGATCAACAAAAGCAAGGGGCAGGACAAGCTCAGAAAATGTCAACGTACATAAACGAGTCGATAGAGTCGAAAATACAGAAGTTCAAAATCCGATCCACTTCGAATAAAAGAACTAGTAGAACCAAAATATGTTACTTCCGAACAAGGTTCACAAGAATTGAACCGAACTCAGAAAAGTCACAGCGATAACCAGATTGACCCAAAACAAGATCACAGCTCGTTCGAACGATGAAACTGAAATATAGAACAAGTTCAGAAAGTAGCAACGAACACGAGCGAGTCGATAGAACCGAGAAAGAGGAAATGCAGAAGTCTAAAAAAACAATACGGGTATTACCTTCGACCTCTTATAAAAGAAGTTCGTCCCCGCAACTCACAATAACGGAAACAAGGCAACAACACAAAAGCAGTCGACGGAAACATTTCCCATGGGCCTCTTAGAGCCGATCCTGATATCTGTACTGAAGTTCGTGCCCCTAAAGACTCGGAACCCAACTCACAAAACTGGATCCTGTGTCTCTCGGGTCCACACTTGAAATGCGTTACTGACGAGAAGGACAATTGGTACGTGCATGCCCCCGGCACACCACGGTTGAAACACCCCGGTTCGGCATACCGAATATACAAATGCTATATACGGTGGGACGTAACATCACAAAGCAACAAACCAGAGATGCCAATTTGGCATAACTTATCAACACATACTAAAATTACAAATGTAGACAATCATATAAACCCAAGCTCTAAGATTTCGCACAGGTGCGATATCACGCAATTTGCTACGAAACGACAACATTAAGGATTAACATCACACCTCTCACAGAGGGCTAACGTAACAAATGCGTGGCGACGACTCAACACTCACGCCACCAATTCAATAACAATTCAGAGGGCTAACATCCTAACGACAATACCAACATCATACACACCTTCTCCGACCACAAGCAGGAAATGATGGGTTCTAAAAATGAAAACCACCTTTTGAAAACAGTTTGGAAACACCAGTTGATCTTGAGTATCACTTTACAAAAAGTTGAAAAACATCATTGTCGAGACTTTGAAAACCACCTTGCGTTTGAACAAAAATGAGGACACTTTTCTTTTAGTGAAAAACTTTCAGAAATATTCGACCCTCGAGTCTAAGTAAAAGTGTTTCTAAAACATTGTAAATATCTCAAAACATCTTGGTCCTCGAGGTAGAATAATTTTGAAACATATTGTGGCACCATGGATGTACGACGAGAAAATAATTCATTTAAAAAGTACATATCGAAATTTATTTTCTAAGATACTCAAGGTTTTCAAAGATAATTCAACGGGCTAGAACACCCCAAAAATTTCAGGTAATTACACGGAACATTATAGCGCCGTGGGTCCTGCGCCGGAACCCACCAGGCTAAAAACCATTTACAAAAACGCCTAAAAGGCCGATGACGGTAATACTTCAAAAACTCACAAAAGCCATTTACAAAATACTAAATACCGTCATAAGAATTTCGCCAAAACGATCAAGGCCACAATGCCAAAAACTCTGTTAAGAGAATCAGTTTTCGAAATAAAACTCAGTCGGTAAAATATTGAAAGCCATTACAAAAGAACTCACGCAGCGGATAAAAGAAATACAGTCCAACATGCACAATCCAGCAACACAACTCCTCATATGAACAAAATATGGGAGTCAAATAACCACATATCACAAAATCAAAGTCCATAAGAGGATTCCGTCAATTAACTCATAATCATACATGTAACTCGCATCAGACGAGGCACAAACACAAAGAAGGGAGACTTACATCCACAGGTCGCACGAAATGATGGCTGCATCCTGATATTAATCACGACCGACAATCCAAACGACGCGTCGCGACACGACTCAGTCAGACAAAATCTGACAATACAAGACTCAACAACACATAACTTGACCCGACAGCCTAGGTTTCCTCAACCGAAGCTCTGATACCATAAATGTAACACCCCCAGATCAAACCAGGAATATTACACGCCGCAGACCCTCTCCGTGAGGATCCAACAGGCTAGACATCAGAACAACACATTACATTACATACCGACGAATCAAAATAACGAACCAATAGACCGATTTGGTCTTTCGTCACTCACTTACAAATCAAAATACATAAACTCATCCAGACTCATACCCACGCAAGGGTAAAATACTTGCAACAATGAACAATAAGACAGCGGAAAAAACAATACAATGGGCTTCGACTAACTTAACCCAAAACTGGCCTTCGTGTGATTAGTATCATTCGTCTTTCATCATCCCTCATACCGATCCTGTGACTTGCTCCCGAAAACCTGCATGTACCTGGACACAATACAGATATCCACCCCCCAATTACTCGGGGGTTAGCAAAACTCCACTGTTTCGCTAGTGCAAGTATAAAGTGCAAAAATAAGCCATACACAACACATTACGAGAATACAACGAAAGACTTCCTGAGATATATTTAGTTAAAAATAGTTCAAGTCTTGAAAGTAGAAACGAAGCAAGTGAGCACTTTGAAAACACTTCCAAATCTCGGGAGTTTTGAAAACATTAGAAATTGAAAAGTTCATAATTCCTCGAAAGCCATTTAGGGTCACAACCCCAAAGTTCATTTTCCAGAATGCAAATCCGTTGACAAAACACGGGGTCCACGACCCAACCATTCTGGTCACAAAACACAGGGTCCACGACCCGATCATCCACTTCAATTCACTTACAAGTGCACATTACACATAATACATTTTTTTATGCCATTCTAGCCAAGCACCAAGACTCGATATATAATGACTCTCGACCCCGAGCAAAAATCATGGTGATACTCTAGATAATATCACCATTAACGAAAACATCAATATCACGGAAACCACACTTGGTAACCCACGGCCGTGCCCCTTAGCATCGGCCCCTAAACGCCCCGTCGAACGCTCTGGGTGGGAAACCACTTCCGCGGCCGTACCCCTTTGTATCGACCCCCAGACGCCCCGTCGAACGATCCGGGTGGAAGTTCAACCACACACGCACCCAAGTCCACTTCCTCGTCCGTACCCCTTAGTATCGACCCCATACATCCCGTCGAACGCTTCGGGTGGAAGGAACACAACTCACGCACCCGAAAGATCACAATTCAGTTGTAAACCACAAGCCTCGAAGATCAATCACGGTATATATAGTCGAGGTACCTTACTAGAATGGCCAATTCATCCAACACATGCTCACGACCCAGAACTAATACTATCAACAAGGAAGCACACTATTTCAACAGCACCGAACGGCACAACCAATATCACATAAATACACATATTCATCGATAACCACATGTCTCCACGTACACCTTAAACAAAGGATTAAACTTCAAAACTTACCGATGACGTAATCACACATAATGGCATCACACGAAAGTTTTGCGATCTTATACTCAACATTAATACACGTATTCAATTAAGCATATTAATTCTCGGAACACACGAGTCGTCTTTATGAAAACAATGATGGTAAATATACCGAAACTTTTGAAAAAAATAGTTATGAATATTTATTTAGCACATATCGACGATTAACAACCATTATATCCACAAAACATGTAATGTATGGGCAAGATACTTGCCTCGATAATCGATACCGGACACTCCTACGAACACGGCTCAGTCGGGACACCTCGAACACCCACAATTCTCCAGCGAAGACAATGAATACACCCACGATCGAAAAGCTTGAAGAAAACGACGAACGGAAGGATTCCGACTCAAGTTCTTTGCGAGAAATCTGACCCTAACATCATACCATCAATAAATTAACGAACAAACGAGGAAGAATAATCTTAGAACGCTCGAATCCTCCTTGCGACATTTTATCGAACACCTTCAAGGCGTCGATAAGATACTCAATAAAACGACGAATCCTCGGCGATTCAACTGTGGAATAGCAAGGAATTCGACATAATAGTGTTTAACAATCATAAATCCATCCCTATTCTGAGTTAAAACGAATTAAACGGACAAATCAAACAAAATCCCCAAAACTAGATTTTAAGAAAACTTGCCTTGATTCGCTGGATTGACGGATATTATGTGATGATCAATCGATGATATGAACTACAAAACTTCGTAGATTCATAGTATAACAACATGTCCTCGACTTCCCAAAGACTCCATCCGCGGACAGGAAGGATAGGAAATGAAACGAGTGAAAAAAAATGATTGCTCGGCCATATTTATACGCCTGCCGAACACGGCGCAGCAAACGGCCCACACCAGCGCCGTGTGTCTCGGCCGTGTCTCGGAAAGCTGCTGGTCCTGGCCAACCCGGCGCAAGACACGGCGCTCGGCAGCGCCGTTTTCAGGGCCGTGTCGAACAGGTCCGGCCAGCCACCTCCAGACAGATCAAAAATTACGACCGAACCACAACGACGATCCGAACGACCCCAAAACCCGAACCTGAATATGAATCGAAGATACGGTTACGAAGTACTCGCAAAGACGAATCTAAGAGCTAATAGAACACATGATTTCGACCACCCGAAGTGTCGGAATTCGACAACGGAAGTAATTACCCCAAACTTTGGGAAATTACGAAAATGGCCCAAAACGTCCGAAAATCACGATACGTGATCGAATAACCAAACAGAAGTTCACAACACGTCTAACAAAGTTAAACGGACTTATGGGAAACTCAAAACAGTAATTTCGAATGAGATTCACAAGAATCGAACTCGAGTGCGGAAAAGTCGTTAAGAAACACGGAACTCAACAAAACAGTACCGAAACGAACTCGGATGGCAAAAAGTGCAGAATTAATCATTCTCAGAATGATGAAACGGTCCCAAACGAGTTGTCGAAATGGACCTCCGCTGGAAAAAAAGAAAATTACCGAAATTCGAAATTGCGGATATTACATATCCAACCAGGTAATGCCCTGACAAGGGCTTTGGGGTATGTTAGCTGCATAAAATCACAACTGAGGTTACTCAACTGATATATTCAGGAGAGAATTTTAGACAGTTTATTCACCACCCTCTAGATTGTCCTGTAAGTATCTGTGACCTACAATACTTTATTCAGGAAGGGCGTATCACTCGGCGGGTTATCCAACCAGGTATTGACATGACAAGGGCTCTGGGGTATATAAGCTGCATAAATTCACAACTGGGGTAACTCAACTGATACATTCAGGAAAATATTTTAGACAGTCTATTCTCCCCCCTCCCCCCTCTAGACTGTCCTCTGGGTATTTGTGACCTAAAGTGACCAAAGTGTGTATCAGTACCCAATTGTTTTGTTTATCTTTGATATACGTGTTATTCCTGAATAATGATGTGATATGATTATTCATGTGAGGTTTGTTAGCTACATAAAATCACAGTTGAGGTTACTAAACTAGTATATTCAGGAAAAGATTTTAGACAGTCTATTCACACCCCCTCTAGACTGTTCTCTGAGTATCTGTGACCTACAGTACTATATTTAGGAAGGGTGTATCACTCAGCGGGTTATCCAACCAGTTATTGACCTGACAAGGGCTTTGGGATATGTAAGCTGCATCAATTCACACCCGAGGTTACTCAACTGATACAGTCAGGAAAAGATTTTAGACAATCTATTCACCCCCCTCGCCCCTCTATACTGTCCTATGAGTATTTGTGACCTACAGTAACCCAAGTGTGTATCATTACCCTATTGTTTTGTTAATCTTTGATATACATGTTATTCCTGAATAATGACGTGATATGATTATTCAGTTGAGGTTTGTTTGCTGCATAAAGTCACAGCTGAGGTTACTCAACTAATATATTCAGGAAAAGATTTTAGATAGTCTATTCACCCCCACTCTCTAGATTGTCCTCTCAGTATATGTGACCTATAGTACTTTATTCGGGAAGCGCGTATCACTCGGCGGTTCATCCAACCAGGTATTGCCCTGATAAAGGCTTTTGGGTATGTTATTCGGGTAGTGTGTTTCATTACCCTATTGTTTTGTTTATCTTTTAATATATGTGTTATTCCTGATTTTATGCAGCTAACAAACCTCACATGAATAATCATATCACATCATTATTCAGGAATAACACGTATATCAAAGATAAATAAAATAATAGGGCACTGATACACACTTTGGTTACTTTAGGTCACAAATACTCAGAGGACAGTCTAGAGGGGGGAGGGGGGAGAATAGACTATCTAAAATCTTTTCCTGAATTGTCAGTTGAGTTACCCGAGCTATGATTTTATGCAGCTTATATACCCCAGAGCCCTTGTCATGTCAATACCTGGTTGGATAACCCGCCGAGTGATGTGCCCTTCCTGAATAAAGTATTGTAGGTCGCAGATACTTAGAGGACAGTCTAGAGGGGGGGTGAATAGACTATTTAAAATCTTTTCCTGAATATATCAGTTGAATAACCTCAGCATTGATTTATCCTGCTAACAAACCTCACTTGAATAATCATATCATGTCATATATTCAGGAAAAGATTTTAGACAGTCTATTCACCCCCACTCTCTAGATTGTCCTCTGAGTATATGTGACCTACAGTACTTTATTCGGGAAGCGCGTATCACTCGGCGGTTCATCCAACCAGGTATTGCGCTGATAAAGGCTTTTGGGTATGTTATTCGGATAGTGTGTTTCATTACCCTATTGTTTTGTTTATCTTTGATATACGTGTTATTCCTGAATAATGACATGGTATGATTATTCAGAGGTTTGTTAGGATAAATCACAGCTGGGGTTATTCAACTGATATATTCAGGAAAAGATTTTAAATAGTCTATTCACTCCCCTCTAGACTGTCCTCTAAGTATCTATGACCTACAGTACTTTATTCAGGAAGGGCGTATCACTCGGAGGGTTATCCAACCAGGTATTGACATGACAAGGGCTATAGGGTATATAAGCTGCATAAAATCATAGCTCGGGTAACTCAACTGATAATTCAGGAAAAGATTTTAGATAGTCTATTCTCCCCCCTCCCCCCTATAGACTGTCCTCTGAGTATTTGTGACCTAAAGTAACCAAAGTGTGTATCAGTGCCCTATTGTTTTGTTTATCTTTGATATACATGTTATTCCTGAATAATGATGTGATATGATTATTCATGTGAGGTTTGTTAGATGCATAAAATCACAGCTGAGATTACTCAAATGAGATATTCAGGAAAAGATTTTAGACAGTCTATTACCCACCCTCTAGACTGTCCCCTGAGTATCTGTGAGCTACAATACGTTATTCGGGAAGCGCATATCACTCGGCGGGTTATCCAACCAGGTATTTCCCTGACAAGGGCTTCGGGGTATGTTATTCAGGTAGCGCCTATCAGTACCCTATTGTTTTTTATCTTTGATATACGTGTTATTCCTGAATAATGATGTGATATGATTATTCAGGTGAGTTTTGTTAGCTGCATAAAATCACAGCTGAGGTTACTCAATTGATATATTTAGGAAAAGATTTTAGACAGTCTATTCACCCCCTATCTAGACTGTCCTCTGAGTTTCTGTGACCTACAGTACTTTATTAGGGAATCGCGTATCACTCGGCGGTTTATCCAACAAGGTATTGCCCCGACAAGGGCTTTTGGCTATGTTATTCGGGTACTGTGTATCATTACCCTATTTTTATGTTTATCTTTGATATACGTGTTATTCCTGAATAATGACATGATATGATTATTCAGGTGAGGTTTATTAGCTGCATAAAATCACAGTTGAGGTTACTCAACTGATATATTCAGGAAAAAAATTTAAATAGTCTACTCACCCCCTCTAGACTGTCCTCTGAGTATCTGTGACCTACAGTACATTATTCAGGAAGGGCGTATGACTGGTGGGTTATCCAACCAGGTATTGACCTGAGAAGGGCTTTCGGGTATGTAAGCTGCATAAATTCATAGCTGAGGTTACTCAACTGATACATTCAGGAAAAGATTTTATACAGTCTATTCACCCCCCTCCCACCTCTAGACTGTCCTCTGAGTATTTGTGACCTACAGTAACCTAAGCGTGTATCAGTACCCTATTGTTTTTTATCTTTGATATACGTGTTATTCTTGAATAATGACGTGATATGATTAATTTAGGTGAGGTTTATTAGCTGCATAAAATCACAGCTGAAGTTACTAAACTGAAATATTAAGGAAAAGATTTTAGACAGTCTATTCACCCCCCCTTTCTAGACTGTCCTCTGAGTATCTGTGACCTACAGTACTTTATTAGGAAAGCGCGTATCACTCGGCGGTTTATCCAACAAGGTATTGCCCTGACAAGGGCTTTTGGGTATGTTATTCGGGTAGTGTGTATCATTACCCTATTTTTATGTTTATCTTTGATATACGTGTTATTCCTGAATAATGACGTGATATGATTATTCAGGTGAGGTTTGTTAGCTGCATAAAATCACAGTTGAGGTTACTAAACTGATATATTCAGGAAAAAAATTTAAATAGTCTATTTACCCCTTCTAGACTGTCCTCTGAGTATCTGTGACCTACAATACTTTATTCAGGAAGGGCGTATGACTGGCGGGTTATCCAAACAGGTATTGACTTGACAAGGGCTTTCGGGTATGTAAGCTGCACAAATTCACAGCTAAGGTTACTGAACTGATACATTCAGGAAAAGATTTTATACAGTCTATTTACCCCCCTCCCCCTCTAGACTGTCCTCTGAGTATTTGTGACCTACAGTAACCTAAGCGTGCATCAGTACCCTATTGTTTTTTATCTTTGATATACGTGTTATTCCTGAATAATGACGTGATATGATTATTTAGGTGAGGTTTGTTAGCTGCATAAAATCACAGCTGAGGTTACTCAACTGATATATTCAGGAAAAGATTTTAGACAGTCTATTCACCCCACTCTCTAGATTGTCCTCTGAGTATATGTGACCTACAGTACTTTATTTGGGAAGCGCGTATCACTTGGCATTTTATCCAACAAGGTATTGCCCTAATAAAGGCTCTTTTGTTTTTTTATCTTTGATATACGTGTTATTCCTGAATAATGACGTGATATGATTATTCAGGTGAGTTTTGTTAGCTGCATAAAATCACAGCTGAGGTTACTCAATTGATATATTTAGGAAAAGATTTTAGACAGTTTATTCACCCCCCTCTCTAGACTGTCCTCTGAGTATCTGTGACCTACAGTACTTTATTAGGGAATCGCGTATCACTCGGCGGTTTATCCAACAAGGTATTGCCCTGACAAGGGCTTTTGGGTGTGTATTCGGGTAGTGTGTATCACTACCCTATTTTTATGTTTATCTTTGATATACATGTTATTCGTGAATAATGACGTGATATGATTATTCAGGTGAGGTTTGTTAGGTTCATAAAATCACAGTTGAGGTTACTCAACTGATATATTCAGGAAAAAAATGTAAATAGTCTATTCACCCCCTCTAGACTGTCATCTGAGTTTTTGTGACCTACAGTACTTTATTCAGGAAGGGCGTATGACTGGTGGGTTATCCAACCAGGTATTGACCTGACAAGGGCTTTCGGGTATGTAAGCTACATAAATTCACTGCTGAGGTTACTCAACTGATACATTCAGGAAAAGATTTTATACAGTCTATTCACTCCCCTCCCACCTCTAGACTGTCCTCTGAGTATTTGTGACCTACAGTAACCTAAGCGTGTATCAGTACCCTATTGTTTTTTATCTTTGATATACGTGTTATTCTTGAATAATGACGTGATATGATTAATTTAGGTGAGGTTTATTAGCTGCATAAAATCACAGCTGAAGTTACTCAACTGATATATTCAGGAAAAGATTTTAGATAGTCTATTCACCCCTCTCTCTAGACTGTCCTCTGAGTATCTGTGACCTACAGTACTTTATTAGGGAAGCGCGTATCACTCAGCGGTTTATCCAACAAGGTATTGCCCTGACAAGGGCTTTTGGGTATGTTATTTGGGTAGTATCATTACCCTATTTTTATGTTTATCTTTGATATACGTGTTATTCCTGAATAAAGACGTGATATGATTATTCAGGTGAGGTTTGTTAGCTGCATAAAATCACAGTTGAGGTTACTCAACTGATATATTCAGGAAAAAAATTTAAATAGTCTATTCACCCCCTCTAGACTGTCCTCTGAGTATCTGTGACCTACGGTACTTTATTCAGGAAGGGCGCATGACTGGCGGGTTATCCAACCAGGTATTGTCCTGACAAGGGCTTTCGGGTATGTAAGCTGCATAAATTCACAGCTAAGGTTACTGAACTGATACATTCAGGAAAAGATTTTATACAGTCTATTTACCCCCCTCCCCCTCTAGACTGTCCTCTGAGTATTTGTGACATACAGTAACCTAAGCGTGTATCAGTACCCTATTGTTTTTTATCTTTGATATACGTGTTATTCCTGGATAATGACGTGATATGATTATTTAGGTGAGGTTTGTTAGCTGCATAAAATCACAGCTGAGGTTACTCAACTGATATATTCAGGAAAAGATTTTAGACAGTCTATTCACCCCACTCTCTAGATTGTCCTCTGAGTATCTGTGACCTACAGTACTTTATTAGGGAATCGCGTATCACTCGGCGGTTTATCCAACAAGGTATTGCCCAGACAAGGGCTTTTGGGTGTGTATTCGGGTAGTGTGTATCATTACCCTATTTTTATGTTTATCTTTGATATACGTGTTATTCGTGAATAATGACGTGATATGATTATTCAGGTGAGGTTTGTTAGCTGCATAAAATCACAGTTGAGGTTACTCAACTGATATATTCAGGAAAAAAATGTAAATAGTCTATTCACCCCCTCTAGATTGTCCTCTGAGTTTTTGTTACCTACAGTACATTATTCAGGAAGGGCGTATGACTGGTGGGTTATCCAACCAGGTATTGACCTGAGAAGGGCTTTCGGGTATGTAAGCTGCATAAATTCACAGCTGAGGTTACTCAACTGATACATTCAGGAAAAGATTTTATACAGTCTATTCACCCCCCTCCCACCTCTAGACTGTCCTCTGAGTATTTGTGACCTACAGTAACCTAAGCGTGTATCAGTACCCTATTGTTTTTTATCTTTGATATACGTGTTATTCTTGAATAATGACGTGATATGATTAATTTAGGTGAGGTTTATTAGCTGCATAAAATCACAGCTGAAGTTACTCAACTGATATATTCAGGAAAAGATTTTAGATAGTCTATTCACCCCTCTCTCTAGACTGTCCTCTGAGTATCTGTGACCTACAGTACTTTATTAGGGAAGCGCGTATCACTCAGCGGTTTATCCAACAAGGTATTGCCCTGACAAGGGCTTTTGGGTATGTTATTTGGGTAGTATCTGTAACACCCCAAACTAGGCGGATATTACAGTGCCGTAGATCCCCAACTGGGACCCACCAGGAAAATGAAAATGAATGAATTACATAGGATAATGTAGTACCGAACTACATTACAACAATAATTACTCCGATGAGGAGCTTAGTTACAACACACCAGGACAATACCGAATACTAGTGTATTTTATATGAAGATAAAATACACAACACTGAATGAAACGGAGTATTCAAATGAAAGTCTCATGGAAAATAAAGGACAATAACATGAATAATCGAAAGATCGGGGCCCCTACTAGTATCACTGGACTCGCGACGTCAGCGTGTTCTCCTGTACTTTTGCCTTGCCAAGACACGAAAAACAAAATCCCCAAACGGGCCGCCATAAAGAACAACAATCCTCAAGGGTTGAAAATACACAATCATGATTATATCTGAAATTATGAAATATCCTGTCGAAACATACGCAATCAAACATGCTATATGAATCAACTAACAGTACGGCTCAAAGGGTGGTACCACACTACGCCCGGGATGGAAATGTGTCTGTGCACAAGCCACCAACGATCGAATACATGTGTGGTCTTGTACCTAATCAGTCTCACGAGACAATATGACTCGTGTGCACAGTCCAATGTGAGGCCAAAAACCAACACACGACTTAAACGTGCCCGACATGAAAATCTAACACATACCAACCGGCACGCCAGTATGACCCGGAATGCCACGATATAACAAAAGTGACATCGAAAATGAATAATGACTCACCGAGGTGGAATGGTAGTGAAATAAATGACATCTCAATGAAATGATTGGAACCGTCGTTCCTTATGACTGAAGTGATTAATTGACAACAACAAGTTTTGATACGGTTAATATAATGATGAATGAGTTATGATTATGAATGAACAACAACAAAAGGGATGAATATCCTTTTAACCGAGTAAGAATTAACTTACACAACACCGGTAACAATTATCATTCCACGAACGACGTCCTAATTGAGATATCGATCGCTCGAACAACCTTGAATTATACAATATCCAACAACCCATTCAATATACGAATCAAACACGAGTATAACGAACTCAAAACGTCGATACGATTAAACTAAATTCATTGGGGCATTATATCGAATACGTTGTGGCCAAACTCCAATTGTTTACAATCAAATCTCAATAAGCCACCATCAAATCCCCCAAGAAGTTTTTCAAACCAACAAACATCTTCCAAAAGATCAATAATCCAAAATGAATATCCGAAAACGTGATTATAACGACAATTAATCGAAAACCCCCAATTTCAACTCGATATTCAAAGTGTTCTTGAATAATCCCTCAATAATCCAATGAATCCTTATACCAACTCATAATCATATACATATCCCTTCATATAACATGATTATAACGTCCAAAACATCATATCTCAACATAGAATCGAAATCCAAGGTGTTGAAGAAATTACCTCTTGAAGATCCAACCACTTCGATCCGAAGAACACGAGTTTAATCGAGTATCCAAGCTTCCCAAACGATTGAAGCTGATGAAAAATACACACTCAAATGATAATTGATGAAGAAATCTCTCCCTCAAGACCCTCTCTCGCGTATGAAGGTGAAAGAATGAAGAAATGAGCTGAAATGCTAAAAAAAACGAAATTATAGGGGTTGGTAGTGCTGCCGGACACGGCCGTGCCCGATCGGCACGGCCGCGGCGCGCATCGACGACAGGGACTCGGCCGTGTCTCGCTTGACACGGTCGCGGCGCCAAGAGGCCTTCGAAAGTGACTGTCCGGCGGCTTCGGCATTGACTCGGCCGTGTCTGGAACACGGTCGGGCGTCTGGCGATCGGTTCGGCTTATCCGGAAGAGTTCGACTCGGCCGTGCTGAGCGACATGGTCGAGTCCTGTGGCGAGACTTCGGCATTTCGGACGAGTCAAAGACGGCCGTGTCGGACGACCCGGCCGAGTTCGGTCGGCAGTGATCGGCCAATAACTGAACAATGAGCGGGTGAGCTAAAACGACCATAACTCTCTCGTCCGGACTCCGATTGACTCACCGTTTGAACCATTGGAAATCTAACTCGATGCTCTATAATATTGCAAAGATTCAGAATTTTTGGAGTTACCAAAAATTAATGGTGATCTAACAAAGTCGAACTCATATGTGGAAAGTTGAAACAATAGACAATAACGATACACAACTCGAAGTTTCTCCGAACGGTGAACACGGATGAATGAACATGATTGATGAATGATTATAAATGAGTGAAAATCCACTGAGTGACAATCACCGAATGAAATTACTGAATGATAATGACTGAATTACAACCGGGTATTACATACACCCCCCCTTAAAAGAGTTTCGTCCCCGAAACTAAGGGTCAAACAATTTGGGATAACTCTCCCGCATACTATCCTCGGTTTCCCAAGTAGCCTCTTCGACTCCGTGTCTAGACCACTGAATCTTGACCAAAGGAATCGACTTATTTCTCAACTGTTTGATTCGCCGCTCTAAGACTCGTATAGGACGCTCCTCATATGAATGATCATCCCCGATCTCGATTTCGTCGAACTGAAGTATGTGACTCGGGTCGGCAACATACTTCCGCAATTGAGAGATGTGAAACACATTATGAATTCGGCTCAATGCCGGAGGTAAAGCCAATCGATAAGCTAACTTGCCTACTCGATCCAAAATTTCAAACGGTCCAATGAATCTCGGACTCAACTTCCCCCGTTTTCCGAAACGGAAAATACCTCGACTCGGGGATACCTTGACCAAAACGGTCACCCGTCTCGAACTCTAGTGGTCGACGACGATTATCTGCATATGATATCTGTCGACTCTGAGCTATCAACATACGTCTCTTGATCAAAGCTACCTTGTCCCGGGCGGCTATAAGCATATCGGGCTCGGTGCCGATTGATTCTGACAAGTCATCCCAACACAAAGGAGATCGACAACGACGACCGTACAAGGCCTCGTAAGGTGCCATCTTAATGGAAGCATGCCAACTATTATTATACGTGAACTCGATCAACGGTAGTTGGGCTTCCCAATCGTCCTTCCAATCGAGGACGCAAGCTCTCAACATGTCCTCTAATGTCTGAATAGTCCTCTTTGATTGTCCATCGGACTGAGGATGAAAAGCGGTACTGAGATTAAGCTGAGTTCCCATAGCACGATGAACTGATTTCCAAAAATGGGATACAAATCGTCCGTCACGATCGGAAACGATACTCTTAGGAGTACCGTGCAGTCTCACTATCTCCTTGATGAACAACTGAGCCAGTCTCTCAGGACCCCACGTATCCTTGATCTCAAGGAAATGAGTTGATTTAGTTAAGCGGTCCACAATCACCCAGATCGCATTCATGCCACGACGACTCGTCGGCAAACTCGTGATGAAATCCATAGAAATGTCTTCCCACTTCCACTCCGGAATAGGGAGAGGTTTCAGCATACCCGCCGGTCGCTGATGTTCAATCTTAACTTGTTGACAGGTTAAGCATCTCGAAACAAATTCTGCGACTTCTCGTTTCATATTACTCCACCAGTAATTTTGTTTCAAGTCCTTGTACATCTTGTTGGTACACGGATGAACAGAATAAGGGGTAGCATGAGCTTCTCTCAAAATAGAGTTTTTCAACTCGTCATTCGCCGGTACGCACAACCGGTTCTTAAACCTCAAAAGTCCATCCTCGTGGACCACGAATCCAGGGGCTTTCCCCTGAGCCACATCTTCACGGATGCGCAACAATGAAGGGTCTGAACTCTGATTCTCTCTGATTACCTCCTCAAGTGACGATGAAATCTCTAAGATACAAAGCTGTCCCTGAACTCGCTGAAGCCAGACCTCGATCTCGGGTCTAAGGAATTCCTGGTGAAGCTCCTTCTGAACTGTTAAATGAGCATGCATCTGCTCCTGAACGGACTTACGACTCAAGGCGTCGGCGACAACGTTCGCCTTGCCCGGGTGGTAAAGGATCTCGATATCAAAATCTTTGATTAGTTCCAACCACCGCCTCTGTCGCATATTTAACTCCTTGTGAGTAAATATATACTTCAACTCTTGTGATTGGTGAAGATCTGACAGGTGATGCCATAAAGGTAACGACGCCAAATTTCCAACGCGAAAACCACGGTTGCTAGCTCCGGCCGTGGGTTAGATAATTAACCAGCTAATCCGAGGAAACATCGGATTTACTTAATATCTTTCGGAGGTTTCCAATCTCGGATAGTCTCCGACTTCTGAGGCTCGACACGAACTCTGTCAGATGAAATTACATGCCCGAGAAAGTCACTTCGGACCTCCAGAACTCACATTTGGAAAACTTTCCATAAAGTTGCTCTCGTCTCAACACGTCGAGAACCTGATGAAGATGAACCTCGTGTTCCTCTCGGCTACGAGAATAAATCAAAATGTCGTCGATGAAGACAACAACAAACTGATCCAAAAAGTCGATGAAAACCCGATTCATTAACTCCATGAATACCGTAGGTGCAATAGTTAGCCCGAACGGCATAACTACGAACTCATAATGACCATAGCGTGTACGAAACGCTGTTCTCGCGATATCCGACTCTCGAATCCGCAACTGGTGATATCCAGATCTTAAGTCGATCCTGGAAAATACTGAGGCTCCACAAGTTGATCTAAAAGATCATCAATACGGGGTAAGGGATACTACTCTTGATCATCACCCTGTTCAACTCACGGTAATTAATACACACGAGATGAGCCATCCTTCTCCTTGACAGATCCTGCCGGTGCTCCTCACGGGGACGCAATCGGTCGGAGATAACCTTTCTCGAACTACTCCTCAAGTTGAATCTTCAACTCCTGCATTCTGGTCGGGGCCATCCGATACGGTGCCTTCGATAAAGGGGACGTACCGGCTCCAACTCACTCCTGAATTCCCCTACTCTATGTGAAGGCAACCAGATAAGTCGTCTGGAAATACATCGTCAATCGATGACAATGATACCACGAATGATTGAACATTTCGATTGCCCTAGAATGGTCAATCGATAAAAAGAGATACCAATAATGATTGAACAACTCGATTGCCTTAGAAAGGCCAATCGATGAAGATGATACAATGAATGTTTGAATAACTCGATTGCCTTTGAAAGGCCAATCGATGAAAATGATACAATGAATGATTTAATGACTCGATTGTCTTAGAAAGGCCAATCGATGGAAATGATGCAATGAATGATTGAATAACTCGATTGTCTTAGAAAAGCCAATCAATGGAAATGATACAAGGAATGATTGAATAACTCGATTGCCTTAGAAAGGCCAATCGATGAAAATGATACAATGAATGATTGAATAGTTCGATTGCGGAATTTCTCTGCTTTCGTCATAATAATACTTCTTCTGGAACAACGGGGATTACTTCCCTGAAGTACACATTCGACAACCAACGACGGAAAGATAGCGACCTAACGCTAACAAACACTGAGGATAGTATCAAGACGATCAAACCAACTAATACCGAAAATTACATCGTCCTATGATAAATTCACCACGATTAGATCCATCAACCAATCGCGGTCATTAAGCTTAATTCGGTATGATTCCGAAAATTCTTCCATCGTCAGGTAGACCGATGGTATGAGGTCCACAAGCAATAGGACTATCCCGAAATAAGTCTATTCAAGCATGATTCGAAAATGAATGAATGCGGTGTACCAGCATCAAAAGGTACACACAAGTTGAAATAAAATTACGAGTATACCTGAAATCATTCGGGCACCGGATCGTCGATCCTCCTCATCAGATGAATCTGGGACTTGCCGGCCCCCGAACCGGACGCTCCCGTCTGATAAATACGAGCTCCAACTCTATTTGATTCCATTGTCTTAAACGACGATAACAAAGCGATCGATTCAAAGCTGGTTGCTTCGGGGCCTGAGATGCCGCCGGAGCCGACTTGGAGTCCTTTCGGCAAAAACGGGCCTTATGCCCAAAATTCCCACAATTATAGCACGTGATAGATGGTTTCAGACACTCAGTGCTGAAATGACCCGGCGTTCCACAATTGAAACAGGTGATGGCCAAACTGGCCGCTCGGGAATGAGATCCCGCACGATTATGCGCCGTAGGAGGTCGCTCAGAAACGATAGGACTCACACGAGGCTTCTTGAAGGTTGACTGACCGCCTTCGGATTGATTATGCTTCGTTGATTTCTTGCTGACAAATGAAGGTTGTTGTTCAGCACTTTCCTTAGCAGCTGGCTCATACGGGAGAGTTCTCTCGATTAATCCGGTCAGAGTGGCGCAATGATGATTGAGCAACTGCACATGGGTCATCATGGCCTGCATAAAAGTGAGTGGATCAACCCGAACATCTTCTGATCGAGCCGAGTCCTGGGCACGATTTCCCGGCAGCGAGTGAGTATTTCTCGGGTTTTGGCCCGCACCGCGGCCTCTCCCCGTGCATCCCCTGACAGCTCTCTCCATAATGAAGTAGGAAGGTCCCATAATGATTATATTTCCTGCATGATTAGCACGTTATCATTATGTCATGAGATGATGAAAATGAGTATACATGCTCTAACTTAGTGATTATATGAATGATTTACTGAAGTTACATGATTATCTGATGAAATTCTTGAAATGATTATCTTGAATAACTTAACAAGATTGATAATATGATCATCCAGATTGACAACTGAGTAATAAAATGAATTGAGGAATTAATGAGTTAACATGATCGTCCTGATTATTAACTGAGTAATGAAATGGATTAAGTGATTAATGAGTTAACATGATCGTCCTAATCACAATGAATGATGATGTTTGAGGATTGTTAATTGATGAATGATGAATGAATGACTATTGCCAGAAATTATACCATGGCGTTAGAAATCTCACAGTTCTTTCGGTCTGATTGGCTCGGCATTTGCACAGGTCACACGTGACGCGAAAGTCCAATGATACTAGTCTGATGACGATGATTTCAAATGAGACATGACTCGGAAGGTAGTATTCAAAACCATGCTCCGATACCAACTCTGTAACACCCCAAACTAGGCGGATATTACAGTGCCGTAGATCCCCAACTGGGACCCACCAGGCAAATGAAAATGAATGAATTACACAGGATAAATGTAGTACCGAACTACATTACAACAATAATTACTCCGATGAGGAGTTTAGTTACAACACACCAGGACAATACCGAATACTAGTGTATTTTATATGAAGATAAAATACACAACACTGAATGAAACGGAGTATTCAAATGAAAGTCTGCAGCGGAAAATAAAGGACAATAACATGAATAATCGAAAGATCGGGGCCCCTACTAGTATCACTGGGACTCCTCGACGTCGGCGTGTTCTCCGTACTTTTGCCTTGCCAAGACACGAAAAACAAAATCCCCAAACGGGTCGATTACAAAGAACAACAATCCTCAAGGGTTGAAAATACACAATCATGATTATATCTGAAATTATGAAATATCCTGTCGAAACATACGCAATCAAACATGCTATATGAATCAACTAACAGTACGGCTCAAAGGGTGGTACCACACTACGCCCGGGATGGAAATGTGTCCGTGCACAAGCCACCAACGATCGAATACACGTGTGGTCTTGTACCTAATCAGTCTCACAAGACAATATGACTCGTGTGCACAGTCCAATGTGAGGCCAACAACCAACACACGACTTAAACGTGCCCGACATGAAAATCCAACACATACCAACCGGCACGCCAGTATGACCCGGAATGCCATGATATAACAAAAGTGACATCGAAAATGAATAATGACTCACCGAGGTGGAATGGTAGTGAAATAAATGACAGCTCAATGAAATGATTGGAACCATCGTTCCTTATGACTGAAGTGATTAATTGACAACAACAAGTTTTGATACGGTTAATATAATGATGAATGAGTTATGATTATGAATGAACAACAACAAAAGGGATGAATATCCTTTTAACCGAGTAAGAATTAACTTACACAACACCGGTGACAATTATCCTTCCACGAACGACGTCCTAATTGAGATATCGATCGCTCGAACAACCTTGAATTATACAATATCCAACAACCCGTTCAATATACGAATCAAACACGAGTATAACGAACTCAAAACGTCGATACGATTAAACTAAATTCATTGGGGCATTATATCGAATACGTTGTGGCCAAACTCCGATTGTTTACAATCAAATCTCAATAAGCCACCATCAAATCCCCCAAGAAGTTTTTCAAACCAACAAACATCTTCCAAAAGATCAATAATCCAAAATGAATATCCGAAAACGTGATTATAACGACAATTAATCGAAAACCCCCAATTTCAACTCGATATTCAAAGTGTTCTTGAATAATCCCTCAATAATCCAATGAATCCTTATACCAACTCATAATCATATACATATCCCTTCATATAACATGATTATAACGTCCAAAACATCATATCTCAACATAGAATCGAAATCCAAGGTGTTGAAGAAATTACCTCTTGAAGATCCAACCACTTCGATCCGAAGAACACGAGTTTAATCGAGTATCCAAGCTTCCCAAACGATTGAAAGTGATGAAAAATACACACTCAAATGATAATTGATGAAGAAATCTCTCCCTCAAGAGCCTCTCTCGCGTATGAAGGTGAGAGAATGAAGAAATGAGCTGAAATGCTAAAAAAAACGAAATTATAGGGGTTGACTGGTCTGTCGGACACGGCCCGTGCCGATCGGCATGGCCGTGGCGCGCAACTAGCCGGCAGGGACTCGACCGTGTCCTGCTTGACACGGTCGCGGCGCGAAGAGGCCTTCCGAAAGTGACCTGTCCGACAGCGACTCGGCATTGACTCGACCGTGTCCTGGAACACGGTCGGGCGTCTGGGCAGTCGGTTCTGGCTTATCCGGAAGAGTTCGACTCAGCCGTGCCAGATGACATAGTCGAGTCCTGTGGCAGAGACTTCGGCATTTCCGGACGAGTACAGCACGGCCGTGTCGGACGACACGACCGAGTTCGGTCGGCAGTGATCGGCCAATAACTGAACAATGAGCGGGTGAGCTAAAACGACCATAACTCTCTCGTCCGGACTCCGATTGACTCATCGTTTGAACCATTGGAAAGATATCTCGATGCTCTATAATATTGCAAAGATTCAGAATTTTTGGAGTTACCAAAAATTAATGGTGATCTAACAAAGTCGAACTCATATGTGGAAAGTTGAAACAATAGACAATAACGATACACAACTCGAAGTTTCTCCGAACGGTGAACACGGATGATGAATGATTATAATTGAGTGAAAATCCACTGAGTGACAATCACCGAATGAAATTAATGAATGATAATGACTGAATTACAACCGGGTATTACAGTATCATTAACCTATTTTTATGTTTATCTTTGATATACGTGTTATTCCTGAATAAAGACGTGACATGATTATTCAGGTGAGGTTTGTTAGCTGCATAAAATCACAGTTGAGGTTACTCAACTGATATATTCAGGAAAAAAATTTAAATAGTCTATTCACCCCCTCTAGACTGTCCTCTGAGTATCTGTGACCTACAGTACTTTATTCAGGAAGGGCGCATGACTGGCGGGTTATCCAACCAGGTATTGACCTGACAAGGGCTTTCGGGTATGTAAGCTGCATAAATTCACAGCTAAGGTTACTCAACTGATACATTCAGGAAAATATTTTATACAGTCTATTCACCCCCCCCCCTCTAGACTGTCCTCTGAGTATTTATGACCTACAGTAACCTAAGCGTGTATCAGTACCCTATTGTTTTTTATCTTTGATATACGTGTTATTCCTGAATAATGACGTGATATGATTATTTAGGTGAGGTTTGTTAGCTGCATAAAATCACAGTTGAGGTTACTCAACTGATATATTCTGGAAAAGATTTTAGACAGTCTATTCACCCGACTCTCTAGATTGTCCTCTGAGTATCTGTGACCTTCAGTACTTTATTCGGGAAGAGCGTATCACTTGGCATTTTATCCAACAAGGTATTGCCCTAATAAAGGCTCTTTTGTTTTGTTTATCTTTGATATACGTGTTATTCTTGAATTATGACATGATATGACTATTCAAGTGAGGTTTGTTAGTTGGATAAAATCACAGTGGAGGTTACTCAACTGATATATTCAGGAAAAAAATGTAAATAGTCTATTCACCCCCTCTAGACTGTCCTCTGAGTTTTTGTGACCTACAGTACTTTATTCAGTAAGGGCGTATGACTGGTGGGTTATCCAACTAGGTATTGACCTGACAAGGGCTTTCGGGTATGTAAGCTGCACACAGCTGAGGTTACTCAACTGATACATTCAGGAAAAGATTTTATACAGTCTATTCACCCCCCTCCCACCTCTAGACTGTCCTCTGAGTATTTGTGACCTACAATAACCTAAGCGTGCATCAGTACCCTATTGTTTTTTTATCTTTGATATACGTGTTATTCTTGAATAATGACGTGATATGATTAATTTAGGTGAGGTTTATTAGCTGCATAAAATCACAGCTGAAGTTACTCAACTAATATATTCAGGAAAAGATTTTAGATAGTCTATTCACCCCCCTCTCTAGACTGTCCTCTGAGTATCTGTGACCTACAGTACTTTATTAGGGAAGCGCGTATCACTCGGCAGTTTATCCAACAAGGTATTGCCCTGACAAGGGCTTTTGGGTATGTTATTTGGGTAGTGTGTATCATTACCCTATTTTTATGTTTATCTTTGATATACGTATTATTCCTGAATAAAGACGTGATATGATTATTCAGGTGAGGTTTGTTAGCTGCATAAAATCACAGTTGAGGTTACTCAACTGATATATTCAGGAGAAAAAATTTAAATAGTCTATTCACCCCCTCTAGACTGTCCTCTGAGTATCTGTGACCTACGGTACTTTATTCAGGAAGGGCGCATGACTGGCGGGTTATCCAACCAGGTATTGACCTGACAAGGGCTTTCGGGTATGTAAGCTGCATAAATTTACAGCTAAGGATACTCAACTGATACATTCAGGAAAAGATTTTATACAGTCTATTCACCCCCTCCCCCTCTAGACTGTCCTCTGAGTATTTGTGACCTATAGTAACCTAAGCGTGTATCAGTACCCTATTGTTTTTTTATCTTTGATATACGTGTTATTCCTGAATAATGACGTGATATGATTATTTAGGTGAGGTTTGTTAGCTACATAAAATCACAGTTGAGGTTACTCTACTGATATATTCAGGAAAAGATTTTAGACAGTCTATTCACCCCACTCTCTAGATTGTCCTCTGAGTATCTGTGACCTACAGTACTTTATTCGGGAAGAGCGTATCACTTGGCATTTTATCCAACAAGGTATTGCCCTAATAAAGGCTATTTTGTTTTGTTTATATTTGATATACGTGTTATTCTTGAATTATGACATGATATGACTATTCAAGTGAGGTTTGTTAGTTGGATAAAATCACAGTGGAGGTTACTCAACTGATATATTCAGGAAAAGATTTTAGACAGTTTCTTCACCCCCTCTAGACTGTCCTCTAAGTATCTGCGACCTACAATGCTTTATTCAGGAAGGGCATATCACTTGGCGAGTTATCCAATCAGGTATTGACATGACAAGGGCTCTAGGGTATATAAGCTGCATAAATTCACAACTAGGGTAACTCAACTGATACATTCAGGAAAAGATTTTAGACAGTCTATTCTCCCTCGTCCCCCCTCTAGACTGTCCTCTGAGTATTTGTGACCTAAAGTAACCAAAGTGTGTATAAGTACCTTATTGTTTTGTTTATCTTTGATATACATGTTATTCTTGAATAATGATGTGATATGATTATTCATGTGAGGTTTGTTAGCTGCATAAAATCACAGCTGAGATTACTCAACTGATATATTCAAGAAAAGATTTTAGACAGTCTAATCACCCCCTCTAGACTATCCCCTGAGTATCTATGAGCTACAGTACTTTATTCGGGAAGTGCGTATCACTCGGCGGGTTATCCAACCAGGTGTTGCCCTGACAAGGGATTTGGGGTATGTTATTCAGGTAGCGTGTATCAGTACCCTATTGTTTTTAATCTCCGACTTACGAGTTATTCCTGAATAATGACGTGATATGATTATTCAGGTGAGTTTTGTTAGCTGCATATAATCACAGCAGATGTTACTCAACTGATATATTCAGGAAAAGATTTTAGATAGTCTATTTACCCCCCCTCTCTAGACTATGCTCCGAGTATCTGTGACTTACAGTACTTTATTAGGGAAACGCGTATCACTCGGCGGCTTATCCGAGCAGGTATTGCCCTGAGAAGGGCTTTGGGGTATGTTATTCGGGTAGTGTGTATCAATACCATATTGTTTTGTTTGTCTTTGATATACGTGTTATTCCTGAGTAATCACGTGATATGATTATTCAAGTGAGGTTTGTTAGCTGCATAAAATCACAACGGAGGTTACTCAACTGATATATTCAAGAAAAGATTTTAGACGGTCTATTCATCCCCCTTCTAGACTTTCCTTTGAGTATCTGTGACCTACAATACTTTATTTGGGAAGCGCGTATCACTGGGCCAGTTATCCAACCAGGTAATGCCCTGAAAAGGGCTTTGGGGTATGTTAGCTACATAAAATCACAACTGAGGTTACTCAACTGATATATTCAAGAGAGAATTTTAGACAGTATATTTACCCCCCTCTAGACTGTCCTTTGAGTATCTGTGACCTACAGTAACCTAATTGTGTATCAGTACCCTATTGTTTTGTTTATCTTTGATATACGTGTTATTCCTGAATAATGACGTGATATGATTATTCAGGTGAGGTTTGTTAGCTGCATAAAATCACAGCTGAGATTACTCAACTGGTATATTCAGGAAAAGTTTTAGACAGTCTATTCACGCACCCTCTATACTGTCACCTGAGAATCTGTGACCTACAGTACTTTATTCAGGAAGCACGTATCACTCGGCAGTTTACCCAACCAGGTATTACCCTGACAAGGGCTTTGGGGTATGTTATTCGGGTAGCGTTTATTAGTACCCTATTGTTTTTAATTTTTGATATACATGTTATTCCTGAATAATGACGTGATATGATTATTCAGGTGAGGTTTGTTAGATGCATAAAATCACAACTGAGGTTATTCAACTGATATATTCAGGAAAATATTTTAGACAGTCTATCCACCCCCCTTTCTAGACTGTCCTCTGAGTATCTGTGACCTGCAGTACTTTATTTGGGAAGCGCGTATCACTCGGCAGTTTATCCAACCAGGTATTGCCCTAACAAGGGCTTTGGGTTATGTTATTCGGGTAGTGTGTATCATTATCTTATTGTTTTGTTTATCTTTGATATACATGTTATTACTGAATAATGACGTGATATGATTATTCAGGTGAGGTTTGTTAGCTGCATAAAATCACAGTACTCAGCTGATATATTCGGGAAAAGATTTTAGATAGTCTATTCACCCCCCCTCTTGACTATCCTATGAGTATCTCTGACCTACAATACTTTATTCAGGAAGGGCGTATCACTCGGCAGTTAATCCAACCAGGTATTAACCTGACTAGGGCTTTAGGGTATGTAAGCTACATAAATTCACAGCTGAGGTTACTCAACTGATACATTCAGGAAAATATTTTATACAGTCTATTCACCCCCTAGACTGTCCTCTGAGTATATGTGACCTACAGTAACCTACGTGTGTATCAGAACCCTATTGTTTTGTTTATCTTTGATATACATGTTATTCCTGAATAATGACGTGACATGATACACGCTGGTGAGGTTTGTTAGCTGCATAAAATCACAGCTGAGGTTACTCAACTAATTTATTCAGGAAAAGATTTTAGACAGCCTATTCACCCATCCCCCCTCTAGACTGTCCTCTAAGTATATATGACTGACATTACTTTATTCGGGAACCACGTATCACTCGGCGGGTTGTCCAACCAGGTATTGCCCTGAAAAGGGCTTTTCGGTATTTTATTCGCGTAGTATGTATCAATACCCTATTGTTTTATTTATCTTTGATATACGTGTTATTCCTGAATAATGACGTGATATGATTATTCAAGTGAGGTTTGTTAGCTGCATAAAACCACATTTGAGGTTACTCAACTGAAATATTCAGGAAAATATTTTAGACAGTCTATTCACCCCCCCTCTGGACTGGCCTCTGAGTATCCCTGACCTACAATACTTTATTCAGGAAGGCGTATCACTCGGCGGGTTATCCAACCAGGTATTGACTTGACAAGGGCTTTGGGGTATGTAAGCGGCATAAATTCAAAGCTAAGGTACCTCAACTGATACATTCGGGAGAAGATTTTATATAGACTATTCACCCCCTTCACCCCTCTAGACTGTCCTCTGAGTATTTGTGACCTACAGTAACCTAAGCGTGTATCAGTACCCTATTATTTTTTTATCTTTGATATACGTGTTATTCCTGAATAATGACGCGATATGATTGTTCAGGTGAGTTTTGTTAGCTGCATAAAATCACAGCTGAGGTTGCTCCATTGATATATTCAGGAAAAGCTTTTAGACAGTCTATTCACCCCCCCTCTCTAGACTGTCCTCTGAGTATCTGTGATCTACAGTACTTTATTCGGGAAGCGCGTATCACTCGACAGTTTATCCAACAAGGTATTGCCCTGACAAGGGCTTTTGGGTATGTTATTAGGGTAGTGTGTATCATTACCCTATTTTTTATGCTTCTCTTTGATATACGTGTTATTCCTGAATAAAGACGTGATATGATTATTTAGGTGAGGTTTGTTAGCTGCATAAAATCACAGTTGAGGTTACTCAACTGATATATTCAGGAAAAAAATTTAAATAGTCTATTCACCCCCTCTAGACTGTCCTCTGAGTATCTGTGACCTACAGTACTTTATTCAGGAAGGGCGCATGACTGGCGGGTTATCCAACCAGGTATTGACCTGACAAGGGCTTTCAGGTATGTAAGCTGCATAAATTCACAGCTAAGGTTACTCAACTGATACATTCAGGAAAAGATTTTATATAGTCTATTCACCCCCTCCCCCTCTACACTGTCCTCTGAGTATCTGTGACCTACAGTAACCTAAGCGTGTATAAGTACCCTATCGTTTTTTATCTTTGATATACGTGTTATTCCTGAATAATGACGTGATATGATTATTTAGGTGAGGTTTGTTAGCTGCATAAAATCACAGTTGAGGTTACTCAACTGATATATTCAGGAAAAGATTTTAGACAGTCTATTCACCCCACTCTCTAGATTGTCCTCTGAGTATCTGTGACCTACAGTACTTTATTCGGGAAGAGCGTATCACTTGGCATTTTATCCAACAAGGTATTGCCCTAATAAAGGCTCTTTTATTTTGTTTATCTTTGATATACGTGTTATTATTGAATAATGACATGATATGTCTATTCAAGTGAGGTTTGTTAGTTGGATAAAATCACAGTGGAGGTTACTCAACTGATATATTCAGGAAAAAATGTAAATAGTCTATTCACCCCCCCTCTCTAGACTGTCCTCTGAGTATCTGTGACCTGCAGTACTTTATTTGGGAAGCGCGTATCACTCGGTGGTTTATCCAACCAGGTATTGCCCTAACAAGGGCTTTGGTGTATGTTATTAGGGTAGTGTGTATCATTATCCTATTGTTTTGTTTATCTTTGATATACATGTTATTACTGAATAATGACGTGATATGATTATTCGGTGAGGTTTGTTAGCTGCATAAAATCACAATACTCAACTGATATATTCGGGAAAAGATTTTAGATAGTCTATTCACCCCCTCTTGACTATCCTATGAGTATCTCTGACCTACAATACAATATTCAGGAAGGGCGTATCACTCGGCAGTTAAACCAACCAGGTATTAACCTGACTAGGGCTTTAGGGTATGTAAGCTACATAAATTCACAGCTGAGGTTAGTCAACTGATACATTCAGGAAAATATTTTATACAGTCTATTCACCCCCTAGACTGTCCTCTGAGTATATGTGACCTACAGTAACCTACGTGTGTATCAGAATCCTATTGTTTTGTTTATCTTTGATATACATGTTATTCCTGAATAATGACGTGACATGATACACGCTGGTGAGGTTTGTTAGCTGCATAAAATCACAGCTGAGGTTACTCAACTAATTTATTCAGGAAAAGATTTTAGACAGTCTATTCACCCATCCCCCCTCTAGACTGTCCTCTAAGTATATATGACTGACATTACTTTATTCGGGAACCACGTATCACTCGGCGGGTTGTCCAACCAGGTATTGCCCTGAAAAGGGCTTTTCGGTATTTTATTCGCGTAGTATGTATCAATACCCTATTGTTTTATTTATCTTTGATATACGTGTTATTCCTGAATAATGACGTGATATGATTATTCAAGTGAGGTTTGTTAGCTGCATAAAACCACATTTGAGGTTACTCAACTGAAATATTCAGGAAAATATTTTAGACAGTCTATTCACCCCCCCTCTGGACTGGCCTCTGAGTATCCCTGACCTACAATACTTTATTCAGGAAGGCGTATCACTCGGCGGGTTATCCAACCAGGTATTGACTTGACAAGGGCTTTGGGGTATGTAAGCGGCATAAATTCAAAGCTAAGGTACCTCAACTGATACATTCGGGAGAAGATTTTATATAGACTATTCACCCCCTTCACCCCTCTAGACTGTCCTCTGAGTATTTGTGACCTACAGTAACCTAAGCGTGTATCAGTACCCTATTATTTTTTTATCTTTGATATACGTGTTATTCCTGAATAATGACGCGATATGATTGTTCAGGTGAGTTTTGTTAGCTGCATAAAATCACAGCTGAGGTTGCTCCATTGATATATTCAGGAAAAGCTTTTAGACAGTCTATTCACCCCCCCTCTCTAGACTGTCCTCTGAGTATCTGTGATCTACAGTACTTTATTCGGGAAGCGCGTATCACTCGACAGTTTATCCAACAAGGTATTGCCCTGACAAGGGCTTTTGGGTATGTTATTAGGGTAGTGTGTATCATTACCCTATTTTTTATGCTTCTCTTTGATATACGTGTTATTCCTGAATAAAGACGTGATATGATTATTTAGGTGAGGTTTGTTAGCTGCATAAAATCACAGTTGAGGTTACTCAACTGATATATTCAGGAAAAAAATTTAAATAGTCTATTCACCCCCTCTAGACTGTCCTCTGAGTATCTGTGACCTACAGTACTTTATTCAGGAAGGGCGCATGACTGGCGGGTTATCCAACCAGGTATTGACCTGACAAGGGCTTTCAGGTATGTAAGCTGCATAAATTCATAGCTAAGGTTACTCAACTGATACATTCAGGAAAAGATTTTATATAGTCTATTCACCCCCTCCCCCTCTACACTGTCCTCTGAGTATCTGTGACCTACAGTAACCTAAGCGTGTATAAGTACCCTATCGTTTTTTATCTTTGATATACGTGTTATTCCTGAATAATGACGTGATATGATTATTTAGGTGAGGTTTGTTAGCTGCATAAAATCACAGTTGAGGTTACTCAACTGATATATTCAGAAAAGATTTTAGACAGTCTATTCACCCCACTCTCTAGATTGTCCTCCGAGTATCCGTGACCTACAGTACTTTATTCGGGAAGAGCGTATCACTTGGCATTTTATCCAACAAGGTATTGCCCTAATAAAGGCTCTTTTATTTTGTTTATCTTTGATATACGTGTTATTATTGAATAATGACATGATATGTCTATTCAATTGAGGTTTGTTAGTTGGATAAAATCACAGTGGAGGTTACTCAACTGATATATTCAGGAAAAAATGTAAATAGTCTATTCACCCCCCCTCTCTAGACTGTCCTCTGAGTATCTGTGACCTGCAGTACTTTATTTGGGAAGCGCGTATCACTCGGTGGTTTATCCAACCAGGTATTGCCCTAACAAGGGCTTTGGTGTATGTTATTAGGGTAGTGTGTATCATTATCCTATTGTTTTGTTTATCTTTGATATACATGTTATTACTGAATAATGACGTGATATGATTATTCGGTGAGGTTTGTTAGCTGCATAAAATCACAATACTCAACTGATATATTCGGGAAAAGATTTTAGATAGTCTATTCACCCCCTCTTGACTATCCTATGAGTATCTCTGACCTACAATACAATATTCAGGAAGGGCGTATCACTCGGCAGTTAAACCAACCAGGTATTAACCTGACTAGGGCTTTAGGGTATGTAAGCTACATAAATTCACAGCTGAGGTTAGTCAACTGATACATTCAGGAAAATATTTTATACAGTCTATTCACCCCCTAGACTGTCCTCTGAGTATATGTGACCTACAGTAACCTACGTGTGTATCAGAATCCTATTGTTTTGTTTATCTTTGATATACATGTTATTCCTGAATAATGACGTGACATGATACACGCTGGTGAGGTTTGTTAGCTGCATAAAATCACAGCTGAGGTTACTCAACTAATTTATTCAGGAAAAGATTTTAGACAGTCTATTCACCCATCCCCCCTCTAGACTGTCCTCTAAGTATATATGACTGACATTACTTTATTCGGGAACCACGTATCACTCGGCGGGTTGTCCAACCAGGTATTGCCCTGAAAAGGGCTTTTCGGTATTTTATTCGCGTAGTATGTATCAATACCCTATTGTTTTATTTATCTTTGATATACGTGTTATTCCTGAATAATGACGTGATATGATTATTCAAGTGAGGTTTGTTAGCTGCATAAAACCACATTTGAGGTTACTCAACTGAAATATTCAGGAAAATATTTTAGACAGTCTATTCACCCCCCCTCTGGACTGGCCTCTGAGTATCCCTGACCTACAATACTTTATTCAGGAAGGCGTATCACTCGGCGGGTTATCCAACCAGGTATTGACTTGACAAGGGCTTTGGGGTATGTAAGCGGCATAAATTCAAAGCTAAGGTACCTCAACTGATACATTCGGGAGAAGATTTTATATAGACTATTCACCCCCTTCACCCCTCTAGATCGTCCTCCGAGTATTTGTGACCTACGGTAACCTAAGCGTGTATCAGTACCCTATTATTTTTTTATCTTTGATATACGTGTTATTCCTGAATAATGACGCGATATGATTGTTCAGGTGAGTTTTGTTAGCTGCATAAAATCACAGCTGAGGTTGCTCAATTGATATATTCAGGAAAAGCTTTTAGACAGTCTATTCACCCCCCCTCTCTAGACTGTCCTCTGAGTATCTGTGATCTACAGTACTTTATTCGGGAAGCGCGTATCACTCGACAGTTTATCCAACAAGGTATTGCCACGACAAGGGCTTTTGGGTATGTTATTAGGTAGTGTGTATCATTACCCTATTTTTATGCTTCTCTTTGATATACGTGTTATTCCTGAATAAAGACGTGATATGATTATTTAGGTGAGGTTTGTTAGCTGCATAAAATCACAGTTGAGGTTACTCAACTGATATATTCAGGAAAAAAATTTAAATAGTCTATTCACCCCCTCTAGACTGTCCTCTGAGTATCTGTGACCTACAGTACTTTATTCAGGAAGGGCGCATGACTGGCGGGTTATCCAACTGTATTGACCTGACAAGGGCTTTCAGGTATGTAAGCTGCATAAATTCATAGCTAAGGTTACTCAACTGATACATTCAGGAAAAGATTTTATATAGTCTATTCACCCCCTCCCCCTCTACACTGTCCTCTGAGTATCTGTGACCTACAGTAACCTAAGCGTGTATAAGTACCCTATCGTTTTTTATCTTTGATATACGTGTTATTCCTGAATAATGATGTGATATGATTATTTAGGTGAGGTTTGTTAGCTGCATAAAATCACAGTTGAGGTTACTCAACTGATATATTCAGGAAAAGATTTTAGACAGTCTATTCACCCCACTCTCTAGATTGTCCTCTGAGTATCTGTGACCTACAGTACTTTATTCGGGAAGAGCGTATCACTTGGCATTTTATCCAACAAGGTATTGCCCTAATAAAGGCTCTTTTATTTTGTTTATCTTTGATATACGTGTTATTATTGAATAATGACATGATATGTCTATTCAAGTGAGGTTTGTTAGTTGGATAAAATCACAGTGGAGGTTACTCAACTGATATATTCAGGAAAAAATGTAAATAGTCTATTCACCCCCCCTCTCTAGACTGTCCTCTGAGTATCTGTGACCTGCAGTACTTTATTTGGGAAGCGCGTATCACTCGGTGATTTATCCAACCAGGTATTGCCCTAACAAGGGCTTTGGGGTATGTTATTAGGGTAGTGTGTATCATTATCCTATTGTTTTGTTTATCTTTGATATACATGTTATTACTGAATAATGACGTGATATGATTATTCGGTGAGGTTTGTTAGCTGCATAAAATCACAGTACTCAACTGATATATTCGGGAAAAGATTTTAGATAGTCTATTCACCCCCTCTTGACTATCCTATGAGTATCTCTGACCTACAATACAATATTCAGGAAGGGCGTATCACTCGGCAGTTAAACCAACCAGGTATTAACCTGACTAGGGCTTTAGGGTATGTAAGCTACATAAATTCACAGCTGAGGTTAGTCAACTGATACATTCAGGAAAATATTTTATACAGTCTATTCACCCCCTAGACTGTCCTCTGAGTATATGTGACCTACAGTAACCTACGTGTGTATCAGAATCCTATTGTTTTGTTTATCTTTGATATACATGTTATTCCTGAATAATGACGTGACATGATACACGCTGGTGAGGTTTGTTAGCTGCATAAAATCACAGCTGAGGTTACTCAACTGATATATTCAGGAAAAGATTTTAGACAGTCTATTCACCCATCCCCCCTCTAGACTGTCCTCTAAGTATATATGACTGACATTACTTTATTCGGGAACCACGTATCACTCGGCGGGTTGTCCAACCAGGTATTGCCCTGAAAAGGGCTTTTGGGTATTTTATTCGCGTAGTATGTATCAATACCCTATTGTATTGTTTATCTTTGATATACGTGTTATTCCTGAATAATGACGTGATATGATTATTCAAGTGAGGTTTGTTAGCTGCATAAAACCACATTTGAGGTTACTCAACTGATATATTCAGGAAAATATTTTAGACAGTCTATTCACCCCCCTCTGGACTGGCCTCTGAGTATCTCGGACCTACAATACTTTATTCAGGAAGGCGTATCACTCGGCGGGTTATCTAACCCGGTATTGACTTGACACGGGCTTTGGGGTATGTAAGCGGCATAAATTCACAGCTAAGGTACCTCAACTGATACATTCGGGAGAAGATTTTATATAGTCTATTCACCCCCTTCACCCCTCTAGACTGTCCTCTGAGTATTTGTGACCTACAGTAACCTAAGCGTGTATCAGTACCCTATTGTTCTTTTATCTTTGATATACGTCTTATTCCTGAATAATGACGTGATATGATTATTCAGGTGAGTTTTGTTAGCTGCATAAAATCACAACTGAGGTTACTCAATTGATATATTCAGGAAAAGATTTTAGACAATCTATTCACCCTCCCTCTCTAGACTATCCTCTGAGTATCTGTGATCTACAGTACTTTATTCGGGAAGCGCGTATCACTCGACAGTTTATCCAACAAGGTATTGCCCTGACAAGGGATTTTGGGTATGTTATTAGGGTAGTGTGTATCATTACCCTATTTTTATGCTTCTCTTTGATATACGTGTTATTCCTGAATAAAGACGTGATATGATTATTCAGGTGAGGTTTATTAGCAGCATAAAATCACAGTTGAGGTTACTCAACTGATATATTCAGGAAAAAAATTTAAATAGTCTATTCACCCCCTCTAGACTGTCCTCTGAGTATATGTGACCTACAGTACTTTATTCACGAAGGGCGCATGACTGGTGTAATATCCGGATTTATTACGGTGTATTTCATCTGTATTCAAACCCTGTATTATTCGGATTGGTGATTCTGATTATTGGAGTATGATATTTCGTGTATTGATATCATTGTACATAAGTATAGAAACATGCATAATTGCTCATGCAACCTCGTGATAGCGCACGCTAAGAATGTATCTTAACGCGCGCTATCGGGCCATTATTAGCGCACGCTATGAAGATAGGAGTTGCGTGCGCTAAGAACTCAATTATTGAGCGGGACGGCTAGCACATGCACCAAATGACATGGGTCCGGATAAGATTCCCGCGGACGCACCCGGACAATTCTGAAGTCAACCATTATTAGCGCACGCTAAGGAATGCTTGGTAGCGTGCGCTAACTTGTCAATAATGCAGAATATTATAAATGGGACAACAACCGTTTTGGCTTTCATTTCTTTCGCCCATTCTTCATCCTTGAGAGTTCATAGAGGTGTAACAATACTCCCATACAGTTAGAACACATCTTGTTGGTGTTTGTATATTGGTTATCACTTGGGAATATTCATTGAAGTGGAATAGCACCTTGGAGTGGCATACAACCAACCGGAGTTGGATTCTACCCTACGGTTCAGTGATTTTCATCATATTAAGGTATGTTCAATCTATCTCAAGACTTAGAGTTGGATTCTAACGATTTGGATGATCATGTTAACAAGATATGGATTTTCATAGATGAATTATCCAAGTATATCATGTTTGGAATAGTGAGATGAATAAGCCTTAAATACCTTGATTATAATCATCATGATTCGAATCTTATTACACTGAATATGTGAAGAGAAGCTTCTATCATTGGTAAATCGAATCTAATAGATGATTTCATAGTAATATTGGACTAGACGTTAACATCGTTATTGTTAGATAAATCTAAAGGTTTGATCATGGAAGGATTTATCTAGTATAGATAGAACGTCTAACAACTTCAGCATGATAATATTGATTGATATAAGGTGTTGATATCAACCGTTAAGCTTTTCGAATTGTCGTATGAAGATTTGAAGTAGGAATGGAATATGGTTTTATATTGGTATGCATATCCTTGAATCCGAAGTTGTCTTTATCCGTAAAATCATTCATAAGGGTATGAACATGGTATTCATGGAAGTAACATGAATTATCACGCAATATTTCATTGTTTCGATCATAGCAAGAACAATTTACTGCTCAGCAGCAAACTGCTATGCATAGATAGCGCACGCTATGCTACGAAGTTTAACGTGCGCTATCGAGCACAAGTTAGCGTGCGCTACGTTTGGTACGTAACGTACGCTAGACCATCAGACGAAGTCATTGGGGTCGGTGAAATCGACCATGCATAGTTAGCGTACGTTAGTCTTTGTTGTTTGCGTGCGCTATCGGGCAGACTTAACGCACGCTATACAGAGTACTTAGCGTGCGCTAAGCAGTTCGGGCAGATTGCATTTTATGAACTTTTGGCCGTGAATCGAATTGTTAAACATTCATACGACGTGAGATAAATCCTATATCATTTCTTCTGTTAAGGTTTGGTCTCGTTACGTGATTGATTGAGGAGGACGATCTTCGAGTGTTCATTTTCGTGGAAGTGTTGTTATTATCTTCAAATCGAGGCAAGTACTTTATTTGTTTTATGTATTGTTGTTATATATATTGTCGTGCATGTATGTCGTTGTTGTATGTCCACCTCGTGTTGGTCCGACGGGATCATCGGGGGATCTATGCTAGCGTGCGCTGGATCATCGGATGGGTTTTTCCACCATGGGTTGGTCTGACGGGATCATCGTGGGTTCTAGGCAGTAAACGCTGGATCGATGGAATTACCATGTGTATGTTATGATATCATGTTGTGATTATCAATTGTGTATGTTATGTTTGAGTTTCTCGTAGGAGAAGACTCGTTGGTACTTTGTCGTTTACGTTATTATTCTTCGTGAGGTATGAATAATATGTTGTGGTACTTGTACTAGCATCGTTGTGCTAACCCCTTCGGGGGTGAACATTTTGTTTGTGTTCAGGATCCAGGAGAGCGGGGAAACAACCACTGGAACTGTATGACGACGAGGGTGCAGAGTGATGTCCCGACCGGGTTTATTTATCTGTTGTTTATTCGTTATTTCAATAAGTACTCGAGTACGAAGTCATTTGTGATGATTTGAATTTGGTGATGTATTATTGAGTTCTGTTGAACAATTGTACTATTTCTGTATTTGGTCAGAACTGTTGTATTGTAATTCCGTTATTTCCATTCGTTAGTACCTTTTTATGCCTGTTCAATTCTTCAGCCTTGTAAATCCTTATGTAAAGGATTTACGGCGCTGTAATATTTCCGAATATATCGGGGGTGTTACAGAATATGGTATCGGAGCTAAGATTATGGATATCTTGGCCGTTGGGTTAAAATAGGGGTCATTTATATCTTTTGGGGTAACCGGCCGTGAATGACATCATTGCACTGCCTACGTCTTCATGCGAACAGTGGTTGTAAGTTCCTAAACTCTACCTTGTTCTTTACATGTTGTGCCTCTTTATACTCGAATATTAGAACGATGTTGTTTCCTGTATATTGAGTATTTATGCTTACAGTATGTTGAGAGGCGGACGTGGACGTGGTCGCGGTCGTGGACGCGGACAGAGAAATGCCGAAAGGGAAGCGTCGCCTTCTAACTGTGCCGGGCCATAGCTCAAAGCGAGCCACAACAATCTATTAATAATGAACTAGATCTGCTGTGCAGAGAGATCCTTCGTCAAGTGGTGAACCAGATGACTGGTTCGCCTGTGTCGTGGACCGAATGCAAGTGGCGGTGGGACTACAGCAGGGAGAGAGACAGCAAGGGATCCCAGACATGGGAAATCGAGGTGACCGGTGGCTGCAAGAGGTGGCGAAGATGCAACCACCCAAATTCGAAGGTATTTCTGAGAGTCCCACCTGGGATCATTGGTTGAAAGAACTGGAGAAAATCTTTGCCGGAATCAATCGCCTGCAGACGACAGAGAGCCTCTATCGCTCAATATTTTCCGATAGGGAAGCGTCCGAATGGTGGGAAGCCATCCGGCCCGTAGACCATGATGCCGATTGACAGAGTTTAGATTGATGATGGAAGCTCGATTGCCTCGTCCCCGTGAGGGAAGACAAAGTTCGGGAGTTTTTCTTCGCCGCCTTACGATGTGCCAAGTATCCCGTGCGATTAAGACGTTTAACCAAAGAATGGCATTTGTTCGACATCCGGTCGTAATGCATGCGTAAATGATGATCCATTTCGATATGAGGATGAAACCAGAAATCTAGAGGTACATGTCCAGATTTGAATGTACCACACTCCGTCAATACCAAGATAAGGCGTTGGCATACGAGATCAAGGAAGCCGCCATGGAGAAAGTTTCGGAATCTAAGAAAGTAAAGTCTCGGTACTTTTACAGAGCATAAGAACAAATGGGCCCCGTAAGGCCCAGTCATCCTTTCACTCTTTCAAGAAACCTCCTCACCCCCTAGGATCGGAAAGAACTTGAGCGACATCGAATATTACCGATGTTACCAGAAATGCTTTAATCTGCCGGGCACTATCGACGGAATTGCCCCTTCATGCCGTGACTTGTTTTGATTGTGGACGAGAGGGACATCGGGCGGTGTTTTGTGAAGAGGCTACAAAGTATTTTAGAGCCCGTACACCACAAATACCCCGTAAGGAGGCCAAGATTCCACAGACGCAGCAAAGTGTTCAGATGCCTCAGAATTTTGGCCGCGGGCGAGGCAGAGGACATTGGGACCGAAAGGGGACATCGAGTGCCGGATCTGCTCCCCCACGTCTGTACGAGATGAGAAGGACAGACGATCGTGATGCTTTGCCGCATCGTAATCGTCCAGATCCTTTCCCGGCCAGCTAGCGTTTTATTCGATACAGGAGCTACACATTCTTTCATATCTTTGTCTTGTGTAAATCGTTTGAATATTTCCGGTTTTCATACTTGTGAACCTTATGTTGTTGGTTTACCGAGTGGAGAAAGGATTGTCGGAAATTTAGAAACTAGAAATTTCCCTGTATCATTTGGAGGCAGAGAGTGGCTCTCAAATCTGATCGTGATAGAAATGCAAGGAGATGACCTGATACTCGGAGACGATTGGCTTAATCGGTATGGAGCAATTGTAAACTACCGAAAGAGGAATATCTCGCTGATCGCTGACGATGGTTCCGAAATATTGTTCGAGGGGTGGAAACCAGGAAGCTCAGGGAAATTGATCAAGGCGATGAAAGTCACCAAATTGTCAAACAGGTTGTACCTGCAATCTGGTGTTATGCAATGAAGAAAGAAGACGAAATTGTGGAACTTTCATCCATTCCTGTTGTGAACGAATTTCCAGATGTATTTCCTGACGAATTACCTGGGCTACCTCCACGAAGGGATGTAGAATTTACCATTGAGCTGGAACACGGAGCTACACCAATTTCCAAGGCGCCGTATCGTATGGCACCTACTGAGATGTACGAACTGAAGAAGCAGCTAGAGGAGTTACTGGATAAGGGCTATATTCATCCAAGCATTTCACCCTGGGGAGCGCCAGTTCTTTTCGTCCGAAAGAAGGATGGATCGCTCCAACTGTGTATTGACTATCGAGAGCTGAACAAGATGACGATTAAGAACAAGTACCCGTTGCCACGGATTGATGATTTTTTTGACCAGTTGCAAGGGGCAACAATATTTTCTAAGATCGATCTGAGATCAGGATATCATCAACTGAGGATTAAGGAATCTGATGTTCCGAAATCAGCGTTCAGAACTCGCTACGGACATTATGAGTTTGTAGTAATGCCGTTTGGTCTCACTAACGCACCTGCTGTATTTATGCAATTGATGAACCGTGTGTTCATTGAATTTTTGGATAAATTTGTGGTCGTACTTATTGATGACATTCTGGTGTATTCTAAGAGTCCGGAACATGCGCAGCATTTGCGGATTGTATTGGAACTTTTGAGAAACAAACAATTGTACGCCAAACTTTCTAAGTGTGAATTCTGGCTAAAGGAAGTAATGTTCCTCGGCCATGTGGTGTCAGCTGAAGGAGTCCGAGTAGATCCTCAGAAGATCGAAGCAATTATGGATTGGGAGCCTCTAAAGAACGTGAAAGAGGTCCGAAGCTTCTTGGGACTTGCTGGATACTATCGTCGATTCGTGGAAGGGTTTTCTAAAATCTCCCGCCCACTTACTCGACTCCTGCAGAAAACTCAAAAGTTTGAGTGGAATGAGTTGTGTCAGATTAGCTTTGATGAATTGAAGAAGAGATTGACGACGGCACCGATTCTATCACTTCCGTAGGGAACTGGAGAATTCATAGTTTACAGTGATGCTTCGAACCAAGGACTTGGGTGCGTATTGATGCAGGATAATAAGGTGATCGCTTATGCGTCACGACAGCTGAAACCTTATGAAGTGAATTACCCAACACATGATTTGGAGCTTGCAGCAGTAGTTTTTGCTTTGAAGATCTGGAGGCATTATCTCAGGATTTAACTCACCGCCGATCTTTACGGATCACAAGAGTCTCAAATACATATTCAGTCAGAAAGAATTAAACATGCGGCAAAGAAGATGGTTGGAACTGATTAAGGACTATGACTTGGATATTTTATATCATCCAGGCAAAGCGAATGTAGTGGCCGATGCACTTAGCCGCAAGCCTGTCTCTATTCAGATGCTGGAGACGCTGACCTTCTAACTTAGCCTTCAGCGAGAGATGATTCGTGAAGGAATTGAGGTATGGTTACAAAGAGTCCAAGGACAACTGTGCGTGATGGAGATAACTTCATCTTTAACGGAAGAAATCAAATCTAGACAGGTAGATGATCCTCTGATGATTCGGTTACATGATGAAGTGATCAAAGGAAAGGCCCCCGGATTCATAATTCATGACGATGGAGTTTTGAGATTTCAGAACCGACTCTGCGTTCCCGACGTTGATGTTCTGAAACAGACAATTATGAAGGAAGCTCATAGTTCGCCCTATTCTATCCACCCGGGCACCAGTAAAATGTATAAGGACTTGAAGCAGAATTTCTGGTGGGGCAACATGAAGAAAGACGTAGCGGACTATGTTTCGAAATGCTTGACTTGTCAGCAGGTTAAGATCGAGCATCAAAGGCCTGCTGGAATGTTGAAGCCGCTCCCGATTCTTGAATGGAAGTGGGAGGACATATCGATGGACTTTATCACTAATATGCCGAAAACCAGGACAGGAATGAACATGATTTGGGTAATAGTTGATCGTTTAACCAAATCGGCTCATTTTCTAGGCATTAAGGATACGTGGGGACCAGAGAGGTTGGCACGAGTATTTATTTCGGAGATAGTTCGATTGCATGGTACGCCGAAGACCATTGTTTCTGATCGAGACGGCCGTTTTGTGTCTCACTTTTGGAAAGCAGTTCATAAGGCCTTGGGGACTGAATTGAACTTCAGTACGGCTTATCACCCGCAGACTGACGGACAATCTGAGAGAACTATACAAACAGTGGAAGACATGCTAAGGGCCTGTGCCTTAGATTTGTCAAACGATTGGGAAGTTCACCTACCGTTGATTGAATTTACCTACAACAATAGTTGGCATGCTTCCATTAAGATGGCACCGTTTGAGGCATTATACAGAAGGAGATGCAGATCGCCCCTATGCTGGGACGATTCGTCAGACTTGATCGGAACAGAACCAGAGTTGATCGTGCAGACTCGAGAGAAGATAGCCTTGATTCGTGAAAGGTCATTGACCGCCTGCAGTCGCCAAAAATCCTACGCGGACGTACGCCGTCGCCCATTGGAGTTTAATACTGGAGACCATGTACTTTTGAAGGTTTCTCCTACTCGGGGAATCTTTCGTTTCGGAAGAAAAGGAAAGCTGAGTCCGAGATATATCGGACCATTTGAGATCCTCGAGAGAGTTGGGGAGTTGGCATACAGATTGGCATTGCCGCCGTCATTGTGCCATGTTCATAACATGTTCCACGTATCCCAGTTACGGAGATATATACCAGATCCCAGTCATATCATTGATTTCGGCGAGATCGAAATCGCGCAGGATGGGACGTTTGAAGAGAGACCGGTCAAGATACTCGAGAGTCGAGTTAAGCAACTGAGGAACAAACCAATCGTTTTGGTCAAAGTTCAGTGGTCACGTCACGGAGTGGAAGAAGCCACCTGGGAAACGGAAGCTGATATGAAGTATAGATATCCCGAGTTATTTTCGTCTTGAGTTTCGGGACGAAACTCCTTTTTAGTAGGAGAGTATGTAATATCCGGATTTATTACGGTGTATTTCATCTGTATTCAAACCCTGTATTATTCGGATTGGTGATTCTGATTATTGGAGTATGATATCTCGTGTATTGATATCATTGTACATAAGTATAGAAACATGCATAATTGCTCATGCAACCTCGTGATAGCGCACGCTAAGAATGTATCTTAACGCGCGCTATCGGGCCATTATTAGCGCACGCTATGAAGATAGGAGTTGCGTGCGCTAAGAACTCAATTATTGAGCGACGGCTAGACATGCGCCAAATGACATGGGTCCGGATAAGATTCCCGCGGACGCACCCGGACAATTCTGAAGTCAACCATTATTAGCGCACGCTAAGGAATGCTTGGTAGCGTGCGCTAACTTGTCAATAATGCAGAATATTATAAATGGGACAACAACCGTTTTGGCTTTCATTTCTTTCGCCCATTCTTCATCCTTGAGAGTTCAGAGAGCTGTAACAATACTCCCATACACTTAGAACACATCTTGTTGGTGTTTGTATATTGGTTATCACTTGGGAATATTCATTGAAGTGGAATAGCACCTTGGAGTGGCATACAATCAACCGGAGTTGGATTCTACCCTACGGTTCAGTGATTTTCATCATATTAAGGTATGTTCAATCTATCTCAAGACTTAGAGTTGGATTCTAACGATTTGGATGATCATGTTAACAAGATATGGATTTTCATAGATGAATTATCCAAGTATATCATGTTTGGAATAGTGAGATGAATAAGCCTTAAATACCTTGATTATAATCAACATGATTCGAATCTTATTACGCTCAATATGTGAAGAGAAGCTTCTATCATTGGTAAATCGAATCTAATAGATGATTTCATAGTAATCTTGGACTAGACGTTAACATCCTTATTGTTAGATAAATCTAAAGGTTTGATCATGGAAGGATTTATCTAGTATAGATAGAACGTCTAACAACTTCAGCATGATAATACTGATTGATATAAGGTGTTGATATCAACCGTTAAGCTTTTCGAATTGTCGTATGAAGATTTGAAGTAGGAATGGAATATGGTTTTATATTGGTATGCATATCCTTGAATCCGAAGTTGTCTTTATCCGTAAAATCATTCATAAGGGTATGAACATGGTATTCATGGAAGTAACATGAATTATCACGCAAGATTTCATTGTTTCGATCATGGCAAGAACAATTTACCGCTCAGCAGTAAACTGCCATGCATAGATAGCGCACGCTATGCTACGAAGTTTAACGTGCGCTATCGAGCACAAGTTAGCGTGCGCTACGTTTGGTACGTAACGTACGCTAGACCATCAAACGAGTCAGTTGGCTGGTCAGTGAAGTACTGACCATGCATAGTTAGCGTACGCTAGTCTTTGTTGTTTGCGTGCGCTATCGGGCAGACTTGACGCACGCTACACAGAGTACTTAGCGTGCGCTAAGCAGTTCGGGCAGATTGCATTTTATGAACTTTTGGCTGTGAATCGAATTGTTAAACATTCATACGACGTGAGATAAATCCTATATCATTTCTTTTGTTAAGGTTTGGTCTCGTTACGTGATTGATTGAGGAGGACGATCTTCGAGTGTTCATTTTCGTGGAAGTGTTGTTATTGTCTTCAAATCGAGGCAAGTACTTTATTTGTTTTATGTATTGTTGTTATACAAATTGTCGTGCATGTATGTCGTTGTTGTATGTCCTCCTCGTGTTGGTCCGACGGGATCATCGGGGGATCTATGCTAGCGTGCGCTGGATCATCGGACGGTTTTTTCCACCACGGGTTGGTCTGACGGGATCATCGTGGGTTCTAGGCAGTGAACGCTGGATCGATGGAATTACCATGTGTATGTTATGATATCATGTTGTGATTATCAGTTGTTTATGTTATGTTTGAGTTTCTCGTAGGAGAAGACTCGTTGGTATTTTGTCGTTTACGTTATTATTCTTCGTGAGATATGAATAATATGTTGTGGTACTTGTACTAGCATCGTTGTGCTAACCCCTTCGGGGGTGAACATTTTGTTTGTGTTCAGGATCCAGGAGAGCGGGTGATGTTGCCCAAAATATTTATCCGAAGATTAATACTGCTGGAAGACGGACAACTAACAACAATTGCGGGAGCACTTCCGAGAGAAGATAATTAATACAAGATTTGCCGGGTTTGTTAGGCCCGGGCTTGAATGCTCTCGCGAGATGTTATTAATACAAATATTCGTGGATACAAGTATTAATGAGAGAAATCTAAATACAATGAGTGTAAAAAGACTCTGTTAATCCGGCTCTTGAGCGAAGCTTGGTGTTCTTCGTCCCGCCGATAATCTGATCGAGGAGAAAAGGCCGGGAGAAGTAAGACCGAAAGAAAGCCGTTGCCAAGAGTTGGATGTTAGCCAAGTGCTTAATGTTTGCTTCTGTATAGTGTGCTTGAATCGCAATATTGCTGAAGGAAGCTGAAGCCTTTTTTGTGGTAAAGGTTCGATCCTTTTAACAAGTGCTGGGAGCCATGCTTATATAGGGACAGCCGGGTCCTGTCCTTTAGCCGCTGACGTCACGGCCATTTAAATATTCGCCGATCGCTGCCGGCCAATACTTTAATGGGCCGATCCCCTGGGCTGTCAGGCTAAAGTCCAAGGAAGATGCTGGCTGTCCGAATAAAGTCCAATGCAGTGGCTGGTGCCAGCTGGGCGGTCCAATAAGGAGCCATCACGTGTCCGGAGCCAGTCAACATGCGGCCCTACCGACTTTTCGGCTCCGTTTACCGGTGGAGAGAATCGCGGTGACAGGTCAATGGTCCGGATTCGCGGATCTTGTCCCGGCCTTTGCACATGGTGCCAGTCTTGAGGCTCGGCCTTTGCCGACTGGATGTCCATCGGTGGTGATCGACATGAGCGGTCGTCCCTGGCTGATCATCCGAGGTCGCCAATGGTCGGTCACCAAGGGTCGATCGGCAGATGCCGATAGAGGGTCGCCAGATGTCGGTCGCCAGGAGTCGGTCGCCGAGTACCGAGAGACGATCGTATCTGAGGTTGATCGCTCGGCACCGGGACTTGTCCTGGGACCTTCGGTTGGCCAGTCTAGCATGTCCGCTGGGTTAGGGCTCGGTCGCCTGATCGCTGGTCGGCAGACTCGCCTTGGTCGCTCGGCAGTAAGTCGGTCGCTCGGCCTCGGAGGCGATCGCCGGTCGGAAGGTGTTAAATCTTGACACAACAATTGCCCCCCAGCTTGCTCCTATGTTGAAGACATGGGGCGAGGTGGATCGTGTATGGATGAGGACGGGCGATCTGAGCTGACTTAGGATTTCGGACTTGGGCTATCATAGTCGATTGGCTTAGCTATCTTTCGGTCTTGTACCTGCAAAAAACAACATTGGCCGATCCCCCATGGAAACTTGGTGGTTTCGCTTGCTTGAGGAATCGTGCACAGTCGCGGAGATCGATGGACCGACCCCATGACCGTGTCTTGGTGCACGAAGACAATGAGTGTCTCGTGACTCACTTTATTATGAGGGTCCTCTGTTAGGCTGCGCCTCGCCTTGTATTTAAATGAAAGGCGTGCGGTCTCGGTCTAGAGGAGTCCTTGCGCGGGGCAGCGTCGGATGAATCAACTCCACGCCCGCGGCATGTTAGCTCTGCTTCCACCTCGGCCAGCCATGGAGATGGCCGACCTCGACGGTGTACGTTGAGACGGGGTTGTGGAATGAGTCCACTGATTAATGTTGGAGAGCCCTCCGACTACGCCGGCCTCGTATTTAAACGAAGGGCGGGCGATCTCGGCCGAAAGGGACCTTGCATGGCCGAAGCAGCCGGTTCCATCGACTGCCAGGGCCATGGCTTTATGATGTGCGGTGGAGGCGATCTTATGCCTTAGTCCGTCATGTTATATGCTGGACTGTAGTTGGCGATCGTGTCCACCGGGTTGCTGATGATGTTGCGATCTGGCCGGAAGACTGGCGATCGTCGCTCGGCGGCCGATCGCTTTATTCGTAGGTCGAAATTGGCGATCGGGCGGCGGCTAGTCACTCATGTTAGAATGGACTGTAGGCGGGGATCGAGTCCTCCGGCTCTGCTGGGTAGTAGCGATCGGGCTGGGAGGCGGAGGTCGTCGCGGGTGCCGATCGTTCTACTCCTAGGCCAAGAAGAAGCCTTTGCACGGACAGAAATCTGCGGCTCGCCCTAAGGCTGCGTAGGTCGTCGGTAGGGTCTTCGTGAGATGCTGAACATAGGCGAAGCCCCGAAAACCTCCTAGGACCGCGTAGAGGGCGGTCTCATCGCTACGGGCTCGCCGTTGAGGATGATCATGTCAACCCGGTCGATGTAGTCCGAGTCGGACTCTGTTCTCCTTGCACGATCCGCCACATGCGATGGGGACCTTCTGGCCGAGCGGCCCTGGTGGCGAAGTATTCCGTGAAGACGTGCGCCAGCTCGTTAAAGGAGCATATGGACCGAGGTGGCAATGAGGTGTACCACCGGTGGGCGAGGTCGTCTAGCGTCAGAGGGAACATTCGGCACCGGGTCGCGTCCGATGCCCCACACCCGGTCATGTAGATGTTGAACTTGTGCAGGTGTGCTTGGGGGTCCGATCGCCCCTGGTACACGGGTGTCTGAGGAGGAGCGATCTTGTGCTGTACCGGGGCGAGCTCGATGTCGATCGCGAGCGGCTCGCTCGGCGCGGCGATCGTCTTGGTGGCGCCTGCACCGGATTGCAGGAGCGCCTTCATGTCGTCGATCTGACGTTGCATCACGGCGATCGCCGCGGCTCGGCTGCTTGTGGATCGGCTCTGGGAGCGGGGGCCGAGGCGATCGTGTACCGATCTACGGACCTTCGCCGCCGACTCGGGAATTTGGCGAAGGAGCCAGCGGCCGGATCGCCTTGTGGGAGCCGGGTAGGCCGAGCTCCTAGTGACGGACACCAACTCCGTCGCCTCGTAGCCGGGCCGCCCGGTCGCCGGTCGGGTCAGCCGCCGTGCGATCGAAGACAGACGTGCCCGCCGCCGAGCGCCTCTTGTTGCGGGCGAGAGCCTCTGGCGCTTGTTCGGCCAAGAGTGCCTTAAGCTTCCGCTTGATCTTCCGGCGGGAGACCGAGGGGCGTGAGCCGGAGGCGCGTCGAGAGCACTCCGTCGCTCTGTGGACGGCGGGCCCCTTCGATCTGTTCCTTGGTTCGGAACCGATCGAGCGAGAGGCTTGGGCCGCCGTCGAGGGGATCGGATCGGCGTCTCGATCGCGGCGGCTACCTTCCACCATCGGCGTGGCTCGGACCGGGAAACAGGGGTTTGGCCGTGATCGGCTTTCTTGACGCGGAGGCGGAAGACATGATTTACGAAGGATTTCTTTTGAAGTGCGGTGAGTGTCACTTCAAATATCCGCCCAGAACAGTGAGTGTTCTTCGGGACGGTAGGTGTAAAAATCGAGGTTGGATCCCCTTCCTCTAGCGCCAATTGTTGTTGCCCAAAATATTTATCCGAAGATTAATCTTTTGGAAGACGGACAACAAACAACAATTGCGGGAGCACTTCCGAGAGAAGATAATTAATACAAGATTTGCCGGGTTTGTTAGGCCCGGGCTTGAATGCTCTCGCGAGATGTTATTAATACAAATATTCGTGGATACAAGTATTAATGAGAGAAATCTAAATACAATGAGTGTAAAAAGACTCTGTTAATCCGGCTCTTGAGCGAAGCTTGGTGTTCTTCGTCCCGCCGATAATCTGCTCGAGGAGAAAAGGCCGGGAGAAGTAAGACCGAAAGAAAGCCGTTGCCAAGAGTTGGATGTTAGCCAAGTGCTTAATGTTTGCTTCTGTATAGTGTGCTTGAATCGCAATATTGCTGAAGGAAGCTGAAGCCTTTTTTGTGGTAAAGGTTCGATCCTTTTAACAAGTGCTGGGAGCCATGCTTATATAGGGACAGCCGGGTCCTGTCCTTTAGCTGCCGATCGCCTGCCGGCCATTTAAATATTCTGCCGATCGCCTGCCGGCCAATACTTTAATGGGCCGATCCCCTGGGCTGTCAGGCTAAAGTCCAAGGAAGATGCTGGCTGTCCGAATAAAGTCCAATGCAGTGGCTGGTGCCAGCTGGGCGGTCCAATAAGGAGCCATCACGTGTCCGGAGCCAGTCAACATGCGGCCCTACTGACAGCTTTCGGCGGCCTGTCGGCTGGTGGAGAGAATCTGCCAGATTGTGGTCAATGGTCCGGGATTCGCGGATCTTGTCCCGGCCTTTGCACATGGTGCCAGTCTTGAGGCTCGGCCTTTGCCGACTGGATGTCCATCGGTGGTGATCGACATGAGCGGTCGTCCCTGGCTGATCATCCGAGGTCGCCAATGGTCGGTCACCAAGGGTCGATCGGCAGATGCCGGTAGAGGGTCGCCAGATGTCGGTCGCCAAGAGTCGGTCGCCGAGTACCGAGAGACGATCGTATCTGAGGTTGATCGCTCGGCACCAGGACTTGTCCTGGGACCTTCGGTTGGCCAGTCTAGCATGTCCGCTGGGTTAGGGCTCGGTCGCCTGATCGCTGGTCGGCAGACTCGCCTTGGTCGCTCGGCAGTAAGTCGGTCGCTCGGCCTCGGAGGCGATCGCCGGTCGGAAGGTGTTAAATCTTGACACAACAGCGGGGAAACAACCACTGGAACTGTATGACGACGAGGGTGCAGAGTGATGTCCCGACCGGGTTTATTTATCTGTTGTTTATTCGTTATTTCAATAAGTACTCGAGTACGAAGTCGTTTGTGATGATTTGAATTTGGTGATGTATTATTGAGTTCTGTTGAACAATTGTACTATTTCTGTATTTGATCAGAACTGTTGTATTGTAATTCCGTTATTTCCATTCGTTAGTACCTTTTTATGCCTGTTCAATTCTTCAGCCTTGTAAATCCTTATGTAAAGGATTCACGGCGCTGTAATATTTCCGAATATATCGGGGGTGTTACAACTGGCAGGTTATCCAACCAGGTATTGACCTGACAAGGGCTTTCGGGTATGTAAGCTGCATAAATTCATAGCTAAGGTTACTCAACTGATACATTCAGGAAAAGATTTTATAGAGTCTATTCACCCCCCTCCCCCTCTAGACTGTCCTCTGAGTATTTGTGACCTACAGTAACCTAAGCGTATATCAGTACCCTATTGTTTTTTATCTTTGATATACGTGTTATTCCTGAATAATGACGTGATATGATTATTTAGGTGAGGTTTGTTAGCTGCATAAAATCACAGTTGAGGTTACTCAACTGATATATTCAGGAAAAGATTTTAGACAGTTTATTCACCCCACTCTCTAGATTGTCCTCTTAGTATCAGTGACCTACAGTACTTTATTCGGGAAGAGCGTATCACTTAGCATTTTATCCAACAAGGTATTGCCCTAATAAAGGCTCTTTTGTTTTGTTTATCTTTGATATACGTGTTATTCTTGAATAATGACATGATATGACTATTCAAGTGAGGTTTGTTAGTTGGATAAAATCAAAGTGGAGGTTACTCAACTGATATATTCAGGAAAAAAATGTAAATAGTCTATTCACCCATTCTAGACTGTCCTCTGAGTTTTTGTGACCTACAATACTTTATTCATGAAGGGCGTATGACTGGTGGGTTATGCAACCAGGTATTGACCTGACAAGGGCTTTCGGGTATGTAAGCTGCATAAATTCACAGCTGAGGTTACTCAACTGATACATTCAGGAAAAGATTTTATACAGTCTATTCACCCCCCTCCCACCTCTAGACTGTAATATCCGGAATTTCTACTACTGTTGTTTGATATTATTTTATCCGAGTTATATTGTACAACGTGGAATCTGTACGGTATGGATAAAATAAATAAAGGACTGAGATGTCAGTAGCGGTATAATTGTCGTATTTGGTCGACAGTTACATTTGAGGATATTGTGTATCAGGTTATCGTACTTTCGATATAGAGTATATCGTATAATGATGTTATTGGATTCCGTATATGTATTCAGTAAGTGTATATGTGTTTTCGGTATGTCGAGACAGGCGGTAACAGTTGAAATTGGCTAAGTATAGAATACTTAGCGTACGCTAATGTTGAAGACTTACGTACGCTAAATCACAAGAGTTACGTACGTTATGGCCGAGACATTACGTACGTAACAAGAGGAATCAGACAGTTGGGCCCGGTGTCGGCGACTTTCGGCGCGGATGTGGACAGGTGAGTCAACGGATGGAGTTACGTACGTTATACAGGGTGTATTACGTACGTAATACGAGTATAATACTGTAGCAAGTCAACGTACGTATTACGTACGCAACGGAATAAGTGTTACGTACGTTACGGGGCGGCTGGCCGAGTCGTGGCCGAGAGGACCTGCAGTGGCCGAGCATGGTCGGCAGTGACTCGCAGGGGTGGCCGATCACGGTCGGCAGTGACTCGCTGGGTGTAAGGACTGGCTGATAACGTACGTAAGGCTGCGGAACGAAATGGACAGAAGGTTAGGCCGCGGCCGGCTACGTACGTAAGGACCCGCCGGTTACGTACGTAATGTGCCGGAAGGTCTCGGCCTATATAAGGCCTGGACCGAGTCACCCTTGTCATTTTTCATTTTTCATTTTTCTTCCTTTCTTTCGCGATTTTTCTTCAGCAAAGTTGATGGATTTGAGTAAGAACATCATGTAGCAACATGTTTTGGAAGTTGGAATCATGGATTAACATCATTTTCCATCCGGATCGAAGGTAAGAACACCTAAACACTTGGTTTTGGATATTTTTGGAGTTTCTTGATGATTTGGCCGAATTGATTCGTTTTAACTCAGATTATTGATGGAACCTTGTTATATTCTTGAGATTATACATTATCCTTGAAGTTTTGTGGAAAAAATTCGAGTATTTCTTCGTTAAAATGATTGAATTGGATTATGCCTTCAAAGTGTTCGATGAAATGCCTCAATGAGTAGAACTTGGGAAATTCTACACGTTTTCGTATGAATGGTGATGGAATTGATTGTGTTATGATTATTCTTGGTAATTATGGGAATTTTGTTAAGGGAAGATAATGAATTGATGATCAAATACCTTGATTATGTCGTTATGATTATGGAATCGTAGTAATCTCGATATTCTTGATGGTTTGTTGCGATTCATGATGCTATGAGAAGTATATGTTGAAGAACATGATAATATAAACCTTGAATCATGAATAAGGATTTTTTAGGTGTTAGAACACATCGGATTATGCCGTTTGGGGACTTTGAATGTGATTTCGGAATAAGTAGTGAAACTCTTGGAATATGATTATCTATAATTAATCGGATTGTTCGGATTGATGATGATAATTGATAATTGGTTTTATTACGAATATACAAGGAGGAAACTTGTAAGTATTTAAGATTGAATGTGGAATCGTATTGTTGTTTTGAATTCGTGTTTGATTGGTTTGAGTTGTATGGTTCGGTTTTGTGTATGATCGAGGTATCGTTGAATCGTTGAGATGATTTGGTTGGTCATGTCGGTTGTTAATTGTTATCGGATATGTGTTAATCGATTATTTCAATAGGTTGAGATTATCGATCGGTGAGTATAACCGTATGTTGCGGCCATGTTCGAGTATGTTCGTGAATTGCTTCGGTCGGGGCCGAGGAGCCCGTAGATGAAGGCATTGTGACTGGTAGCGGCTTCATCATCATCGTATCGGTATCGAGGAAGTTATTACTTGCTCAGTTTATAATATTTAATGAATGGTTTCAGTTTCATTCGTTTATAATTCGTATAGCAATGTTTATAATCGTAATCACAGGAGATTTGGAATTATAGGTTGTATTCGAGTTTTGGGAATTTAAATCATAATGTATATGATTTACAATTGTCGTTGGTATACTTGTTATCGAGGATACATCATGGTATTGACAAAGCGTGACTTATCTACCGTCCGTGATGTTTTGGATCGGTGAATATTCAGAATAATGGTTGGTGATGGTTTAGATATCGAGATTGCTCTCGAAGGACTCGGAGCAAGTATTTTAATCATTTCTGTCATTTGTGTCGATCATGTCGTGATACATTCGTGTATCGTTGTTGTCATGCATTTGTGCATTATTGTTGTCGTGTATTGTCCACTGTTGTTTTGTGCAGTTGTGCATTGTTGTCATATGTCCACCATGCGTTGGTCCGACGGGATCATCATGGGAATCTATAGCTATGTGCGCTGGATCGCTGGACAGGTAATGCCACCATGCGTTGGTCCGACGGGATCATCATGAGAATCTATAGCTGTGTGCGCTGAATCGTTGGATTACCATATGTATTGTTGTTGTGCATATGTATATTATGGGTTTGCCATAAGTATACATTGTCGTTATTGTTGTGATCATATTGACGTTGTCATATGAGTATGCATTTGTAGGTCTTGTGTTAGGACCATGTCCGTATGTTGTGTTGATCTGATCTCGGATTAGACTGACGTGATGGTAATGGTATTTCGTATCTCGAGGTATGTTCTGTGTTTCCTCTGGTAATTGTCTTTTGATGGACAATCGATTATTGTGTTGAGATGTGATGATGTTATCTGACGAATTTGGGTTGGACAGAGTTAGTAGATTTCGTAACAGTGAGTTATGGTGATGTTTTGAGAACCTTGGGTACTGGTGAGATACAGTACGAAATGTGAACTTTGGTAAAGTTATGACGGTAAGATTACATTGGTTGTATTCTGACTTAGTAATTTCATTGGTATGTAATTATTAATGTGATGTGACGGTTATCATTATTGGATATTATGGCTGACCCCGTCGTGGGCTTTCTTTTTAGGTTCTTAGATTATCAAGCTTGTAGCGGTCGTGGAGAGATGAACTTCCCGGAGGATACTGGCTAGGACATGTATTTGTGTATTGAGTTTCTGATCAGTCGCTGTATTCCGCTGCTTGAGTATTTTAAATTGTTTGTCTTTTCCGTTGCGTGAGTATTTTTAAATGACCTTTCGTTTTTGGTAACTTGAGTTACTTTGGAAATCATTTTCTAAACTGTTGAGTTCTGGCATTTCAGGCCTTGTCCTTTTCAAAACGAGATTTTCACGACGGTTTTGATAAAGAGATTTTATAAAGTTTTCGAATATTTTAAAGATAATACCGTCGTTAGCCTCTTGGGCATTTGTAAATGTTTGCGAAAATTTCTTTTAGCCTTGTGGGTTCCATCTCGGGGCCCACGGCGCTGTAATATTCCCGGTTGGCTCTGGGGGTGTTACAGAATATGGTATCGGAGCTTAGGTTGTGAAAACCTAGGCAGTCGGGTCGAGTTGGGTCGTGTTTTTGTCGTGTCATTCGAGTTGTCGATTGATGAATATTAGAGCCGTGAGTTTTTGTTGTTCACTCGGGCTTGTGCGTGATGTGATTTACCAGTGTAGTACTGGGGTTGTTGTAAACTTTTTCAAATGGTGTTAACGTGTTTCTTCAGATAGAGTTGTGTTGTGTTCTCGAGTTGAACTGAGTTTGCAAAATATGTGTTTTGAAAATATCTGTGTCGAGTATTTTCCTTGAGTCGAGACATGTGCCAGTATCGCGGGGAATCGTCGGCTTCACGATCTGTAAGTATTTGGATTTTTGAATTGCATTGAGATTTATTGTCGTTCTAAGTTGATATGGTTTGAGATTCAGAAAGATATTATGCTTCACAGTATGAGATGACAAATTTGGGACAGGATTGATGATCTTGAGAAACTATGATTTAGGAAATCAGTATGTTGAGTAGATTTTGGAACGGAATTGTGCATTTGGGAGAAGGTTGTGGATGGTTGAGAAAAACATGTAGTCATGATAGATCATTTTGTGATACATGAAACTGCTTTTGAGCATTTGAAAATGATACTTTTCAAAATGAATGTCTTACTGATGTTTTACGGAAAATGATTTTAGGCCGAGACCCAATCGATTTTGAAATGGTTTTATAACTCAGGACTTGGGGTCCGAAATGAGTTTTCTACTTTTTAAACTTCTTGTAATGTGGAATGAGATACGGGCTGAGACCCTAATGTTTCAAAAGACTTTTCTGTTTTCTAAAAACTCCCGAGATTTGTAAAAAAAAAAACTTACTAATCGTTTACTTATGTTATTTCCGCCTTTCGAGGCTTTGGTTTACCTGTTCAAATGGAACTTCTCGGGAAGTCTTTCGCTGTGCTTGATTTGTTGATTTGTTTCAATGTTTTGTCATATCATAATTGAGGTGATCCAGGATGGATTAAGGATTGACGTTGCGAGCAGTATGTGGAGGAGGAGTTTTTATCAGAGTTTATATATTGAGATTTTGGAATTTCATCGTGTGGTTTTCCGATAGAATATTAGTAGGATATTGGTGACGAACCGGATTGGTATAGAGAAGTATGGATGTAGTCGAGCATTTGCATACTTTTCATTTTAAAACTTCGAAATCGTGTGGATTCGAAGGAAACTGTTATCGAATACTTGGCACCATCGAGCCAATTTAATTTGTCAAAAATTACTTTCGTGGTCTTACGAAAATTTATGTTTTGAGTTTTGAAATTTTTGAAAGAACTTTCGGAAATTTGTCTTTTGACGAGACTATATGATTTCAAACAGGTTTTGAAAATTTGATTGATATACATACGCATTTAGTGCATAGTGCATATCATGGTGAAGTTATGAGTATGACTCACAAACTGGATAAGACATCAGTATGGTACGATAAATAGGATTCAAACTTCATTATGGTAGTTTGATTATGCAAGGATGATCGATTGATTTATCGGATAAGAGAAATATGTCGTGTGTTGTAGGATCATGCCCATAATATAATTTTGGAACTTTGGATTTTGTGAAACTGGGGCATATGTGCTATGTGATTCCATTGGTATGGTAATATTGTGACTTTACCATAATGATTTTGAATGATTTCTTTTGTAGATTTGGGGATGGTGACCCCATGTTGGTTGTTTTAGATGTCGATCGGTCGTTCCCACTCCAGGTATGATTGGTTATTTTCGTCGACTTGATTGGTTGTTCGTATGCCGAGGAGTATGCTCACTAGTCGAGTATGTTTACTGAGATCTACGGTATGTGATTGGTGTGTCGTTTTGAGAACTTTATTCGTCCGTATATATGTCTCTATGGTTCTGTGTGTATCGTGTTGGAATTTACCGTGTGAGGGTATTCCTGATTATTATTGCTCCTTCGTTGTTAATATTAGAGTTTATCATGTTGATGATATACTCGACTATGCTTTGACTTCTGGTTGGTCATATTGGAGTTTATCATGTTGATGATATTCTCAGTTATGTTTTAACCATTGGATTGTTCGTATTAGAATTTAGCATGTCGATGGTATTCTCAGTTAATTTGTTGGTTGATCGTATAAGTGTTCGAATTTTGTGTCGATGTTTCGAGATTGGTTGCCATTATTTTGGACAGTTGTTTCACAGATATATCGGATATTATTCGTCTTATCAGAATTGGAACTTGATCATGCGATCAGGCAAACAGGACTTGTCACGGATAGATTATTTTATCTGACGATGATATAATTTTGTTGAGACTCAACGAATCGTGATTGTAAGCGTATTGGGACTGTACAGTGAGATCGCTTGCTAGTATCTCAGGAGACCGTCGACCTGCGTATTTGTAAGTGTACTCTTTTGATTATTCAGTAATGATGATGATTGATCGTTGTCGTGATGGTTTTGGGATATTTTAGTTGAACGATTTGTTTCTTTTATGACGGATTTCAAGTTTCGTGGACGAAACTTATTTTAAGTGGTGTAGTATGTAATATCCAGAATTTCTACTACTGTTGTTTGATATTATTTTATCCGAGTTATATTGTACAGCGTGGAATCTGTACGGTATGGATAAAATAAATAAAGGACTGAGATGTCAGTATCAGTATAATTGTCGTATTTGGTCGACAGTTGCATTTGAGGATATTGTGTATCAGGTTATCGTACTTTCGATATAGAGTATATCGTATAATGATGTTATTGGATTCAGTATATGTATTTAGTAAGTGTATATGTGTTTTCGGTATGTCGAGACAGGCGGTAACAGTTGAAATTGGCTAAGTATAGAATACTTAGCGTACGCTAATGTTGAAGACTTACGTACGCTAAATCACAAGAGTTACGTACGTTATGGCCGAGACATTACGTACGTAACAAGAGGAATCGGACAGTTGGGCCCGGTGTCGGCGACTTTCGGCGCGGATGTGGACAGGAGAGTCAACGGATGGAGTTACGTACGTTATACAGGGTGTATTACGTACGTGTCGAGTATATCTTGTAGCAAGTCAACGTACGTATTACGTACGCAACGGAATAAGTGTTACGTACGTTACGGGGCAGCTGGCCGAGTCGTGGCCGAGAGGACCTACAGTGGCCGAGCATGGTCGGAAGTGACTCGCAGGGGTGGCCGATCACGGTCGGCAGTGACTCGCTGGGTGTAAGGACTGGATGATAACGTACGTAAGGCTGCGGCCGGTTACGGCCGTAAGTGCCCGTTACGTACGTAAGCAGCTGCCGGTTACGTACGTAAGGCTGCCGAACGAAATGGACAGAAGGTTAGGCCGCGGACGGCTACGTATGTAAGGACCCGCCGGTTACGTACGTAATGTGCCGGAAGGTCTCGGCCTATATAAGGCCTGGACCGAGTCACCCTTGTCATTTTTCATTTTTCTTTGTTTCTTTCGCGATTTCTTCAGCAAAGTTGATGGATTTGAGTAAGAACATCATTTAGCAACATGTTTTGGAAGTTGGAATCATGGATTAACATCATCTTCCATCCGGATCGAAGGTAAGAACACCTAAACACTTGGTTTTGGATATTTTTGGAGTTTCTTGATGATTTGGCCGAATTGATTCGTTTTAACTCAGATTATTGATGGAACCTTGTTGTATTCTTGAGATTATACATTATCCTTGAAGTTTTGTGGAACAAATTCGAGTATTTCTTCGTTAAAATGATTGAATTGGATTATGCCTTCAAAGTGTTCGATGAAATGCCTCAATGAGTAGAACTTGGGAAATTCTACACGTTTTCGTATGGATGGTGATGGAATTGATTGTGTTATGATTATTCTTGGTAATTATGGGAATTTTGTGAAGGGAAGATAATGAATTGATGATCAAATACCTTGATTATGTCGTTATGATTATGGAATCGTAGTAATCTCGATATTCTTGATGGTTTGTTGCGATTCATGATGCTATGAGAAGTATATGTTGAAGAACATGATAATATACACCTTGAATCATGAATAAGGATTTTTTAGGTGTTAGAACACATCGGATTATGCCGTTTGGGGACTTTGAATGTGATTTCGGATTAAGTTGTGAAACTCTTGGAATATGATTATCTATAATTAATCGGATTGTTCGGATTGATGATGATAATTGATAATTGGTTTTATTACGAATATACAAGGAGGAAACTTGTAAGTATTTAAGATTGAATGTGGAATCGTATTATTGTTTTGAATTCGTGTTTGATTGGTTTGAGTTGTATGGTTCAGTTTTGTGTATGATCGAGGTATCGTTGAATCATTGAGATGATTTGGTTGGTCATGTCGGTTGTTAATTGTTATCGGATATGTGTTAATCGATTATTTCAATAGGTTGAGATTATCGATCGGTGAGTATAACCGTATGTTGCGGCCATGTTCGAGTATGTTCGTGAATTGCTTTGGTCGGGGCCGAGGAGCCCGTAGATGAAGGCATTGTGACTGGTAGCGGCTTCATCATCATCGTATCGGTATCGAGGCAAGTTATTACTTGCTCAGTTTATAATATTCAATGAATGGTTTCAGTTTCATTCGTTTATAATTGGTATAGCAATGTTTATAATTGTAATCACAGGAGATTTGGAATTATAGGTTGTATTCGAGTTTTGGGAATTTAAATCATAATGGATATGATTTACAATTGTCGTTGGTATACTTGTTATCGAGGATACATCATGGTATTGACAAAGCGTGAATTATCTACCGTCCGTGATGTTTTGGATCGGTGAATATTTAGAATAATGGTTGGTGATGGTTTAGATATCGAGATTGCTCTCGAAGGACTTGGAGCAAGTATTTTAATCATTTCTGTCATTTGTGTCGATCATGTCGTGATACATTCGTGTATCGTTGTTGTCATGCATTTGTGCATTATTGTTGTCGTGTATTGTGCACTGTTGTTCTGTGCAGTTGTGCATTGTTGTCATATGTCCACCATGCGTTGGTCCGACGGGATCATCATGGGAATCTATAGCTGTGTCTTGTTGGATCATTTGGACGAGTAATGCCACCATGCGTTGGTCGATGGGATCATCATGGGAATCTATAGTGTGTGTCTTATTTGGATCGTTGGATTACCATATGTATTGTTGTTGTGCATATGTATATTATGGGTTTGCCATAAGTATACATTGTCGTTATTGTTGTGATCATATTGACGTTGTCATACGAGTATGCATTTGTAGGTCTTGTGTTAGGACCATCTCCGTATGTTGTGTTGATCTGATCTCGGATTAGACTGACGTGATGGTAATGGTATTTCGTATCTCGAGGTATGTTCTGTGTTTCCTCTGGTAATTGTCTTTTGATGGACAATAGATTATCGTGTTGAGATGTGATGATGTTATCTGACGGATTTGGGTTGGACAGAGTTAGTAGATTTCGTGACACTGAGTTATGATGATGTTTTGAGAACCTTGGGTACTGGTGAGATACAGTACGAAATGTGAACTTTGGAAAAGTTATGACGGTAAGATTACATTGGTTGTATTCTGACTTAGTAATTTCATTGGTATGTAATTATTAATGTGATGTGACGGTTATCATTATTGGATATTATGGCTGACCCCGTCGTGGGCTTTCTTTTTAGGTTCTTGGATTATCAAGCTTGTAGCGGTCGTGGAGAGATGAACTTCCCGGAGGATACTGGCTAGGACATGTATTTGTGTATTGAGTTTCTGATCGATGTTTGTATTCATTGCTAGAGTATTTTAAATTGTTTGTCTTTTCCGCTGCGTGAGTATTTTTAAATGACCTTTCGTTTCTGGTAACTTGAGTTACTTTGGAAATCATTTTCTAAACTGTTGAGTTCTGGCATTTCAGGCCTTGTCCATTTCAAAACGAGATTTTCACGACGGTTTTGATAAAGAGATTTTATAAAGTTTTCGAATATTTTAAAGATAATACCGTCGTTAGCCTCTTGGGCATTTGTAAATGTTTGCGAAAATTTCTTTTAGCCTTGTGGGTTCCATCTCGGGGCCCACGGCGCTGTAATATTCCCGGTCGGCTCTGGGGGTGTTACATAGACTATCCTCTGAGTATTTGTGACCTACAGTAACCTAAGCGTGTATCAGTACCCTATTGTTTTTTATCTTTGATATACGTGTTATTCTTGAATAATGACGTGATATGATTAATTTAGGTCAGGTTTATTAGCTGCATAAAATCACAGCTGAAGTTACTCAACTGATATATTCAGGAAAATATTTTAGATAGTCTATTCACCCCCCTCTCTAGACTGTCCTCTGAGTATCTGTGACCTACAGTACTTTATTAGGGAAGCACGTATCACTCGGCGGTTTATCCAACAAGGTATTGCCCTGACAAGGGCTTTTGGGTATGTTATTTGGGTAGTGTGTATCATTACCCTATTTTTATGTTTATCTTTGATATACATGTTATTCCTGAATAAAGACGTGATATGATTATTCAGGTGAGGTTTGTTAGCTGCATAAAATCACAGTTGAGGTTACTCAACTAATATATTCAGGAAAAAAATTTAAATAATCTATTCACCCCCTCTAGACTGTCCTCTGAGTATCTGTGACCTACAGTACTTTATTCAGGAAGGGCGCATGACTGGCGGGTCATCCAACCAGGTATTGACCTGACAAGGGCTTTCGGGTATGTAAGCTGCATAAATTCACAGCTAAGGTTACTCAACTGATACATTCAGGAAAAGATTTTATACAGTCTATTCACCCCCCTCCCCCTCTAGACTGTCCTCTGAGTATTTGTGACCTACAGTAACCTAAGCGTGAATCAGTACCCTATTGTTTTTTATCTTTGATATACGTGTTATTCCTGAATAATGACGTGATATGATTATTTTGGTGAGGTTTGTTAGCTGCATAAAATCACAGTTGAGGTTACTCAACTGATATATTCAGGAAAAGATTTTAGACAGTCTATTCACCCCACTCTCTAGATTGTCCTCTGAGTATCTGTGACCTACAATACTTTATTCGGGAAGAGCGTATCACTTGGCATTTTATCCAACAAGGTATTGCCCTAATAAAGGCTATTTTGTTTTGTTTATCTTTGATATACGTGTTATTCTTGAATAATGACATGATATGACTATTCAAGTGAGGTTTGTTAGTTGGATAAAATCACAGTGGAGGTTACTGAACTGATATATTCAGGAAAAGATTTTAGACAGTTTCTTCACCCCCCTCTAGACTGTCCTCTAAGTATCTGCGACCTACAGTACTTTATTCAGGAAGGGCATATCACTCGGCGAGTTATCCAACCAGGTATTGACATGACAAGGGCTCTGGGGTATATAAGCTGCATAAATTCACAACTAGGGTAACTCAACTGATACATTCAGGAAAAGATTTTAGACAGTCTATTCTCCCCCGTCCCCCCTCTAGACTGTCCTCTGAGTATTTGTGACCTAAAGTAACCAAAGTGTGTATCAATACCCTATTGTTTTGTTTATCTTTGATATACATGTTATTCTTGAATAATTATGTGATATGATTATTCATGTGAGGTTTGTTAGCTGCATAAAATCACAGCTGAGATTACTCAACTGATATATTCAAGAATAGATTTTAGACAGTCTAATCACCCCCTCTAGACTATCCCCTGAGTATCTGTGAGCTACAATACTTTATTCGGGAAGTGCGTATCACTCGGCGGGTTATCCAACCAGGTATTGCCCTGACAAGGGATTTGGGGTATGTTATTCAAGTAGCGTGTATCAGTACCCTATTGTTTTTAATCTCCGACTTACGTGTTATTCCTGAATAATGACGTGATATGATTATTCAGGTGAGTTTTGTTAGCTGCATAAAATCACAGCAGATGTTACTCAACTGATATATTCAGGAAAAGATTTTAGACAGTCTATTTACCCCCCCTCTCTAGACTATGCTCCGAGTATCTGTGACTTACAGTACTTTATTAGGGAAACGCGTATCACTCGGCGGCTTATCCAACCAGGTATTGCCCTGAGAAGGGCTTTGGGGTATGTTATTCAGGTAGTGTGTATCAATACCATATTGTTTTGTTTGTCTTTGATATACGTGTTATTCCTGAGTAATCACGTGATATGATTATTCAGGTGAGGTTTGTTAGCTGCATAAAATCACAGCGGAGGTTACTCAACTGATATATTCAAGAAAAGATTTTAGACGGTCTATTCATCCCCCTTCTAGACTGTCCTTTGAGTATCTGTGACCTACAGTACTTTATTCGGGAAGCGCGTATCACTTGGCCGGTTATCCATCCAGGTAATGCCCTGAAAAGGGCTTTGGGGTATGTTAACTGCATAAAATCACAACTGAGGTTACTCAACTGATATATTCAGGAGAGAATCTTAGACAGTCTACTTACCCCTCTCTAGACTGTCCTCTGAGTATCTGTGACCTACAGTAACCTAAGTGTGTATCAGTACCCTATTGTTTTGTTTATCTTTGATATACATGTTATTCCTGAATAATGACGTGATATAATTATTCAGCTGAGGTTTGTTAGCTGCATCAAATCACAGCTGAGATTACTCAACTGGTATATTCAGGAAAAGTTTTAGACAGTCTATTCACGCACACTCTATACTGTCACCTGAGAATCTGTGACCTACAGTACTTTATTCAGGAAGCACGTATCACTCGGCAGTTTACCCAACGAGGTATTATCCTGACAAGGGCTTTGGGGTATGTTATTCGGGTAGCGTTTATCAGTACCCTATTGTTTTTCATTTTTGATATACATGTTATTCCTGAATAATGACGTGATATGATTATTCAGGTGAGGTTTGTTAGATGCATAAAATCACAGCTGAGGTTATTCAACTGATATATTCAGGAAAATATTTTAGACAGTCTATTCACACCCCCTCTCAAGACTGTCCTCTGAGTATCTGTGACCAGCAGTACTTTACTTGGGAAGCGCGTATCACTCGGCGGTTTATCCAACCAGGTATTGCCCTAACAAGGGATTTGGGGTATGTTATTCGGGTAGTGTGTATCATTATCCTATTGTTTTGTTTATCTTTGATATACATGTTATTACTGAATAATGACGTGATATGATTATTCAGGTGAGGTTTGTTAGCTGCATAAAATCACAGTACTCAACTGATATATTCGGGAAAAGATTTTAGATAGTCTATTCACCCCCCTCTTGACTATCCTATGAGTATCTCTGACCTACAATACTTTATTCAGGAAGGGCGTATCACTCGGCAGTTAATCCAACCAGGTATTAACCTGACAAGGGCTTTAGGGTATGTAAGCTACATAAATTCACAGCTGAGGTTACTCAACTGATACATACAGGAAAATATTTTATACAGTCTATTCACCCCCTAGACTATCCTCTGAGTATATGTGACCTACAGTAACCTACGTGTGTATCAGAACCCTATTGTTTTGTTTATCTTTGATATACATGTTATTTTTGAATAATGACGTGACATGATACACGCTGGTGAGGTTTGTTAGCTGCATAAAATCACAGCTGAGGTTACTCAACTGATATATTCAGGAAAAGATTTTAGACAGTCTATTCACCCATCCCCCCTCTAGACTGCCCTCTAAGTATATATGACTGACATTACTTTATTCAGGGGCCACGTATCACTCGGCGGGTTGTCCAACCAGGTATTGCCCTGAAAGGGCTTTTGGGTATTTTATTCTCATAGTATGTATCAGTACCCTATTGTTTTTTATCTTTGATATACGTGTTATTCCTGAATAATGACGTGATATGATTATTCAGGTGAGTTTTGTTAGCTGCATAAAATCACAGCTGAGGTTACTCAATTGATATATTCAGGAAAAGATTTTAGACAGTCTATTCACCCCCCCCTCTGTAGACTGTCCTCTGAGTATCTGTGATCTACAGTACTTTATTCGGGAAGCGCGTATCACTCGACAGTTTATCCAACAAGGTATTGCCCTGATAAGGGCTTTTGGGTATGTTATTAGGGTAGTGTGTATCATTACCCTATTTTATGCTTCTCTTTGATATACATGTTATTCCTGAATAATGACGTGATATAATTATTCAGGTGAGGTTTGCTAGCTGCATCAAATCACAATTGAGGTTACTCAACTGATATATTTAGGAAAAAAAATTAAATAGTCTTTTCACCCCCTCTAGACTGTCCTCTGAGTATCTGTGACCTACAGTACTTTATTCGGGAAGCGCGTATTACCAGGTGGGTTATCCAACCAGGTATTGCCCTGACAAGGGCTTTGAGGTATGTTATTCAGGTAGCGTGTATCAGCACCCTATTGTTTTTTTATGTCTGACATACGTGTTATTCCTGAATAATGATGTAATATGATTATTCAGGAGAGTTTTGTTAGCTGCATAGAATAACAGCTGAGGTTACTCAACTGATATATTCAGGAAAAAATTTTAGACAGTCTATTTACCCCCCCTCTCTAGACTGTGCTCCGAGTATCGATGACTTACAGTACTTTGTTATGGAAACGCGTATCACTCGGCGGCTTATCCAACCAGGTATTTCCCTGATAAGGGCTTTGGGGTATGTTATTCGTGTAGTGTGTATCAATACCATATTGTTTTGTTTATCTTTGATATACGTGTTATTCCTGAATAATGACGTGATATGATTATTCAGGTGAGGTTTGTTAGCTGCATAAAATCACAGCTGAGGTTACTCAACTGATATATTCAAGAAAAGATTTTAGACGGTCTATTCATCCCCCTTCTAGACTTTCCTATGAGTATCTGTGACCTACAATACTTTATTCGGGATGCGCGTATCACTCGGCGGGTTATCCGACCAGGTAATGCCCTGACAAGGGCTTTGGGGTATGTTAGCTGCATAAAATCACAACCGGGGATACTCAACTGATATATTCAGGAGAGAATTTTAGACAGTCTATTTACCCCCCTCTAGACTGTCCTCTGAGTATCTGTAACCTACAGTAATCTAAGTGTGTATCAGTACCCTATTGTTTTGTTTATCTTTGATATACGTGTTATTCCTGAATAATGATGTGATATGATTATTCAGGTGAGTTTTGTTAGCTGCATAAAATCACAACTGAGGTTACTCAATTGATATATTCAGGAAAAGATTTTAGACAGTATATTCACCCCCCTCTCTAGACTGTCCTCTAAGTATCTGTGACCTACAGTACTTTATTCGGGAAGCGCGTATCACTCGGCGGTTTATCCAACCAGGTATTTCCCTGACAAGGGCTTTTGGGTATATTATTCGGGTAGTGTGTATCATTACCCTATTGTTATGTTTATCTTTGATATACGTGTTATTACTGAATAATGACGTGATATGATTATTCAGGTGTTGTTAGTTGCATAAAATCACAGTTGAGGTTACTCAACTGATATATTCAGGAAAAAAAATTAAATAGTCTATTTACCACCTGTAGACTGTCCTATGAGTATCTTTGACCTACAATACTTTATTCAGGAAGGGCATATCACTGGCGGGATATCCAACCAGGTATTGACCTGAGAAGGGCTTTCGGATATCTAAGCTGCATAAATTCACAGCTGAGGTTACTCAACTGATACATTCAGGAAAAGATTTTATACAGTCTATTCACCCCCCTCTAGACTGTCCTCTGAGTATTTGTGACCTATAGTAACCTGAGTGTGTATCAGTACCCTATTGTTTTGTTTATCTTTGATGATATACGGGTTATTCCTAAATAATGACGTGATATGATTATTCAGGTGAGGTTTGTTAGCTGCATAAAATCACAGCTGAGGTTACTCAACTGATATATTTAGGAAATGATTTTAGACAATCTATTCACCCCCTAGATTGTCCTCTAAGTATATGTGACCTATAGTAACCTAAGTGTGTATCAGAACCCTATTGTTTTGTTTATCTTTGATATACATGTTATTCCTGAATAATGACATAACATGATTATTTAAGTGAGGTTTGTTAGCTGCATAAAATCACAGCTGAGGTTACTCAACTGATATATTCAGAAAAAGATTTTAGACAGTCTATTCACCCATCCCCCCTCTAGACTATCCTCTGAGTACCTACGACTGACAGTACTTTATTCGGGAAGCACGTATCACTCGGAGGGTTGTCCAACCAGGTATTGCCCTGACAAGGGCTTTTGGGTATTTTATTGGCGTAGTATGTATCAATACCATATTGTTTATCTTTGATATACATGTTATTCCTGAATAATGACGTGATATGATTATTCAAGTGAGGTTTGTTAGCCGGACAAAATCACATTGAGGTTACTCAACTGATATATTTAGGAAAAGATTTTAGACAGTCTATTCACCCCCTATGGACTGGCCTCTGAGTATCTCTGACCTACAGTACTTTATTTGGGAAGGCGTATCACTCGGCGGGTTATCCAACCAGGTATTGACCTGACAAGGGATTTGGGGTATATAAGCTGTATAAATTCACAGCTAAGGTACCTCAACTGATACATTTAGGAAAAGATTTTATATAGTCGATTCACCCCCTTCCCCCCTCTAGACTGTCCTCTGACTATTTGTGACCTACAGTAACCTAAGCGTGTATCAGTACCCGATTGTTTTTTATCTTTGATATACCTGTTATTCCTGAATAATGACGTGATATGATTATTCAGGTGAGTTTTGTTAGCTGCATAAAACCATAGCTGAGGTTACTCAATTGATATATTCAGGAAGATATTTTAGATAGTCTATTCATGTAATACCCGGTTGTAATTCACTCATTGTCATTCAGTAATTATCATTCAGTAATTGCCACTCAGTAATTTTCACTCATTATTAATCATTCATCATTCATATTCATTCATTGTATTCACCGTTCAGAGTAATTTGCATAATGTATCAGTTATTATTCGTCCTTCAACCCGGTTGGAGAGTCGGGCCAAGCGTATCATCATTGTCATCTTTGTAGTGGGTTGTGTGTGAGGAGTAGCACACACTACGTACTCTCCTTAGCGCGTGCTAATCGAGTACGGGTAGCACACTCTACCTCTTAGTATTAGCGCACGCTATGCAATCAGTGTAGTGCACTCTAAGGTCGATCAGGCAGAGTCCAGTGGGTACTGGACTGAATTGGAATAATTCATAGCGCACGCTATGAGTAGATATTAGCATATGCTAATGGTGTAGTAGCGCATGCTTAGTTTTGGGTGTAGCGCACGCTATCGCGAGCAGATCAGAGGACCGAAGGTTTTGGACTTCACTTACTGGGCATCAGATATTCAGTTAGCGCACGCTAACATTTTGGGTAAACACACGCTATCGGGAAGGCGTTAGCGCACACTACCAAGTTTGTAGCGTATACTAACGAGGCAGACAGAGCTCACTGGACTGTCCGGTTAACTCGCTAGCGCACGCTAAATATCAGGGCTTAGCGTGTGCTAAACTGGAACAGTATAAATAGGACAGTCAGCCCAGGTTTCATCATTTCTCACTTCTCATTTCATTTTTGGTAGTTTTCGGGTGATTTCGGATGATTTAGAAGATCTCTTCGAGCTGCATCCACCTATCAACATCTTCAAGCTTCTAAGTTGGATTAATCATCACCTTATCCTCTCCAACACATCAAATCAAGGTAATTATTTCATGAATATAGAAATTCAGAGTTAAAGTGTTTTCCTTCCGATATCTTCGTGTGAGCATGCTATGATGTTGTGATATGTTAGATATGGATTATCTACCTTGAATACATGTATTCCTACGAATTTATTGGTGTATATTGCGTACTTGACGAATATTTGGGGAAATATTCAAGAACCCTTGGGGTTTGACTTTGGATATTTTAGGCGGTTTCCGATTAATGTTGTCGTAACCTTGAGTTGTGGTTCCTATTGGATCATTGATGTCATTAATGAAGTTCTGATTGGATTGATTTACTTGAGGTTTGTTAGCTGCATAAAATCACAGTACTCAACTGATATATTCGGGAAAAGATTTTAGATAGTCTATTCAACCCCCCTCTAGACTATCCTATGAGTATCACTCGACGGGTAATCCAACCAGATATTGACCTGACAAGGGATTTAGGGTATGTAAGCTACATAAATTCACAGCTGGGGTTACTCGACTGATACATTCAGGAAAATATTTTCTACAGTCTATTCACCCCCTCCCCCCTCTAAACTGTCCTCTGAGTATATTTGACCAACAGTAACCTAAACGTGTATCAGAACCCTATTGTGTTGTTTATCTTTGATATATATGTTATTCCTGAATAATGACGTGACATGATTATTCAGGTGAGGTTTGTTAGATGCATAAAATCACAGCTGAGATTACTCAACTGATATTTTCAGGAAAAGATTTTAGACAGTCTATTCACCCATCCCCCCTATACACTGTCCTCTGAGTATCTATGACTGGCATTACTTTATTCGGGAAGCACGTATCACTCGGCGGGTTGTCCAATCAGGTATTGCCCTGACAAGGGATTTTGGGTATTTTATTCACGTAGTATGTATCAATACCCTATTGTTTTGTTTATCTTTGATATACGTGATATTCCTGAATAATGACGTGATATGATTATTCAAGTGAGGTTTGTTAGCTGCATAAAATCACATTTGAGGTTTCTCAACTAATATATTCAGGAAAAGATTTTAGACAGTCTATTCACCCCCCTCTGGACTGGCCTTTGAGTATCTATGGCCTACAATACTTTATTCAGGAAGGCGTATCACTCGGCGGGTTATCCAACCAGGTATTGACCTCACAAGTGATTTGGGGTATGTAAGCGGCATAAATTCACAGCTAAGGTACCTCAACTGATACATTCGGGAAAAGATTTTATATAGTCTATTCACCCTCTTCGCCCCTCTAGACTGTCCTCTGAGTATTTGTGACCTACAGTAACCTAAGCGTGTATCAGTACCCTATTGTTCTTTTATCTTTGATATGCGTGTTATTCCAAAATAATGACGTGATATGATTATTCAGGTGAGTTTTATTAGCTGCATAAAATCACAGCTGAGGTTACTCAATTGATATATTCAGGAAAAGATTTTAGACAGTCTATTCACCCCCCTCTCTAGACTGTCCTCTGAGTATCTGTGACCTACAATACTTTATTCGGGAAGCGAATATCACTCGGCAGTTTATCCAACAAGGTATTGCCCTGACAAGGGCTTTTGGGTATGTTATTCGGGTAGTGTGTATCATTACCCTATTTTTATGTTTCTCTTTTATATACATGTTATTCCTAAATAATGACGTGATGTAATTATTCAGGTGAGGTTTGTTAGCTGCATAAAATCACAATTGAGGTTACTCAACTGATATATTCAGGAAAAAATTTTTAAATAGTCTTTTCACCCCCTTTAGACTATCCTCTGAGTATCTGTGACCTACAGTACTTTATTCAAGAAGGGCGTATGACTGGCGGGTTATCCAACCAGGTATTGACCTGACAAGGGCTTTCGGCTATGTAAGCTGCATAAATTCACAGCTGAGGCTACTCAACTGATACATTCAGGAAAAGATTTTATACAGTCTATTCACCCCATTCCCCCCTCTAGACTGTCCTATGAGTATTTGTGACCTACAGTAACCTAAGCGTGTATCAGTACCCTATTGTTTTTTTATCTTTGATATACGTGTTATTCCTGAATAATGGCATGATATGATTATTCAGGTAAGGTTTGTTAGCTGCATAAAATCACAACTGAGGTTAATCAACTGATATATTCAGGAAAAGATTTTAGACAGTATATTCACCCCCACTCTCTAGATTGTCCTATGAGTATCTGTGACCTACAGTACTTTATTCGAGAAGCGCGTATCACTCGGAAGTTTATCCAACAAGGTATTGCCCTAATAAAGGCTTTTGGGTATGTTATTCGGGTAGTGTGTATCATTACCATATTGTTTTGTTCATCTTTGATATACGTGTTATTCTTGATTAATTACCTGATATGACTATTCAAGTGAGGTTTGTTAGCTGGATAATGTAATACCCGGTTGTAATTCATTCATTTTCATTCAGTAATTATCAGTCTGTAATTGTCACTCAGTAATTCTCACTCGTTAATAATCACTCATCATTCTTGATTCATTCATTTGTGTTCACTGTTGGCATGTTGTAATCGTATATCAGTTACCGATCGGCATGTCATCTCCGTTTAGAGACCGACAGGAGTATTATTATTTTCATCGTGATTGGTAGTCGTACTGGGAGCATCATCTGTGGCTTGTGTTAGACTTGTTCATTTTCACATTCGTATGTTATGTCTGATCATTCATCAGTCGTAGCGAGGAATCGGAGTTATCGGATTTTTCAACTTGGCCAGCATCGAGTTACGGCCGTAAGGACTTTGGGTTACGGCCGTAACAAGGGTTCGTGTTTTTAGGCCATTTGGACGAAAGGGACTTACGGCCGTAAGGTCATGTGGTACGGCCGTAAGTTGAGCAGGTACGGCCGTAAGGCTGGCCGGTTACGGCCGTCTGGCGTCAGCTCTGAGACATTTTTGGCCGAAGGTGACTTACGGCCGTAAGGAAGGTGAGATACGGCCATAAGTGGTGTTCGTAAATTTTGGGTGTTGTCGACCAAGGGTGACTTACGGCCGTAAGGGTTGCGGCATACGGCCGTAAGTCGAGGAAGGTACGGCCGTAAGGCTTGGCGATTCTGGCCGTCTGGCGGCGAGCAAGGTGCACGGTCGTTTTAACGAAGAGGGCTTACGCGTAAGTTTGGCGGATACGGCCGTATCATCGATTACGGCCGTAAGGTGTGCGGTTCTGGCCGTAAGGGTGTCGACGGATGTTTTTGGCGAAGGCGGGTTACGCCGTAACTCGGAGCGATTACGGCCGTAAGTCTGTCGGCGAGCTTTCGGGACGAAGCCGAGTTCTGGCCGTCTGAGTTGGTCGGATTCTGGCCGTAAGGCCGTTGACTTGGAAAGTTACGGCCGTAAGAGGGCCGAGTTACGGCCGTAACTTCCGGCAGTATTTAAGGAATTGGCCGGGTCATTTCTCCTCACTTCTTCATTTTTCCTTCTTCATCCGAGAGAGAGGGTTGAGAGAGAGATTTTATCATCATCAATCACTTGAGTGTGTAATCTTCATCATCTTCATTCCTTTGGGAAGCTTGGATACTCGTTTTAACTCGTGTTCATCGGATCGAAGTGGTTGGATCTTCAAGAGGTAATTTCTTCAACACATTGGATTTCAATTTTGTGTTGAGATATGATGTTTTGGACGTTATAATCATGTTATATGAAGGTATATGTATATGATTATGAGTTTTTATAAGGATTCATTGGATTATTGAGGGATTATTCAAGAACACTTTGATTATCGAGTTGGAATTGGGGATTTTCGATTAATTGTTGTTATAATCACGTTTTTGGATATTCATAACGGACTATTGATCGTATTGGAGATGTTTTGTTGATTTGAAGCACTTCTTGAGGATTTGAGATTGGTATTGTTGATGTTTAGTTGTAATCAATCGAAGTTGGCCTCAAAGTGTTCGATATAATGCCCCAATGAACTTGGTTTAATCGTATCGACGTTTTGAGTTCGTTACATTCGTGTTTAATTCGTTTATTGATCGGATTGTTGGTAATTGTATTGAATTAAGGTTGTTCGAGCGACCGACACTTCATTCAGGACGTTGTTCGTGGAAGGACTTTGTCATCGGTATTGTGTAAGTTAAATCTTACTCGGTTAAAAGGATACTCATTCCTTTCGTTGTTGATTGTTCATAATCATAGTTCATTCATCATAATAATAATCATTTTGAGACTTGTAATTGTCGAATAATCATTTCATTCACGAGGAATGACGGTTCCAAATCATTTCATTGGGTTATCAATCACGTCACTATTACTTTCATATCGGTGAGTCATCTTGTCCTTGTCTAATTATTATTCATTGACATTCATTATGGTCATTCTCGTTCATATGACCTTCTGGGTTCATATTGCGTGGCCGGGTGTGGCTGTGTGGAATTTTTAGTCGGGCACACGATGGTTATGTATTGGGTTCACCGATACATTGGACCGTGCACACGGGAAAGCGTTACACCGTGAGACTAATTAGGTACAAGGACGGGTGTGTCCGGTCATTCGTCTTGTACACTCACACAGAACACTACCGGCGTACTATGGTACTCCTCTTCAGCATAATTCATAATTAAGGATATTTCATAACTTCAGTAATTCATGATTGTGTCATTTCAACCCTTGAGGATTGTTGTTCTGTATAACTGACCCCGTTTGGGGATATTGTTTTTCAGGTCATGGCAAGGCAAAGGCGCAGGGAGAGCACGTTGACGGCGGGGAGTCCCAGTGATACTAGAAGGGGGCTTCAGTCCTTTCAGTCATGTATTCAGTCATTCATGTTTTCTTTATTTATTCCGCTGCAGACATTCCGTTCGAATACTCATTTCATTCAGTGTCGTGTATTTTATCGTCACATAAGATACACATGTATTCTATATTATCCTGGGTGTGTTGTATGAAACTCCTACTCGGAGTAATTGATGTTATAATGTGGTTCGGTACTACATTTACCCTGTGTAATTCATCCTTTTTCATTCGCCTGGTGGGTCCCAGTCGGGGGTCCACGGCACTGTAATATCCGCCTAGTTTGGGGTGTTACAGAGTTGGTATCGGAGCGTGGTTTTGAATACTACCTTCCGAGTCGTGTCTCATTTGAAATCATCGTCATCAGACTAGTATCATTGGACTTTCGCGTCACGTGTGACCTGTGCAAATGCCGAGCCAATCAGACCGTAAGAACTGTAAGATTTCTAACGCCATGGTATAATTTCTGGCAATAGTCATTCATTCATCATTCATCTATTAACAATCCTCAAACATCATCATTCATTATGAGCAGGACGATCATGTTAACTCATTAATCACTTAATTCATTTCATTATTCAGTTGTTGATCAGGAAGATCAAATCATCAATTATGTTAACTTGTTCAAGATAATCATGTCATCTCAGTTAATCATTCATGTAATCACTGTGTTAGAGCGCGTATGCTCATTTTCATCATCTCATGTCATAATCATAACGTGATATTCATGCGGGAAATATAATCATCATGTGACTTTCCTACTTCAGTATGGAGAGGGCAAGAAGAGGACGTGGAGGACGAGGCCGTGGAGTGGGCCGAATCCCGAGAGCTCGTGTGAATACACGTGCAAACGCAAGGAATAATGCTAATTCATCGAGCAGCGACGCTGCCACTCATTCACCTGGACGCGATCATTCACTTTCGGGGAGTCGTACCCGGGACACGACTTAGTCAGAAGGTGTCCGGGTTGACCCACTCGCTTTTATGCAGGGCATGATGGCCCAAATGACTCAGATGGCACAGCTGATGGAGACGATGCATAACTCCACTACTCAAAATCAACAGGCTCCTCCGCCGCCACCTCAGAGGCAAGAGAGGAATGTGAGCAATATCATCGGCGACATCTCTCGCCAGAGGCCACCGACTTTCGAGGGCTCGTCTGAGCCTGCAGATAATATTCATTGGCTCGAACATTTCGAGAAGTTGTTTGCTATGGTGGAGTGTCCCGAAGGACACAAAGTTTCTGTTGCGGCTTACTACCTGGGTAAGAGCGCTCATTCTTGGTGGTTGTCGTTGAAGCCCACCGAAGGATCATGTACATGGGATCAGTTCAAAACTCTCATGATGGAGAGGTATTATCCGACCCCACTCCGAGAGGCCAAGCTGTCAGAGTTACTCACTCCCGACCCCTCATCAGACGAGGATGTTCTCGCCATTGCCGAGAAATTTCAGGAACTTCTTCCGTTCGCCTCATCTATCATTCATTCCGAGGCGGATAAGATTAAGTATTTCAGCAAGAGGCTGAAACCCCGTATGAGACTACAGTTGCTTAATCATAATTGCACCACGTTGGCCGAATTCATCGAGAAAGCTCTCACCTATGAGCTTACTGCTAAAGAGATTGCTAAGCAGCAACCTTCGTCTGCTAGCAAGAAATCGAAGAATCGTAACCAGTCTGAAGGCGGTCAGACAACCTTCAAGAAACCCCGTGCGGGCTCTGCTTTTTCTGAACGACCTCCTGTGTCGTCTAAACCCGCGGAATCTCAGTCTCGAGCGGCCAGTTCGGCCATCACCTGTTTTAACTGTGGGGACCTTGGTCATCTCAGTACCAAGTGTCCGAGACAGACTATCATATGTCATAATTATGGGATTGCTGGGCATAAGGCCCGTTTTTGCCGTAGGGACTCCAAACCTACTCGGACGTCATCTCAAACCCCGAAGCAGTCAGCCGTTCAGAATCAGGCCACTCAGTCAGCGTCGTTTAAAATGACAGGAGCAACTAAAGGTGGAGCCTATAACCAGCAGACGAGAGCGTCCGGTGCCGGGACTAGCAGGCCCCGGATTTATGAGAAGAAGAAGACCGATGATCCCGAGGCCCGAATGATCTCAGGTACACTCGATATTCTATCTCAACCTGTGTGTACCCTTTTTGATACTGGTGCATCACATTCATTCATTTCCGAGTCATGTTTGAGTAGACTACGTCTGGGTAGTGCTACTAGTTGTGAGCCTTATGTCATCGGCCTACCTGATGGTAGACGAATTATCAGTAATCGTGAGATTCAGAATTGTCCGATTCAGTTTCATGGTCGTGTATGGCCAGCGGACCTAATCGTAGTAAATTTGCCGAGGGACGACGTCATCTTGGGTATTGATTGGATGGATCGTCATGATGCCACCATTAGTGTCCGTAAGCGTCTGATCACTATCATTTCAGATGATGGGGTCGAATGTGTATTTCAGGGAGGTAATCCATTTGTCGAGTAAGGTCATTAATTTGATGAAAGCAGTGCGATTACTCAGTCAGGGATGTGTTGGTTTTTGGTGCTACATGACCAAAACCGAGAAGTCATCAGTAATGTTGACGGATATTCCGGTAGTGAGGGAGTATGCCGACGTTTTTCCAGACGAGTTACCTGGTTTGCCTCCACAGAGGGATGTGGAATTCACGATTGAGGTGGAGCCTGGTACGTCTCCGTTATCGAAGGCACCGTACCGGATGGCCCCGACCGAAATGCAAGAATTAAAGAACCAACTTGAAGAGTTGTTCGAGAAGGGTTATATCCGACCGAGTGCGTCTCCGTGGGGAGCACCCGTGTTGTTTGTCAAGAAGAAGGATGGTTCATTTCGTTTGTGTATTGATTATCGGGAGTTGAACAGAGTGACAATCAAGAATAAGTATCCCTTACCCCGTATTGATGATCTTTTAGATCAACTTCAGGGAGCTTCAGTATTTTCCAAGATCGACTTAAGATCTGGATATCACCAGTTGCGGATTTGAGAGTCGGATATCGCGAGGACGGCGTTTCGAACACGCCATGGTCATTATGAGTTCGTAGTTATGCCGTTCGGGCTAACTAATGCACCTGCGGTATTCATGGAATTAATGAATCGGGTTTTCATCGAATTTTTGGATCAGTTTGTTGTTGTCTTCATTGACGATATTTTGATTTATTCTCGTAGCCGAGAGGATCACGAGGTTCATCTTCATCAGGTTCTCGACGTGTTGAGACGAGAGCAACTTTTTGGAAAGTTTTCCAAATGCGAGTTCTGGATGTCCGAAGTGACTTTTCTCGGACATGTAATTTCGTCAGACGGAGTTCGTGTCGACCCTCAGAAGACGGAGGCTATCCGAGACTGGTTACCTCCGAAGAATGTTAAGGAAATCCGGAGTTTCCTCGGATTAGCGGGTTATTATCGGCGATTTGTGGAAGGATTTTCCAAAATTGCTCAACCATTGACGAACCTTTTGCGAAAGGATAAGAAATACACGTGGTCCGACGCGTGTCAGCGGAGTTTTGAGGAACTCAAGATCCGGTTAATGTCGACTTTGTACTTTCCTTGCCGCAGGGGACGGAGGGATTTGTGGTTTATAGTGATGCGTCCGGACAGGGTCTCGGATGTGTGCTCATACAGAATGGAAAGGTTATTGCCTATGCTTCACGGCAATTGAGACCTTACGAGGTTAATTACCCGACACATGACCTGGAACTAGCAGCCGTGGTGTTCGCTTTGAAGATTTGGCGTCATTATCTTTATGGCGTTACCTGTCAGATATTCACCGATCATAAGAGTTTAAAGTATATATTTACTCAGAAGGAGTTAAATATGCGTCGAGGCAGTGGTTGGAATTAATCAAAGATTATGATATCGAGATCCTTTACCACCGGGCAAGGCGAACGTTATCGCCGACGCCTTGAGTCGTAAGTCCGTTCGGGAGCGGATGCTTGCTCGTCGGCGATTCGGAAGGAGGTTCGGAGAATTCCTTAGACCCGAGATCGAGTGCAGCTTGGCGAGTTGAGGGACAGCTTTGTATGTTAGAGATTTCATCGTCACTTGAGGAGGTAATCCGAGAGAATCAGAGTTCAGACCCTTCATTATTGCGCATCCGTGAGGATGTGGTTCAGGGGAAAGCCCCTGGATTCGTGGTCCACGAGGATGGACTTTTGAGATTTAAGAATCGGTTGTGCGTACCGGAGAATGACGAGTTGAAAAACTCGATTTTGAAAGAAGCTCATGCTACCCCTTATTCTGTTCATCCGGGGTCCAGCAAGATGTACAAGGACTTGAAACAAAATTACTGGTGGAGTAATATGAAGCGAGAAGTCGCAGAATTTGTTTCGAGATGCTTAACCTGTCAACAAGTTAAGATTGAGCATCAGCGACCGGCGGGTATGCTGAAACCTCTCCCTATTCCAGAGTGGAAGTGGGAAGACATTTCTATAGATTTCATCACGAGTTTGTCGACGAGTCGTCGTGGCATGAATACAATCTGGGTGATTGTGGACCGCTTAACTAAATCAGCTCATTTCCTTGAGATCAAGGATACGTGGGTCTGAGAGGCGCGATTGTTCATCAAGGAGATAGTGAGACTGCATGGTACTCCTAAGAGTATCGTTTCCGATCGTGACGGACGATTTGTGTCTCATTTTTGGAAATCAGTTCATCGTGCTATGGGGACTCAGCTCAATCTCAGTACCGCCTTTCATCCTCAGTCCGACGGACAATCAGAAAGGACTATTCAGACATTAGAGGACATGTTGAGGGCATGCGTCCTCGATTGGAAAGACGATTGGGAAGCCCAACTACCATTGATCGAGTTCACGTATAATAATAGTTGGCATGCTTCGATCAAGATGGCACCTTACGAGGCCTTGTATGGTCGTCGTTGTCGATCTCCGTTGTGTTGGGACGACTTATCAGAATCAATCGGCACCGAGCCCGATATGCTTATAGCCGCCCGTGAGAAGGTAGCTTTGATCAGGAGTCGTTTGTTGATCGCTCAGTCGGCGAAATCATATGCGAGATATAGTAAATCGACCATTAGAGTTCGGTGGTGACCATGTGTTGGTCAAGGTATCCCCGAGTCGTGGTATCTTCCGTTTTGGGAAGAGGGGAAAGTTGAGTCCGAGATTCATTGGACCGTTTGAGATTTTGGATCGAGTAGGCGAGTTAGCTTATCGATTGGCTTTACCTCTGGCGTTGAGCCGAATTCATAATATGTTTCATGTCTCTCAGCTGCGGAAGTATGTTGCTGACCCGAGCCACGTACTTCAGTTTGACGAAATCGAGATCGCAGATGATCATTCGTACGAGGAGCGTCCTGTACGAGTGTTGGAGCGGCGAATCAAGCAGTTAAGGAACAAGACGATCCCTATAGTAACCTAAGCGTGTATCAGTACCCTATTGTTTTTTTATCTTTGATATACGTTTTATTCCTGAATAATGACATGATATGATTATTCAGGTGAGGTTTGTTAGCTGCATAAAATCACAGCTGAGGTTAATCAACTAATATATTCAGGAAAAGATTTTAGACAGTCTATTCACCCCCACTCTCTAGATTGTCCTCTGAGTATCTGTGACCTACAATACTTTATTCGAGAAGCGCGTATCACTCAGCAGTTTATCCAAGAAGGTATTGCCCTAATAAACGCTTTTGGGTATGTTATTCGGGTAGTGTGTATCATTACCATATTGTTTTGTTCATCTTTGATATACGTGTTATTCTTGATTAATGACCTCATATGACTATTCAAGTGAGGTTTGTTAGCTGGATAAAATCACAGTTGAGGTTACTCAACTGATATATTCAGGAAAAGATTTTAGACAGGTTGTTCACCCCCCTCTAGACCGTCCTCTAAGTATCTGTGACCTACAGTACTTTATTGAGGAAGGGCGTATCACTCGGCGGGTTATCCAACCAGGTATTTACATGACAAGGGCTATGGGGTATATAAGCTGCATAAATTCACATCTGGGGTAACTCAACTGATACATTCAGGAAAATATTTTGGACAGTCTATTCTCCCCGCTCCCCACTCTAGACTGTCCTCTGAGTATTTGTGACCTAAAATAACCAAAGTGTGTATCAGTTCCCTATTGTTTTGTTTATCTTTGATATATGTGTTATTCCTGAATAATAATTTGCATAAAATCACAGCTGAGATTACTCAACTGATATATTCAGGAAAAGAGTTTGGACAATCTAATCACCCCCCTCTAGACTGTCCCCTAAGTATCTGTGAGCTACAGTACTTTATTCGGGAAGCACGTATTACTCGGTGGGTTATCCAACCAGGTATTGCCCTACAAGGGCTTTGGGGTATATTCTTCAGGTAGCGTGTATCAGTACCCTATTGTTTTTTATCTCTGACATACGTGTTATTCCTGAATAATGATGTAATATGATTATTCAGGTGAGTTTTGTTAGCTGCATAAAATCACAGCTGAGGTTACTCAACTGATATATTCATGAAAATATTTTAGACAGTCTATTTACCCCCCCTTCTCTAGACTGTGCTCCGAGTATCTCTGACTTACAATACTTTATTATGGAAACGCGTATCACTCGGCGGCTTATCCAACCAGGTATTTCACTGAGAAAGGCTTTGGGGTATGTTATTCGTGTAGCGTGTATCAATACCATATTGTTTTGTTTATCTTTGATATACATGTTATTCCTGAATAATGACGTGATATGATTATTCAGGTGAGGTTTGTTAGCTGCATAAATCACAGCTAAGGTTACTCAACTGATATATTCAAGAAAATATTTTATACGGTCTATTCATCCCCCTTCTAGACTGTCCTCTGAGTATCTGTGACCTACAGTACTTTATTCGGGAAGCGCGTATCAATCGGCGGGTTATCCAACCAGGTAATGCCCTGACAAGGGCTTTGGGGTATGTTAGCTGCATAAAATCACAATTGAGGTTACTCAACTAATATATTCAAGAGAGAATTTTAGACAATCTATTTACCCCCTCTAGACTATCCACTGACTATCTTTAACCTATAGTAACCTAAGTGTGTATCAGTACCCTATTGTTTTGTTTATCTTTGATATACATGTTATTCCTGAATAATGACGTGATATGATTATTCAGGTGAGTTTTGTTAGCTGCATAAAATCACAGCTGAGGTTACTCAATAGATATATTCAGGAAAAGATTTTAGACAGTCTATTCACCCCGTCTCTAGACTGTCCTCTGAGTATTTGTGACCTACAGTACTTTATTCAGGAAGCGCGTATCACTCGGCAGTTTATCCAACAAGGTATTGCCCTGACAAGGGCTTTTGGGTATGTTATTCGGGTAGTGTGTATCATTACCCTATTGTTTTGTTTATCTTTGATATACGTGTTATAACTGAATAATGACGTGATATGATTATTCAGGTGAGGTTTGTTAGCTGCATAAAATCACAGTTGAGATTACTAAACTAATATATCCATGAAAAGATTTTAGGGGGTTATCCAACCAGGTATTGACCTGACAAGGGCTTTGGGATATGTAAGCTGCATAAATTCACACACGAGGTTACTCAACTGATACATTCAGGAAAAGATTTTAGAAAGTCTATTCACCCCCACTCTCTAGATTGTCGTCTGAGTATATGTGACCTACAGTACTTTAGTCTGGAAGCGCGTATCACTCGGCGATTTATCCAACCAGGTATTGCCCTGATAAAGGCTTTTGGGTATGTTATTCGGGTAGTGTGTTTCATTACCCTATTGTTTTGTTTACCTTTGATATACGTGTTATTCCTGAATAATGACATGATATGATTATTCAAGTGAGGTTTGTTAGCAGGATAAATCACAGCTGAGGTTATTCAACTGATATATTCAGAAAAAGATTTTAAATAGTCTATTCACCCCCCTCTAGACTGTCCTCTAAGTATCTGCGACCTACAGTACTTTCTTCAGGAAGGGCGTATCACTCGGCGGGTTATCCAACCAGGTATTGACATGACAAGGGCTCTGGGGTATTAATCTGCATAAAATCACAGCTCGGGTAACTCAACTGATAATTCAGGAAAAGATTTTAGATAGTCTATTCTCCCCCCTCCCCCTCTAGACTGTCCTCTGAGTATTTGTGACCTAAAGTAACCAAAGTGTGTATCAGTGCCCTATTGTTTTGTTTATCTTTGATATACGTGTTATTCCTGAATAATGATGTGATATGATTATTCATGTGAGGTTTGTTAGCTGCATAAAATCACAGCTGAGATTACTCAACTGATATATTCAGGAAACGATTCTAGACACTCTATCACACCCCCTCTAGACTGTCCCTTAAGTATCTGTGAGCTACAATACTTTATTCGGGAAGCATGTATCACTCGGTGGGTTATCCGACCAGGTATTGCACTGACAAGGGCTTTGGGGTATGTTATTCAGGTAGCGGCTATCAGTACCCTATTGTTTTTTTATCTTTGATATACGTGTTATTCCTGAATAGTGACGTGATATGATTATTCAGGTGAGTTTTGTTAGTTGCATAAAATCACAGCTGAGGTTACTCAATTGATATATTTAGGAAAAGATTTTAGACAGTCTATTCACCCCCCTCTATAGACTGTCCTCTGAGTATCTGTGACCTACAATACTTTATTAGGGAATCGCCTATCTCTCGGCGGTTTATCCAACAAGGTATTGACCTAACAAGGGCTTTTGGGTATGTTATTCGGGTAGTGTGTATCATTACCCTATTTTTATGTTTATCTTTGATATACGTGTTATTTCTGAATAATGACATGATATGATTATTCAGGTGAGGTTTGTTAGCTGCATAAAATCACAGTTGAGGTTACTCAACTGATATATTCAGGAAAAGATTTTAGACAATCCATTGACCCCCACTCTCTAGATTGTCCTCTGAGTATATGTAACCTACAGTACTTTATTCGGGAAGCGCGTATGACTGGTGGGTTATCCAACCAGGTATTGACCTGATAAGGGCTTTCGGGTATGTAAGCTGCATAAATTCACAGCTGAGGTTACTCAACTGATACATTCAAGAAAAGATTTTACACAGTCTATTCACCCCCCTCCCCCCTCTAGACTCTCCTCTGAGTATTTGTGACCTACAGTAACCTAAGCGTGTATCAGTACCCTATTGTTTTTTTATATTTGATATAGGTGTTATTCTTGAATAATGACGTGATATGATTATTTAGGTGAGGTTTATTAGCTCCATAAAATCACAGCTGAGCTTACGCAACTGATATATTCAGGAAAAGATCTTAGATAGTCTATTCACCCCCCTCTCTAGACTGTCCTCTGAGTATATGTGACCTACAGTACTTTATTAGGGAAGCGCATATCACTCGGCGGTTTATCCAACAAGGGATTGCCCTGACAAGGGCTTTTGGGTATGTTATTTGGGTAGTGAGTATCATTACCCTATTTTTATGTTTATATTTGATATACGTGTTATTCCTGAATAATGACGTGATATGATTATTCAGGTGAGGTTTGTTAGCTGCATAAAATCACAGTTGAGGTTACTCAACTAATATATTCAGGAAAAGATTTTAGACAGTCTATTCACCCCCACTCTCTAGATTGTCCTCTGAGTATATGTAACCTACAGTACTTTATTCGGGAAGCGCGTATCAGTCGACGGTTTATCCAACCAGGTATTGACCTAACAAGGGCTTTCGGGTATGTAAGCTGCATAAATTCACAGCTAAGGTTACTCAACTGATACATTCAGTAAAAGATTTTATGCAGTCTATTCACCCCCCTCCCCCTCTAGACTGTCCTCTGAGTATTTGTGACCTACAGTAACCTAAGCGTGTATCAGTACCCTATTGTTTTTTATCTTTGATATACGTGTTATTCCTGAATAATGACGTGATATGATTATTTAGGTGAGGTTTGCTAGCTGCATAAAATCACAGCTGAGGTTACTCAACTGATATATTCAGGAAAAGATTTTAGACAGTCTATTCACCCCACTCTCTAGATTGTCCTCTATGACCTACAGTACTTTATTCGGGAAGCGCATATCACTTGGCGTTTTATCTAACAAGGTATTGCCCTAATAAAGGCTCTTTTGATTTGTTTATCTTTGATATACATGTTATTCTTGAATAATGACATGATATGACTATTCAAGTGAGGTTTGTTAGTTGTATAAAATCACAGTGACCTAAAGTAACCAAAGTGTGTATCAGTGCCCTATTGTTTTGTTTATCTTTGATATACGTGTTATTCCTGAATAATGATGTGATATGATTATTCATGTGAGGTTTGTTAGCTGTATAAAATCACAGCTGAGATTACTCAACTGATATATTCAGGAAAAGATTTTAGACAGTCTATCACCCCCCTCTAGACTGTCCCCTGAGTATCTGTGAGCTACAATACTTTATTCGGGAAGCGCGTATCACTCGGCGAGTTATCCAACCAGGTATTGCCCTGACTAGGGCTTTGGGGTATGTGATTCAGGTAGCGCCTATCAATACCCTATTGTTTTTTTATCTTTGATATACGTGTTATTCCTGAATAATGACGTGATATGATTATTCAGGTGAGTTTTGTTAGCTGCATAAAATCACAGCTGAGGTTACTCAATTGATATATTTAAGAAAAGATTTTAGACAGTCTATTCACCCCCTTCTCTAGACTGTCCTCTGAGTATCTGTGACCTACAATACTTTATTAGGGAATCGCATATCACTCGGCGGTTTATCCAACAAGGTATTGCCCTGACAAGGGATTTTGGGTATGTTATTCGGGTAGTGTCTATCATTACCCTATTTTTATGTTTATCTTTGATATACGTGTTATTCCTGAATAATGACGTGATATAATTATTCAGGTGAGGTTTGTTAGCTGCATAAAATCACAGTTGAGGTTACTCAACTGATATATTAAGAAAAAAAATTTAAATAGTCTATTCACCCCCTCTAGACTGTCCTCTGAGTATCTGTGACCTACATTACTTTATTCAGGAAGGGCGTATGACTGGCAGGTTATCCAACCAGGTATTGACCTGACAAGGGCATTCGGGTAGTAAGCTGCATAAATTCACAGCTGAGGTTACTCAACTGATACATTGAGGAAAAGATTATATACAGTTTGTTCACCCCCCTCCCCCCTCTAGACTGTCCTCTGAGTATTTGTGACCTACAGTAACCTAAGCGTGTATCAGTACCCTATTGTTTTTTATCTTTGATATACGTGTTATTCTTGAATAATGACGTGATATGATTATTTAGGTGAGGTTTATTAGCTGCATAAAATCACAGCTGATGTTACTCAACTGATATATTCACGAAAAGATTTTAGACAGTATATTCACCCCCCCTCTCTAGACTGTCCTCTGAGTATCTGTGACCTACAGTACTTTATTAGGGAAGCGCATATCACTCGGCGATTTATCCAACCAGGTATTGCCCTGATAAAGGCTTTTGGGTATGTTATTCGGGTAGTGTGTTTCATTACCCTATTGTTTTGTTTATCTTTGATATACGTGTTATTCCTAAATAATGACATGATATGATTATTCAAGTGAGGTTTGTTAGCAGGATAAATCACAGCTGAGGTTATTCAACTGATATATTCAGAAAAAGATTTTAAATAGTCTATTCACCCCCCCTCTAGACTGTCCTCTAAGTATCTGCGACCTACAGTACTTTCTTCAGGAAGGGCGTATCACTCGGCGGGTTATCCAACAAGGTATTGACCTGACAAGGGCTTTCGGGTATGTAAGTTGCATAAATTCACAGCTAAGGTTACTCAACTGATACATTCAGGAAAAGATTTTATACAGTCTGTTCACCCCCCTCCCCCTCTAGACTGTCCTCTGAGTATTTGTGACCTACAGTAACCTAAGCGTGTATCAGTACCCTATTGTTTTTTATCTTTGATATACGTGTTATGCCTGAATAATGACGTGATATGATTATTTAGGTGAGGTTTGTTAGCTGCATAAAATCATAGCTGAGGTTACTCAACTGATATATTCAGGAAAAGATTCTAGACAGTCTATTCACCCCACTCTTTAGATTGTCCTCTGAGTATCTGTGACCTACAGTACTTTATTCGGGAAGCGCGTATCACTTGGTGTTTTATCCAACAAGGTATTGCCCTAATAAAGGCTCTTTTGTTTTGTTTATGTTTGATATATGTGTTATTCTTGAATAATGACATGATATGACTATTCAAGTGAGGTTTGTTAGTTGGATAAAATCACAGTTGAGGTTATTCAACTGATATATTCAGGAAAAAATTTTAGACAGTTTCTTCACCTCCCTCTAGACTGTCCTCTAAGTATTTGTGACCTACAGTACTTTATTTAGGAAGGGTGTATCACTCGACGTGTTATCCAACTAGGTATTGACATGACAAGGGCTCTGGGGTATATAAGCTGCATAAATTCACAATTGGGGTAACTCAACTGATACATTCAGGAAAATATTTTAGACAGTCTATTCTCCCCCCTCCCCCCTCTAGAGTGTCCTTTGAGTATTTGTGACCCAAAGTGTGTATCAGTACCCTATTGTTTTGTTTATCTTTGATATACATGTTATTCTTGAATAATGATGTGATATGATTATTCATGTGAGGCTTGTTAGCTGCATAAAATCACAGCTGAGATTACTTAACTGATATATTCAAGAAATGATTTTAGACAGTCTAATCACCCCCCTCCGACATACGTGTTATTCCTGAATAATGACGTGATATGATTATTCAGGTGAGTTTTGCTAGCTGCATAAAATCACAGCTGATGTTACTCAACTGATATATTCAGGAAAATATTTTAGACAGTCTATCACCCCCCCTCTAGACTGTCCCCTGAGTATCTGTGACTTACAGTACTTTATTAGGGAAACGCGTATCACTCGCGGCTTATCCAACCAGGTATTGCCCTAAGAAGGGCTTTGGGGTATGTTATTCGGGTAGTGTGTATCAATACCATATTGTTTTGTTTGTCTTTGATATATGTGTTATTCTTGAAAAATCACGTGATATGATTATTCAGGTGAGGTTTGTTAGCTGAATAAAATCACAGTGGAGGTTACTCAACTGATATATTCAAGAAAAGATTTTAGACGGTCTATTCATCCCCCTTCTAGACTGTCCTTTGAGTATTTGTGACCTACAGTACTTTATTCGGGAAGCGCGGGTTATTTGGGAAGCGCGGGTTATCCAACCAGGTAATGCCCTGACAAGGGCTTTGGGGTATGTTAGCTGCATAAAATCACAGCTTAGGTTACTCAACTGATATATTCAGGAGAGAATTTTAGACAGTCTATTTATCCCCCTCTAGACTGTCCTCTGAGTATTTGTGACCTACAGTAACCGAAGTGTGTATCAGTACCCTATTGTTTTGTTTATCTTTGATATACGTGTTATTCCTGAATAATGACGTGATATAATTATTCAGGTGAGGTTTGTTAATAAAATCACAGCTGAGATTACTCAACTGGTATATTCAGGAAAAGTTTTAGACAGTCTATTCACGCACCCTCTATACTGTCATCTGAGAATCTGTGACCTATAGTACTTTATTCAGGAAGCGCGTATCACTCGGCAGGTTACCCAACCAGTTATTACCCTGACAACGGCTTTGGGGTATGTTATTCGGGTAGCGTTTATCAGTACCCTATTGTTTTTCATTTTTGATATACATGTTATTCCTTAATAATGACGTGATATGATTATTTAGGTGAGGTTTGTTAGATGCATAAAATCACAGCTGAGGTTATTCAACTGTCATATTCAGGAAAAGATTTTAGACAGTCTATTCACCCCCCTCTCTAGACTGTCCTCTGAGTATCTGTGACCTATAGTACTTTATTTTGGAAGCGCGTATCACTCGGCGATTTATCCAACCAGGTATTGCCCTGACAAGGCTTTGGGGTATGTTATTCGGGTAGTGTGTATCATTATCCTATTGTTTTGTTTATCTTTGATATACATGTTATTACTGAATAATGACGTGATATGATTATTCAGGTGAGGTTTGTTAGCTGCATAAAATCACAGTACTCAACTGATATATTCGGGAAAAGATTTTCGATAGTCTATTCACCCCCATCTAGACTATCCTATGAGTATCTCTGACCTACAATACTTTATTCAGGAAGGGCGTATCACTCGGCGGTTAATCCAACCAGGTATTAACCTGACAAGGGCTTTAGGGCATGTAAGCTACATAAATTCACAGCTGAGGTTACTCAACCGATACATTCAGGAAAATATTTTATACAGTCTATTCACCCCCTCCCCCCTCTAGACCGTCCTCTGAGTATTTGTGACCAACAGTAACCTAAGCGTATATTAGAAACCTATTGTTTTGTTTATCTTTGATATACATGTTATTCCTGAATAATGACGTGACATGATTATTCAGATGAGGTTTGTTAGCTGCATAAAATCATAGCTGAGGTTACTCAACTGATATATTCAGGAAAAGATTTTAGACAGTTTATTCACCCATCCCCCCTCTACACTGTCCTCTGAGTATCTATGACTGACATTACTTTATTCGGGAAGCACATATCACTCGACGGGTTGTCCAACTAGGTATTGCCCTAAAAAGGGATTTTGGGTATTTTATTCGCGTAGTATGTATCTATACCCTATTGTTTTGTTTATCTTTGATATACGTGTTATTCCTGAATAATGACGTGATATGATTATTCAAGTGAGGTTTTTAGCTGCATAAAATCACATTTGAGGTTTCTCAACTGATATATTCAGGAAAAGATTTTAGACAGTCTATTCACCCCCCTATGGACTGGCCTTTGAGTATCTCTGACCTACAATACTGTATGTAAGCTGCATAAATTCACAGCTAAGGTACCTCAACTGATACAATCAGGAAAAGATTTTATATAGTCTCACTACACCATATATGGGTTTCAGCAACACCTGAAAAATTGTGTTCAAAAGTCCAAATAGTGTAGCTGAAGGCAAAAAAACAGGCTACGGCTACACTTTGACCAAATTTGAAGGTGTTACAAAAACGGTCGCAACCATAGGGGTCTAAGGTAACACTTTTCTTGTTTTTGGTAACATGTGAAAAAAGTGTAACAATAGACCCATATGCCAACACTTTTCTTGTCTGTGCCTACATTAGATTTTGTGTTGCTGTAGACTTAAGGCCACACTTTTATATATTTAGTGACACAAATGTTGGTGTAGCTGTAGACCTATGCTAACACTCATGAGGTCTAACGTAATATTAAATTGTGAAACACTTTGACATCTTTACCAACAACTTTAACACTATGGATACACTTATATATGAACAGTTCTAACTTTTGCCAATACACTTTTAATCTTTGCCAACACAATTTTTATAATTTGCTAAGAGAAAGAATTATAATTAGAATCTATGGCTACATTTTTGCAGTTTTTTACCAATATTTTTCATAGTATAAAGCAACATGTTATATTGGAAAATATTTATTACCATAAAACAATCAATACCATTTAAACACTGTCAACCATAACAACATCCAAAATACATGACTGCCAAAAATTCAATCCATAATGAAACAGCCAAATGCGCTTACATAACCCAACATCCAAAATCTAACTTAAAATGCCATTCAACAATTAGCTTAAGTACTATTTAATAGCTAAGAACAAGTTATCATTGCAATAAATAAATATAACAAAACTACTTGAGTCACTTAGCTAGCACAAATATAAAATGACGAGATCAGTCAAGGAGTGACATTGTCATCCCCACATGTCCGCCACATAGTGATCAGCAACTTGAACGGATGGTGATACTGAAGACTTCGACTTTGGTTCCTTTTTCTGAATAAGTCTCCCAAATAGATAAGATGGTCGGTGTTCTTTGCCATCATGATTCAATTTAATAGCAGCCTCAACGCCTTCAGTTTCAAGAGCTTTCTTAACATCAGCCTGTAAATAAAAGTATCAAGTCTTTCCCTCAATAATCAACAGAAACATAAAATACAAATAATAACAATAATGGAAAATTATCTTAATTCCTGCTTCATAAGTCAACTACCCGATTAACAAAATAACAATATGCAACACATCTAAAATTTTAGTAAAATTGTAAAACAATATATACCAATACCAAACATAAAAGCAATATATAAGTAGAATTGTACTTATCAACCATGGCCATCAAAAATATCAACCAAGGCCATCTAAAATTTACAATAAATAGGACATCAGTAGTAAACTTTGGTCATTCATACCTCCCTCCCAATGTAGCGTTTTATCAACATATCATTCCAATCAAGCTCTTCCTGTAACAATCCACATATTCAAGAAAGTTATTTACTAAGTAGGGTTATTACGCCGACCAGTCGAGCCTAGTCGGTGGGTGGTCAGATAAGTCGACAAGGTATAAATAATAAATAATAAAATTATAATATATATATATATATATATACATGTTTGAATATTTCTAACATATCTAGTAATCTTATTGTTATTAATACACAGTAAGGATTGATAGCCTTTCGTCTTTAACAGAGCTGAGCAATCCTTTTTGTTGACAGTTGACACAGCAAGGGGGTTAAATGTGGTGCATAAGACAAAGAAGATATCTAGTAAACTCAGTGTTATACGCAAATTCAATCGTCATAAAACAACTAAAACATGCATATAATAACAAGATTCAAACTTAAGACAATCTGCCCTACCATGAGGTGTTCATTCATTCGAAAAACTCCACCATTTGTAATCTTTCCACAAAATTACACATCAACTTCACTTTGTTGTTAGGATCAGGCAATGTTCATATTTCCATGCCAGATTAGTTGCCATTCTACTTCATCAAACAAAAACACAGCAAACCTCATTGTACAGATTTAAGAACAAAACAAAATAGTTAAACATATTTTATATTAAAAACAGATTTATAAGAGATCTGTTTCCAGAGTGCTTGTTTGTGTGTATATATGTAAATGAGAAGTGTGATCTGAGAAAGGCGGGAAGGATAACATCAGTATATTACCTTCTTGATTAGTGGTAAAGGTTCGGATAAAGGCAGCAGATCTAGAAGAATTAGGCTACAACTCCTTATGACTCTTTTGATCACATAATCAATTTCGAACTGTTAAAATTGATATTGATTTCAAAATTCTAAAATTAAGAGTAATTATATGAATCAAGCACTGGCTGTTAAAATATTACAACATCCACAATGCTTGCAACACTATTAGGTGTCTGGGTAATTAAAAGCTTCTCATCTATAGAAACTCTGAGATTCCTCAAACAATGTTTGAAAGAGAAAAGACAATGGGTAAAATATACACCTTGAATCTTAACCTCCAATTCCCTTTCCATGATTTGTTCTGTGTTAATCTTTTTACGAAAGGGTAGAATCACCTTTATTATGAATTTAGAGTACTGAACCCTTTAATCAACAATAATCTTGGCATTCGCCTTGTCCTGGATCTGATTACAAACCTACAAGCATGCAATTTTTTTGACAAATAGGACATGCCTCAGCAAAATCTTCCTTTGACATCTTAGGATACCTAATATCAAGAAACCAGAGGAAATAAGAATTTTAAACTTCAAGAAACATGAAAGAAGCACAACTGAGTGGCAGAATAAGAAAGAAACATGAAAGAAGCACAATTTTAAACTAGTTATCGTTTATCTATTATAAACAGAAAGGCAACAGTAAGTATGTTCGAAGAAGAAAAAAATATTACATTTATGTGTTTCACGGATGAACTCGTCAATAGGACATTTTTATAGCTAAAGAACAATTATTTTTTTATACACACAAAAAAAAGATAATATTTGCAACTATAAAGTTCTAAAAAGAAGCTGCTAGCAAATGTGCAGCATGTTCATTATGCACAAAAAATAAACGAATTGTTGAGCTTAATAAATAATCAAATTATAGCATTATTATTTTCAATACTCTCAGTCCAAGTATATTCCCGCACACGACAGGCATACCAGGTTCTCATACATGGTTCACAATACCATGATGAATATTTCCATAAAAGTCATCAAGTCATTGCTATGTATCATTCATACTAATAGACTCATGTCACACTCCCTTTGCTCAATTCACAAAGCTTTTTAGTTAAATCTTGATCGAAATCAGAATTATGTAGTTTACTTCGGTCTAAACAAAACTCTATCGTGAAAAAATTATGTACTCGCATCAAACAAACATACCTCTGCTGTTGGGATCATCCCTAAAGTCCAACAAAAAAAAGCACGCAGTTCTCATTTCCTTTTGCTGCTGCTATATGCTGCATAAAATAGACACATGAAAAATAATATATCAGAAAGTTGGTTGATTTACTAAATGTGTTTATCGCATAGAAGCAGGAATATACTTACTAATGTTGTCCTTCCATTATTATCAGATTCAATAGCAAATCATCTCCTTTAACATTACATTTAGGGGAAGATCCATTCTTCCACGAGCAAGTATGTTTTCAGTCTCTAGCAAAACTCCCTCCATTACAGGGTCCTTTAATTCCTTCAGGTGCTGACATTAACGAATTTACAGGAAAAAAGGTTTACCAATGTCTTTTATAATTCCAAATTTTATACGGCCCTTTTATAAATAAAGGATATACTCATAGGCCTGAAGAAGATTATTCAAGATTATTGTCCCGTCTCCAACATTGGCCTGAACAATGCTCAAGAATGTGGCACGATTCAAACGCAATAGTTGGCTTAATCACTTCGTTCTCACCGTGAAAAGTTGAAGTCAATAACAAAGTACACCAATCTCACCACAGAGATCACCGGTTTTGGCTTCTCCATAAACTTGCAATTTTATTGTAGCGATTTAGTTGGTCTTTAAAATTTTAGCAGAATAAAAATGTATCTTTATGGACAATCTATATCAAACTCGCCTATTCACATTTAGTGCACCGGATAACCCTTCCTTTAGCATTCCTTTGGCATTGATGACACATATTCGATTCAAGAAATCCCTGCAAAACATTAAAGCAATACTCACCATACAAAGTACATAAAGATTGAATAAGCCAAATAATGTACTTAAATACACATACTAGTGATGAAAAGAAGTCAATCTATGACATTTCTAATTGCCTACTTTAGCATCCATTTTTAGCCCGATTCTGGGCTTTGCTACATTCTATTTTTTTGCTTTCTTCTCTCTAGATGTATATCGCTCCTCTCTGCTCTTCTTTAACATCTCTCCTTCATTATTCAACAGAGGAGCGTGGGACAATAACGCCCATAGTAGCTCACCATGGCTAACAAAGCTTCTAAGATTCAACATGAATTACACCAGGATTGAACACGGCGAAAGCATTGTATGACCAGAACCATTAACACTTCATATCTCAAATTGAGAAAGGAGGAGCATCATATCTTATGCTGGTTCTTAAAACACCCAAATTTGTGGAGAGAAAGTGTAAAGATGGCTTCTTTGTATCTATCATAAGTACAAAGCCCTAACACCAAAATCCACATTTTCCTCTCCGAAGTCCAAATATATATTCCGTAGAAACTGCACAATAATTTTTCACGCAATGTAAAATTAAATCAATTAACACATATATTTAACAAAAGCGGCAAAATCACTAACCAATGACAAAAAGGTCTCTAGTTCTTCTCTTATGTGGAATTCCTATTTCCTGCAGAAGGTTCTTGTTGTGCGTACAGGAACCAAAGGAAACCGCGGCGGCGAACAGTGGTCTGGGGAGGTGTGAGCAAAATGACTCAGTCACGACGATGGCTGGGCAACTGCTGTAGGAAGACGGCGGCACAGGCGGTTGCTGTGTCAATTGATGGAGGAGCGGTTGTGGCTGCGAAATTTCTAGGACGAGCAACAGCATGACGACAATGGTGGGACGTTTGTTGCAGGCAACGGCGCTGAGATGCTATGATGTGAGCGAGCGAGATATGCGAGGTGCGAACGACCGGTTACAATACCGTGAGCGAGCGAGTGATTGAAAGGATTCACGTTTTGATGCCAGTGTATAGTACGTTTCTATCTGCGTGAAATTGAAAGAGAGATGGGAGAGAGAGGGAGAAGACTGAAGAGGGAATAGGAAGAATAAGGGTTTTTTATCTGAGTTAAGAATAGGCACCCAAAATTGAGGGTTTTCCGTTTTGTGGTTTTATTTTTGTGGCGCAAATTGTCTAATGTGCCTATTAATTTAACATATTTGATTAATTGTCCAAATAATACATATCGGAGGTAGGACTGGGACATTTGAAACCGGGAACCGCGGAACCGATCCGAACCTCATCGGAACCGACGGTTCGGTTCGGTTCCTAGCAACAATTTTTTTTTTTTCGGTTCGGTTCGTACTGTTAGTGTTCGGTTCGGTTCGGTTCGCGGTTCCTGTCCGTTTTATAGAGGAACCGATCTGAACCGCAAGGAACCGTCTGAACCGCACCGAACCGGGAAACTGACCCTCTGAATATAATATAATATAATATATTCTTATTAAACATAATTAATATAATATAATATAATATAATATAATATAATATAATATAATATGATATATTCTTAATAAAATAAAATATAACATAATAAATTTCGTCCGAACCATGCAAAATCGGTTCCGGTTCGGTTCGAGTTCGGTTCGGTTCCTGTGCGGTTCGGTTCCGAGTCGGTTCGGACAAAAAAACTGGCAAAACCGAACCGCGAAAAAACTATGCGGTTCGGTTCCGTTTCCTGTATTTTTCTCCCTGGAACCGAAAAGTCCCAGGCCTAATTGGAGGTACTTAATAAAAAGTATTTCTAAATAAGTACCTCAATATATAATTTTTGTTATAGTAAGAGTGGAGAATTTTTTATTTGGGGGAAATTATCCGTCCATTTGTTAGACAACCAAATATGATATGTATTTATAATAAAAATTTGTAATATAACTTAAAAATTTATTATCTATTAACAAATCTTAATTGAGTTTGTGTTTTTAGAGAAAGTGTGTTGAGTGAGTATTGACTACTGTGAATATATTGACCCGATAAAATTAAAAATAATTTATTTGCACCGCTTAAAATATTTTAGAAAGCCCGCCTATTTCTTTTAGAGTTTAGTTACATTTTTTTAATAGCAATGACTATACCAAATTTTATGTTAGCATAGATATTCAATTTAGTCTATGGTAACACTAATTTATATCAATAATAACATTAGAGAAATGTGTAGCCTTAAACCGAATTTGACTAATTTTAAGGCATCTAAGGCTACCCTTTTGCTTGTAACATCAAAAAAAAAATGTTGTTGAAAGCCATATATGGTATAGTGTCTATTCACCCCCTTCGCCCCTATAGACTGTCCTCTGAGTATTTGTGACCTACAGTAACCTAAGCGTGTATTAGTACCCTATTGTTTTTTATCTTTGATATACGTGTTATTCCTGAATAATGACGTGATATGATTATTCAGGTGAGTTTTGTTAGGTGCATAAAATCACAGCTGAGGTTACTCAATTGATATATTCAGGAAAAGATTTAGACAGTCTATTCACCCCCCTCTTTAGACTGTCCTCTGAGTATCTGTGACCTACAGTACTTTATTCGGGAAGCGCGTATCACTCGGCAGTTTGTCCAACAAGGTATTTCCCTGACAAGGGCTTTTGGGTATGTTATTCGGGTAGTGTGTATCATTACCCTATTGTTATGTTTATCTTTTATATACGTGTTATTCCTGAATAATGACAAGATATAATTATTCAGGTGAGGTTTGTTAGTTGCATAAAATCACAGCTGAGGTTACTCAACTGATACATTCAGGAAAAGATTTTATACAGTCTATTCACCCCCTTCCCCCTCTAGACTGTCCTCTGAGTATTTGTGACCTACAGTAACCTAAGCGTGTATCAGTACCCTATTGTTTTTTATCTTTGATATACGTGTTATTCCTGAATAATGACATGATATGATTATTCAGGTAAGGTCTGTTAGCTGCATAAAATCACAACTGAGGTTAATCAACTGATATATTGAGGAAAAGATTTTAGACAGTCTATTCACCCCCTAGACTATCCTCTGAGTATATGTGACCTACAGTAACCTAAGTGTGTATCAGAACCCTATTGTTTTGTTTATCTTTGATATACATGTTATTCCTGAATAATGACGTGACATGATTATTCAGGTGAGGTTTGTTAGCTGCATAAAATCATAGCTGAGGTTACTCAACTGATATATTCAGGAAAAGATTTTAGACAGTTTATTCACCCATCCCCTCTACACTGTCCTCTGAGTATCTATGACTGACATTACTTTATTCGGGAAGCATGTATCACTCGGCGGGTTGTCCAACTAGGTATTGCCCTGAAAAGGGCTTTTGGGTATTTTATTCGCGTAGTATGTATCAGTACCCTATTTTTTCTATCTTTGATATACGTGTTATTCCTGAATAATGACGTGATATGATTATTCAAGTGAGGTTTGTTAGCTGCATAAAATCACATTTGAGGTTACTCAACTGATATATTCAGGAAAATGTTTTATATAGTCTATTCATCCTCCCCCTGGACTGGCCTCTGAGTATCTCTGACCTACAATACTTTATTCAGGAAGGCGTATCACTCAGCGGGTTATCCAACCAAGTCTTGACTTGACAAGGGATTTGGGGTATGTAAGCGGCATAAATTCACAGCTAAGGTACTTCAACTGATACATTCGGGAAAATATTTTTTATAGTCTATTCACCCCCTTCGCCTCTCTAGACTGTCCTCTGAGTATTTTTGACCTACAGTAACCTAAGCGTGTATCAGTACCCTATTGTTTTTTTATCTCTCACATACGTGTTATTCCTGAATAATGATGTAATATGATTATTCAGGTGAGTTTTGTTAGCTGCATAAAATCACAGCTGAGGTTACTCAATTGATATATTTAGGAAAAGATTTTAGACAGTCTATTCACCCCCCTCTCTAGACTGTCCTCTGAGTATCTGTGATCTACAGTACTTTATTCGGGAAGCGCGTATCACTCGGCTGTTTATCCAACAAGGTATTGCCCTGACAAGGGCTTTTGGGTATGTTATTCGGGTAGTGTGTATCATTACCCTATTTTTATGTTTCTCTTTGATATACGTGTTATTCCTGAATAATGACGTGATATAATTATTCAGGTGAGGTTTATTAGCAGCATAAAATCACAATTGAGGTTACTCAACTGATATATTCACGAAAAAAATTATATAGTTTTTTCACCCCCTCTAGACTGTCCTCTGAGTATCTGTGACCTACAGTACTTTATTCAGGAAGGGCGTATGACTGGCGGGTTATCTAACCAGGTATTGACCTGACAAGGGCTTTCGGGTATGTAAGCTTCATAAATTCACAGCCGAGGTTACTCAACTCATACATTCAGAAAAAGATTTTATACAGTCTATTCACCCCCTACCCCCTCTAGACTGTCCTCTTAGTATTTGTAACCTACAGTAACCTAGGCGTGTATCAGTACCCTATTGTTTTTTTATCTTTGATATACGTGTTATTCCTGAATAATGACATGATGTGATTATTCAGGTGAGGTTTGTTAGCTGCATAAAATCACAGCTGAGGTTAATCAACTAATATATTCAGGAAAAGATTTTAGACAGTCTGTTCACCCCCACTCTCTAGATTGTTCTCTGAGTATCTGTGAACTACATTACTTTATTCGAGAAGCGCGTATCACTCGGCTGTTTATCCAACAAGGTATTGCCCTATCAAAGGCTTTTGGGTATGTTATTCGGGTAGTGTGTATCATTACCATATTTTTTTGTTCATCTTTGATATACATGTTATTCTTGATTAATGACATGATATGACTATTCAAGTGAGGTTTGTTAGCTGACGAAAATCACAGTTGAGGTTACTCAACTGATATATTCAGGAAAAGATTTTAGACAGTTTATTCACCCCCTTTAGACTGTCCTCTAAGTATCTATGACTTACAGGGCATATTACTCGGCGGGTTATCCAACCAGGTATTTACATGACAAGGGCTCTGGGGTATATAAGCTGCATAAATTCACATCTGGGGTAACTCAACTGATACATTCAGGAAAATATATTGGACAGTCTATTCTCCCCCCTCCCCCTCTAGACTGTCCTTTGAGTATTTGTGACCTAAAGTAACCAAAGTGTGTATCAGTACCCTATTGTTTTTTTATCTCTGACATACGTGTTATTCCTGAATAATGATGTGATATGATTATTCATGTGAGGTTTGTTAGCTGCATAAAATCACAACTGAGGTTACTCAACTGATATATTCAGGAAAAGATTTTAGACAGTCTATTTACCCCCCCTTCTCTAGACTGTGCCCCGAGTATCTGTGACTTACAATACTTTATTATAGAAACGCGTATCACTCGGTGGCTTATCTAACCAGGTATTGCCCTGAGAAGGGCTTTGGGGTATGTTATTCGTGTAGTGTGTATCAATACCATATTATTTTGTTTATCTTTGATATACGTGTTATTCCTGAATAATGACGTGATATGATTATTCAGGTGAGGTTTGTTAGATGCATAAAATCACAGCTGAGCTTACTCAACTGATATATTCAAGAAACGATTTTAGACGGTCTACTCATCCCCTTCTAGACTGTCCTTTGAGTATATGTGACCTACAGTACTTTATTCGGGAAGCGCGTATCACTCGGCGGGTTATCCAACCAGGTAATGCCCTGACAAGGGCTTTGGGGTATGTTAGCTGCATAAAATCACAACTGAGGTTACTCAACTGATATATTCAGGAGAGAATTTTAGACAGTCTATTTACCCCCCCTCTAGACTGTCCTCTGAGTATCTGTAACCTATAGTAACCTAAGTGTGTATCAGTACCCTATTGTTTTGTTTATCTTTGATATATGTGTTATTCCTGAATAATGACGTGATATGATTATTCATGTGAGTTTTGTTAGCTGCATAAAATCATAGCTGAGGTTACTCAATTGATATATTCAGGAAAAGATTTTAGACAGTATATTCACCCCCCTCTCTAGACTGTCCTCTGAGTATCTGTGACCTACAGTACTTTATTCGGGAAGCGCGTATCACTCGGCGGTTTATCCAACCAGGTATTTCCCTGACAAGGGCTTTTGGGTATATTATTCGGGTGGTGTGTATCATTACCCTATTGTTATGTTTATCTTTGATATACGTGTTATTACTGAATAATGACGTGATATGATTATTCAGGTGAGGTTTGTTAGCTGCATAAAATCACAGTTGAGGTTACTCAACTGATATATTCAAGAAAAAAAATTAAATAGTCTATTTACCACCTGTAGACTATCCTCTGAGTATATTTGACATACAATACTTTATTCAGGAAGGGCATATCACTGGCGGGTTATCCAACCAGGTATTGACCTGAGAAGGGCTTTCGGGTATCTAAGCTGCATAAATTCACAGCTGAGGATACTCAACTGATACATTCAGGAAAATATTTTATACAGTCTATTCACCCCCCCTCTAGACTGTCCTCTAAGTATTTGTGACCTACAGTAACCTGAGTGTGTATCAGTTCCCTATTGTTTTGTTTATCTTTGATGATATACGTGTTATTCCTAAATAATGACGTGATATGATTATTCAGGTGAGGTTTGTTAGGTGCATAAAATCACAGCTGAGGTTACTCAACCGATATATTTAGGAAATGATTTTAGACAGTCTATTCACCCCCTAGACTATCCTCTGAGTATATGTGACCTACAGTAACCTAAGTGTGTATTAGAACCCTATTGTTTTGTTTATCTTTGATATACATGTTATTCCTTAATAATGACGCAACATGATTATTCAAGTGAGGTTTGTTAGCTGCATAAAATCACAGCTGAGGTCACTCAACTGAATTATTCAGGAAAAGATTTTAGACAGTCTATTCACCCATCCCCCCTCTAGACTGTCCTCTGAGTACCTATGACTGAAAGTACTTTATTCAGGAAGCACGTATCACTCGGAGGGTTGTCCAACCAGGTATTTCCCTGACAAGGGCTTTTGGGTATATTATTCGCGTAGTATGTATCAATACCATATTGTTTTGTTTATCTTTGATATACGTGTTATTCCTGAATAATGACGTGATATGATTATTCAAGTGAGGTTTGTTAGCTGGATAAAATCACATTGAGGTTACTCAACTGATATATTCAGGAAAAGATTTTAGACAGTCTATTCACCCCTCTCTGGACTGGCCTCTGAGTATCTCTAACCTACAGTACTTTATTCAGGAAGACGTATCACTCGGCGGGTTATCCAACTAGGTATTGACCTGACAAGGGCTTTGGGGTATATAAGCTGTATAAATTCACAGCTAAGGTACCTCAATTGATACATTTAGGAAAAGATTTTATATAGTCTATTCACCCCCTTCTCCCTCTAGACTGTCCTCTGAGTATTTGTGACCTACAGTAACCTAAGCGTGTATCAGTACCCTATTGTTTTTTATCTTTGATATACCTGCTATTCTTGAATAATGACGTGATATGATTATTCAGGTGAGTTTTGTTAGCTGCATAAAATCACAGCTGAGGTTACTCAATTGATATATTCAGGAAAAGATTTTAGATAGTCTATTCATGTAATACCCGGTTGTAATTCAATCATTGTCATTCAGTAATTATCATTCAGTAATTGTCACTCAGTAATTTTCACTCATTATTAATCATTCATCATTCATATTCATTCATTGTATTCACCGTTCAGAGTAATTTGCATAGTGTATCGGTTATTATTCATCCTTCAACCCGGTTGCAGAGTCGGGCCGAGCGTATCATCATTGTCATCTTTGTTGTGGGCTGTGTGTGAGGAGAAGCACATGCTACGTACTCTCCTTAGCGCGCGCTAATTGAGTACGGATAGCGCACTCTACCTCTTAGTATTAGCGCATGCTATGCAATCAGTGTTGTACGCTCTAATGTCGATCAGGCAGAGTCCAGTGGGTACTGGACTGAATTGGAATAATTCATAGCGCACGTTATGAGTAGATGTGTATGCTAATGGTGTAGTAGAGCACGCTATCGCGAGCAGATCAGAGGACCGAACGTTTTGGACTTCACTTACTGGACATCAGATATTCAGTTAGCGCACGCTAACATTTTGGGTTAACGCACACTATTGGGAAGGCGTTAGCGCACACTACCAAGTTTGTAGCGTATGCTAACGAGGCAGTAAGAGCTCACTGGACTGTCCGGTTAACTCGCTAGCGCACGCTAAATATCAGGGCTTTAGCGTGCGCTAAACTGGAACAATATAAATAGGACAGTCAGCCCATTTTTCGTCATTTCTCACTTCTCATTTTGTTTTTGGGAGTTTTCGGGCGATTTCGGATGATATAGAGAGATCTCTTCGAGCTGCATCCACCTATCAACATCTTCAAGCTTCTAAGTTGGATTAATCATCACCTTATCCTCTCCAACACATCAAATCAAGGTAATTATTTCTTGAATATAGAAATTCGGAGTTAAAGTGTTTTCCTTCCGATATCTTCGTGTGAGCATGCTATGATGTTGTGATATGTTAGATATAGATTATATACCGTGAATACATGTATTCCTACGAATTTATTGTGTATATTGCATACTTGACGAAAATTTGGGGAAATATTCAAGAACCCTTGGGGTTTGACTTTGGATATTTTAGGGGGTTTCCGATTAATGTTGTCGTAACCTTGAGTTGTGGTTCCTATTGGATCATTGATGTCGTTAATAAAGTTCTGATTGGATTGACTTACTTGAGGTTTGTTAGCTGCATAAAATCACAGTACTCAACTGATATATTCGGGAAAAGATTTTAGATAGTCTATTCACCCCCCCTCTAGACATCCTATGAGTATCTCTGACCTACAATACCTTATTCAGGAAGGGTGTATCACTCGGCGGGTAATCCAACCAGATATTGACCTGACAAGGGCTTTAGGGTATGTAAGCTACATAAATTCACAGCTGGGGTTACTCAACTGATACATTCAGGAAAATATTTTATACAGTCTATTCACCCCCTCCCCCCTCTAAACTATCCTACGAGTATTTGTGACCAACAGTAACCTAAGCGTGTATAAGAACCCTATTGTTTTGTTTATCTTTGATATACATGTTATTCCTGAATAATGACGTGACATGATTATTCAGGTGAGGTTTGTTAGATGCATAAAATCACAACTGAGGTTACTCAACTGATATATTCAGGAAAAGATTTTAGACAGTCTATTCACCCATCCCCCCTCCACACTGTCCTCTGAGTATCTATGACTGACATTACTTTATTCGGGAAGCACGTATCACTCGGCGGGTTGTCCAACCAGGTATTGCCCTGACAAGGGATTTTGGGTATTTTATTCGCGTAGTATGTATCAATACCCTATTGTTTTGTTTATCTTTGATATACGTGTTATTCCTGAATGATGATGTGAAATGATTATTCATGTGAGGTTGTTAGCTGCATAAAATCACAGCTGATATTACTCAATTGATATATTCAGGAAAAGATTTTAGATAGTCTAATCACCCCCCTCTAGATTATCCCATGAGTATCTATGAGCTACAGTACTTTATTCGGGAAGCGCGTATTACTCGGTGGGTTATCCAACCAGGTATTGCCCTGACAAGGGCTTTGGGGTATCTTATTCAGGTAGCGTGTATCAGTACCCTATTGTTTTTTTATCTATGACATACGTGTTATTCCTGAATAATGATGTAATATGATTATTCAGGTGAGTTTTGTTAACTGCATAAAATCACAGCTGAGGTTACTCAACTGATATACTCAGGAAAAGATTTTAGACAGTCTATTTACCACCCCTCTCTAGATTGTGCCCCGAGTATCTGTGACTTACAGTACTTTATTGTAATATCCGTATTTTTCTTTTCCTTGTATTTTCGTTTTTGGTGTATTTCTCGATCGTAGTGACCCTCGTGTATCTTTCAGTGTGTCTTTCCTGTCAACTGTTGAACTGTATTTTTGTTATTATTGTGCGAAACCGCCGTTTCGGGGTTGCCGTGGATCCATTTCGTATTATTAGTCCCCAAATATTGATTCCTATCGTTTTGTTCTCTTTCCGGATCATTTTTTATCATTTTGGGACCCAAAAGGGGGTATGGGCCGCGGCACAAGGTGTGTGCGCCGCGGCACACAAATTCCTTCAGTTGTTGGTCGAACAAATCAGATCAGTGTGCCGCGCACACCCATCCGGCCGCGCACAAGCAGAGCCAAAGGCCGCGCACACTGTCCGTGCCGCGGCACACTCGTGTGTCTTCGCGACCAAAACCCAATCAGACGGTGCCGCGGCACACGCAGGCTGTGCCGCGGCACAATGCCAAAACCTGGGAGTAATTTTTTGGCCTGTGCCGCGGCACACTTCGGCTGTGCCGCGGCACACAAAGCGGTAAACTGTGCAATCTCGCCCTGATTAGACGAGATCAGTCGTCTTCTCCTTCATTTCACCTGCGCGAGAGAGAGAGAGAGCTAAGGTGGGAATAACTTCTCAAGCATTCTTCATTCGGGAGTCGATTTTCATCATCTTCCTTCGGTTGTGAGGCTCGGATAATCAATCTAACGCATGTTCTACGGATCTTAGTTCTTGAATCTCCAAAGGTAATATTTCTAGAACCCTATTTTTGATTAATTTGGGGGTTTTGGGTTTTTCTTCGGATTCGTTCCGTTTTGTTGGTGGATTCATGATGAATACGATTAATATTGTTAGTATCTTTAGTTTTCTTACGGATTCATGGATATTTTGTGGATTTTTACGGAATCGAGAGGGTTTAGTTGTGGTCCGCCCTCGTTGTTATTTTTGGTACGAATATACATGAATCGTAGGCGGGTTTCCGGGTGTATTCCATTTCCATAATCGTTTAGAAGTGGTTGTGATTGTGCTATTCGAATCGTTAGGTTCATTTTCGTCGGTTCCTCGCGGTTGTGCTTGATTCTTCTGTTCCGTTCGTGTCATTGTCTATTTAATCGAGGCAAGTATCCTTATGAACTTACGATCTTGACATAGTAGTTTTGTATGAGAAATTGTGTGTGTGTGTATGCTCACTACGGGTTAGATCCGACGGGGTCTCGGTAGGGCTCCACGAAGCTGTGGAACCGCGAGCTTGCTTTTAACCACTGTGGGTTAGATCCGACGGGGTCTCGGCAGGGATCCACGAAGCTGTGGGTCCGCGGTTAATTGTGGTGCATTTTTACAAATGCGGTTTGATCATTGGCATTTCCGGAAATGAGTGTTTTGGAACTATGTTTTCTTGAATTGCATGCATTACTATATGTGTAAGATGTAAGTCGTTCATCTGGTTACTTGTACTAGCGTAATTGCTAACCCCTCTGGGGACCCGCTTTGGGGAAATTCGTTTTATGAATTTCAGTCGTTCATCGAGACGAGCGGGCTACTGACCAAGATATGCGGATGATGGTCATGCGTGATGATTGTGCACAAGTGGTGTATTGTTTCTTTCTATCTTTTACCTTTGTGGTCTTTCAACTAATAGAAGTACTCGAGTACTTAAGAACTTTTACTTGTCGGGATTGTATTGTTGTTTATTATGTTGTGATGGATTATGGTGTCATGTTTGACCGGTTAAACCGGTGAATTATTTTGTTGGGCCTTTATGACGAGGTATTTTTCTGTTGTCTCTGTGAGTCGATGAGTATGATGCTTGTTCACTGGTGGGTCCCATGTAGGGATTCACGGCTACTGTAATATACCTCGGATATCCCGGGGTGTTACAGAAAATGGTATCGAGCAACTAGGTTTATGGATACCTAGGCTTGTCGGTTTATTGGGTCTTGTGGTGTTTTGTTTTGCACATCATCGTCACGCCGCCATGATTCCAGATTTACCAAAGGTCCGTAAGTTTTCCTTCCTCTGCTCATTATTTCCTTGTATCGTACCTTTGATTCTCGACTTGTGATTGTTCTTTTCTCGTACTTACCCTCGTATGGCTTTTGCTACTTATTTGACTCCGATGGATGCCGGAAGAGGTCGTGGTCGCGGTCGTGGTCGTGGACGCGGCCGGGACGTGGGGCAATGGTGGCGGCCCGTCGCAGATCTTCGAGTCGCGATCGGCGACCGTCATAGCCATGCTTCTTCTCGAGCGTGCCGACCTCGGTATTGCGGCCGTTATGCAGCAAATGGTGAATCAAATGGCGGCGATAGCTCAGGCGGTTCAGAACCCGGATCGGGCCCACGCTAATCGGGGCGGAGCGGATCGTTGGCTCCAAGATGTTATCAAGATGCATCCTCCTCGCCGGAGCTTCGCACCCGATTGGCCGGGAAGGGTGGATCAAGGAGATATCTAAGGTCTTCGTTGCCACTAATCGTCCCGAGGAACGTAAAGTCCCTATTGCCCAATACTTTCTCACAGGGACCCTACGACCGGTGGGAGGCCGTTGGGCCCAAAGATCATGCTTCGTGGGCCGAGTTTCAAGAATTGATGGAGATCGAATATTGCCGTGGCCGGCCGATGTGCTCGGTACATGCTTTTATGATGCTCAACCGCGGATATCCCCGTATCTCAAGCCATTGCTGATTTTAACAAGGAGTTGGGTTATGTGAAGACCCAAGTTGTCGAGGAGAGCGACAAAATTTTCCATTTCTCCAGACGGATGAAGTTGCCGATTCGGGACTATATGTCGGGCTTGTATGCACTACCTTGAAAGATTACCAGAGCAGGCCCTTGCTTACGATATGTCCGTGACGGCGAGTGAGGCGGCCCGCGAGAGTAAGAAGCGTAAGTCCGCCGGAATTTTTCGGCCACAAAGGTGGGGTCAAAAATTTGATCGCTAACTTTTCCGCCGGTGGTGGCCCACTCGATCTACCGGGTTTCCCGTAGGCTGCTGCCCCTCCTCGAGAGGTGAAATGCTTTAACCGTGGACGCAGGCCACATCGGTTGTATCTGTCCGAACCCTTTGGCCGACGTGTAATCGCAGGTGGCCGGGTCACAAGGCCGTCAGGCCGAGAGGGAGAAAATCCTTGGTGCCCGGCTTCCATTCCAGCGCCTAGGGAACCAAGTGTGAATCAAGGATCGCTTTGCTCCTCAATCTCCGCCGAGTGCTAGTCGGGAGAGGTCGGGTCAGCCCCTAAGGGGGAGCTTCCAAAGGTCGGCTCAGCCCACCCGCGTGTCTATGAGATGCGGAGAGCCGATGACCCAGCGGCTACCGTGGCGACAGGTACCGTTTATATTCTTTCCCATCCTGTCAGTGTGCTTTTCGATTCCGGTGCTACGCATTCGTTCATATCTCTGGATTGTGTGCGCCGTTTGAGTCTCGACCGTTTGACGCCTTGTGAGCCCTTCATCGTTAAGCTTCCTAGCGGTGATAGGATCGTTGGTGATCAGGAGGTTCGAGACTGTTCTGTGTTTATTTGTGAGAGGGCTTGGCCCTCTAATCTTATTGTTGTGGGTATTTAGGGTGAGGACTTAATTCTCGGGTATGATTGGCTCGAGCGGCATTGTGCAATCATGAACTACCGCACGAGAATCATCACCATGTTAGCCGATGATGGCACCGAGCACTCTTTCGCCGGGCGAAAGAGGGGGAAACAGAAATTCGTTATTAACGCCTTGAAGGCGATGAGACTCCTGCGAAAGGGGTGTACCGGCTATTGGTGCTACGCCTTGAGGGCGGAGAGTGGTGGAGTCGAGCTTTCGTCGATTCCAATCGTTAATGAGTTTCCTGATATTTTTCCTAACGAGTTACCGGGATTGCCACCAGATCGTGAGGTCGAGTTCGCTATAAAGTTAGAGCCGGGTGCGGATCCTATTTCGAAGGCGCCCTATCGCATGGCACATCCAGAGATGTCCGAGTTGAAGAAGCAGTTGAGTGAGCTTCTTGAGTCGGGGTATGTTCGACCGAGCGCCTAGCCTTGGGGCGCACCGGTCCTGTTTGTGCGGAAGAAGGATGGTTCACTACGTTTGTGTATCGACTATCGCGAACTAAACAAAGTGACCATCAAAAGCAAGTATCCTTTGCCGAGAATTGACGACTTATTCGACCAGTTGCAGGGAGCTGCGGTATTCTCGAAGATTGATTTGAAATCGGGATACTATCAGCTCCGGGTGAGAGAGTCCGATGTGCCGAAGACAGCTTTTCGGACGAGATACGGACATTATGAGTTTGTAGTTATGCCTTTCGGGTTAACTAATGCGCCGGCGGTGTTCATGCAGTGATGAACAAAGTCTTTATCGAGTATTTGGATAAGTGTGTCGTCGTCTTCATTGACGATATTCTTATTTATTCGAGGAACGAGGAAGAGCATGCTCATCATTTGCAGATAGTGTTAGACATCTTGAGGGCCGAGCAACTCTATGCGAAGTTCTCGAAATGTGAGTTCTGGCTGACGGAAGTGATGTTTTTGGGTCACGTGATTTCAGCCGAGGGAGTTCGTGTAGATCCGCAGAAGATCGAGGCGGTATTGGATTGGGCACCGCCCAAAAACGTGAGAGAGCTCCGTAGTTTCTTGGGTTTGGCTGGCTACTACCGTAGGTTCGTCGAGGGTTTCTCGAAACTGGATCGACCACTTACACAGTTGCTCCAGAAATCCGAGAAGTTCGTCTGGAATGACGAGAGGCAGTTCAGTTTTGAGGAGCTGAAGAAGCGTTTGACTTCAGCTCCGGTTTTGGCGTTGCCATGTGGCAACGAGGGATTCGCCGTTTATAGCGATGCTTTGGGTCAGGGTCTTGGGTGCGTATTAATGCAGCACGGCAAGACCATTGCCTTTGCGTCGAGACAGTTGAGGCCGTATGAGCTTAACTACCCTACTCATGATTTGGAGTTAGCGGCAGTCGTATTTGCGCTCAAGATTTGGCGTCACTATCTTTTCAGCTCTACATGTCAGATTTTTACCGATCATAAAAGTCTGAAATACATATTTACTCAACGGGAGTTGAATATGAGACAGAGGAGGTGGTTAGAGCTGATTAAGGATTATGACCTCGAAATCCTTTATCATCCGGGCAAGGCGAACGTCGTGGCCGACGCCTTGAGTCGGAAACCGATTGCATTGCGATCGCTTGAGATCCTTACGCCTCACCCGAGCTCACTGTAATACCGGTTGTAATTCATTCATTTTCATTCAAGAATTATCACCGTAATTGTCACTCAAGATTTCTCACTCGTTAATAATCACTCATCATTCTTGATTCATTCATTTGTGTTCACCGTTGGCTTGTTGTAATCGTATATCGCCACCGATCGGCATGTCATCTCCGTTTAGAGACCGACGGAGTATTGTTGTTTTCATCGTGATTGGTAGTCGTATCTTTGGGGCTTCATCGGTGGCTTGTTTTAGACTTGTTCATTTTCACATTCGTATGTTATGTCGGATCATTCATCACCGTAGCGAGGAATCGGAGTTATCGGAATTTTCAACTTGGCCAAAGATCGAGTTACGGCCGTAAGGACTTTGGGTTACGGCCGTAACAAGGGTTCGTGTTTTCGTGCCATTTGGACGAAGGGATTTACGGCCGTAAGGTCTTGTGGTACGGCCGTAAGTCGGCGTGCACGGCCGTAAGGTCGGGCTTACGGCCAGACGCGCTGGTCAAAGCAGGCTACCGAGACATTTTTGGCCGAAGGTGAGTTACGGCCGTAAGGAAGGTGAGATACGGCCATAAGTGGTGTTCGTGAATTTTGGCTGTTGTCGACCAAGGTTGACTTACGGCCGAAAGGGTTGCGGCATACTGCCGTAAGTCGAGGAAGGTACGGCCGTAAGGCTTGGGCTTACGGCCAGACGCGCAGTGTGTACCGGTCGTTTTCGACGAAGAGGGCTTGCGCCCGTAAGTTTGGCCGGATACGGCCGTATCATCCGAGTTACGGCCGTAAGGTGTGCGGTTACGGCCGTAAGGGTGTCGACGGATGTTTTTGACGAAGGCGGGTTACGCCCGTAACTCAGGATCGGTTACGGCCGTAAGTTTGTCGGCAGGCTTTCGGACGAAGCCGAGTTACGGCCGTACGAGTTGGCCGGTTACGGCCGTAGGGCCGTTGACTTGGAAAGTTACGGCCGTAAGAGGTCCGAGTTACGGCCGTAACTTCCGGCAGTATTTAATGACTTGGCCGGGTCATTTCTCCTCACTTCTTCTTTTTTCCTTCTTCATCCGAGAGAGAGGGTTGAGAGAGAGATTTTATCATCATCAATCACTTGAGTGTGTAATCTTCATCATCTTCATTCCTTTGAGAAGCTTGGATACTCGTTTTAACTCGTGTTCTTCGGATCGTAGTTGTTGGATCTTCAAGAGGTAATTTCTTCAACACCTTGGATTTCGATTTTGTGTTGAGTTATGATGTTTTGGACGTTATAATCATGTTATATGAAGGGATATGTATATGATTATGAGTTTGTATAAGGATTCATTGTATTATTGAGAGATTTATTCAAGAACACTTTGAATATCGAGTTGGATTTGGGGATTTCCGATTAATTGTTGTTATAATCACGTTTTGGGATATTCATAACGGATTATTGATCGTAATGGAGATGTTTTGTTGTTTTGAAACACTTCTTGGGGATTTGAAGTTGGTATTATTGAGGTTTAGTGGTAATCAATCAAAGTTGGCCTCAAAGTGTTCGATATAATGCCCCAATGAACTTGGTTTAATCGTATCGACGTCTTGAGTTCGTTATATTCGTGTTTAATTCGTTATTGATCGGATTGTTGGCAATTGTATTGAATTAAGGTTGTTCGAGCGACCGGTATCTTGGTTAGGACGTTGTTCGTGGACGGACATTCTTCATCGTTGTTGTGTAAGTTAATTCTTACTCGGTTAAAAGGATATTCATACCTTTTGTTGTTGATTATTCATAATCATAACTCATTCATCATTGTATTAATCATATTAAAACTTGTTATTGTCAATTAATCACTTCACCATAAGGAGCAGCGGTTCCAATCTTTTCGTTGAGCTATCATTCATTTCATTATTACTCTCATCTCGGTGAGTCATTCTTGACTTTGTCGATTATTACTTATTCATTGATATTCATTACGGTCATTCTCGCTCATATGACCTTCTCGGGTTCATATTGCGTGGTCCGGGTGTGGTGTGGAATTTTTAGTCGGGCACACGATGGTTATTGTATTGGGTTCACCGATACATTAGACCGCACACACGGAAAGCGTTACACCGTGAGACTAATTAGGTACACTGACGGGTGTTGTACACTCACACGTAACATTACGCGCATTATGATACTCCTCTCCAAACGTAATTCATAGCTAAGAATATTTCATAACTTCGCTAATCATAATTGTGTATTTTCAACCCTTGAGGATTGTTGTTCTCAGATAATCGACCCGTTTGGGGATATTATTTTTCGTGTCATGGCAAGGCAAAGGCGCAGGAGAACACGTTGACGGCGGGAAGTCCTGGTGATACTAGAAGGGGGCCCAGTCTTTGATCATTTATTCATCATTCATGTTTTCTTTATTTATTCCGTCGCAGACATTCCGTTCGAATACTCATTTCATTCAGTGTCGTGTATTTTATCGTCACATAAGATACACATGTATTCTATATTATCCAGGTGTGTTGTATGAAACTCCTACTCAAGTAATTGATGTTATAATGTGGTTCGGTACTACATTTACCCCGTGTAATTCATCCTTTTCCATTCGCCCGGTGGGTCCCCTGGGGTCCACGGACCGTAATATCCGCCTAGTTTGGGGTGTTACAGAGTTGGTATCGAGCGTGGTTTTGAATACTACCCTCCAAGTCATGTCTCGCTTGAAATCATCGTCATCGGACTAGTATCATTGACTTTCGCCACGTGTGACTCGTGCAAATGCCGAGCCAATCGTATCAAGAATCGTAAGATTTCTAATGCCATGGTATAATTTCTGGCATTAATCATTCATTCATAATTCATCAGTTAACAATCCTCAATCATCATTGTCACTTTGATCAGGACGGTCAGGTTAACTCATTAATCACTCAATTCATTTCATTATTCAGTTGTTGATTAGAAAGATCAAATCATTAATCTTGTTAACTCATTCAAGATAATCATTTCAGTAACTTCATCAGATAATCATGTCACGTCAATTAATCATTCATGTAATCGCTGTATTGGAGCGTGTATGCTCATTTTCATCATTTCATAATATAATCACAACGTGATATTCATGCGGGAAATATAATCATCATGTGACTTTCCTACTTCAGTATGGAAAGAGCTGGCAGAGGATGAGGAGGATGAGGCCGTGGAGCGGGCCGAATCCCGAGAACTCGTGCGAACACACGTGCAAATGCCAGGAATAATGCTAACTCATCGAGCAGTGACGCTGCCACTCATTCACCTGGACGCGATCATTCACTATCGGGGAGTCGTACCCGGGACACGGCTCAGTCAGAGGGTGTCCGGGTTGACCCACTCGCATTTATGCAGGGCATGATGGCCCAAATGACCCAGATGGCTCAGTTGATGGAGACGATGCATAACTCCACTACTCAGAATCAACAGGCTCCTCCGCCGCCACCTCAGAGGCAAGAGAGGAATGTGAGCAATATCATCGGCGACATCTCTCGCGCAGGCCACCGACTTTCAAGGGCTCGTCGAGCCGGCAGATATTATTCATTGGCTCGAACATTTCGAGAAGTTGTTTGTTATGGTGGAGTGTCCTAAGGACACAAAGTTTCGTTGCGGCTTACTACCCGGGTAAGAGCGCTCATTCTTGGTGGTTGTCGTTGAAGCCCACCGAAGGATCTTGTACATGGGATCGATTCAAAACTCTCATGATGGAGAGGTATTATCCGGCCCCACTCAGAGAGGCCAAGCCGTCGAGTTACTCACTCCCGACCCCTCATCGACGAGGATGTTCTCGCCATTGCCGAAATTTCAGAACTTCTTCCGTTCGCCTCATCTATCATTCATTCCGAGGCGGATAAGATTAAGTATTTCAAAGAAGAGGTCAAACCCCATATGAGACTTCATTGCTCAATCATAATTGCACCACGTTGGTGAATTCATTGAGAAAGCTCTCACCTATGAGCTTATCGCTAAAGAGATTGCTAAGCAAAGAACCTTCGTCGCTAGCAAGAAATCGAAGAATCGTAATCACCAAGGCGGTCCGACAACCTTCAAGAAACCCCGTGCGGGCTCGCTTCCGAGCGACCTCGTGTCGCCTAGACCCGCGGAATCTCGGTCTCGAGCGGCCGGTTCGGCCATCACCTGCTTTAATCGTGGGGAGCTTGGTCACCTCGGTACCAAGTGTCCTCGGCAGACTATCACGTGTCATAATTGTGGGATTGCCGGGCATAAGGCCCGCTTTTGCCGTAGGGACTCCAAACCTACTCGACGTCATCTCGTGCACCTAAGCGGTCAGTCGCAGTCAGTCGCCGCTAATCAGCGTCGTTTAAAACGACAGGAGCGACTAAAGGTGGAGCCTATAGCCAGCAGATGGGAGCGTCCGGTGCCGGGACTAGCAAGCCCCGGATTTATGAGATGAAGAAGACTGATGATCCCGAGGCCCGAATGATCTCAGGTACACTCGATATTCTATCTCAACCTGTGTGTACCCTTTTTGATACTGGTGCATCGCATTCATTCATTTCCGAGTCATGTTTGAGTAGACTACGTCTGGTTAGTGCTACTAGTTGTGAGCCTTATGTCATCGGCCTACCTGATGGTAGACGAATTATCGGTAATCGTGAGATTCAGAATTGTCCGATTCAATTTCATGGTCGTGTATGGCCAGCAGACCTAATCGTGGTAGATTTGCCGAGGGACGACGTCATCTTGGGTATTGATTGGATGGATCATCATGATGCCATCATTAGTGTCCGTAAGCGTATGGTCACTATCATTTCGCATTTATGGGGTTGAATGTGTGTTTCAGGAGGTAATCCTTACTGCTCGTAAGGTCATTAATTTGATGAAAGCAGTAAGGTTACTCAATCAGGGATGTGTCGGTTATTGGTGCTATATGGCCAAAACCGAGAAGTCATCAGTAATGTTAACGGATATTCCGGTGGTGAGGGAATATGCCGATGTTTTTCCAGACGAGTTACCTGGTTTGCCTCCACAGAGGGATGTGGAATTCACGATTGAGTTGGAGCCTGGTACGTCCCCGATATCGAAGGCACCGTACCGGATGGCCCCGACCGAAATGCAGGAATTAAAGAACCAACTTGAGGAATTGTTCGAGAAGGGTTATATCCGACCGAGTGCGTCTCCGTGGGGAGCACCCGTGTTGTTTGTCAAGAAGAAGGATGGTTCATTTCGTTTGTGTATCGATTATCGGGAGTTGAACAGAGTGACAATCAAGAATAAATATCCCTTACCCCGTATTGATGATCTTTTAGATCAACTTCAGGGAGCTTCAGTATTTTCCAAGATCGACTTAAGATCTGGATATCACCAGTTGCGGATTCGAGAGTCGGATATCGCGAGGACGGCGTTTCGAACACGCTATGGTCATTATGAGTTCGTAGTTATGCCGTTCGGGCTAACTAATGCACCTGCGGTATTCATGGAATTGATGAATCGGGTTTTCATCGACTTTTTGGATCAGTTTGTTGTTGTCTTCATCGACGATATTTTGATTTATTCTCGTAGCCGAGAGGATCACGAGGTTCATCTTCATCAGGTTCTCGACGTGTTGAGACGAGAGCAACTTTTGGAAAGTTTTCCAAGTGCGAGTTCTGGATGTCCGAAGTGACTTTTCTCGGACATGTAATTTCATCAGACGGAGTTCGTGTCGACCCTCAGAAGACGGAGGCTATTCGAGATTGGTTACCTCCGAAGAATGTTAAGGAAATCCGGAGTTTCCTCGGATTAGCGGGTTATTATCGGCGATTTGTGGAAGGATTTTCCAAAATTGCTCAACCATTGACGAACCTTTTGCGAAAGGATAAGAAATACATGTGGTCCGACGCGTGTCAGCAGAGTTTTGAGGAACTCAAGAGCCGGTTAATGACAGCACCTGTACTTTCCTTGCCGCAGGGGACAGAGGGATTTGTGGTTTATAGAGATGCGTCCGGGCAGGGTCTCGGATGTGTGCTCATGCAGAACGGAAAGGTTATTGCTTATGCTTCACGGCAATTGAGACCTTACGAGGTTAATTATCCGACCCACGACTTGGAGCTAGCAGCCGTGGTGTTCGCTTTGAAAATATGGCGTCATTATCTTTATGGCGTTACCTGTCAGATATTCACCGATCATAAGAGTTTAAAGTATATATTTACTCAGAAGGAGTTAAATATGCGACAGAGACGGTGGTTAGAATTAATCAAAGATTACGATATCGAGATCCTTTACCACGGGCAAGGCGAACGTTGTCGCGACGCCTTGAGTCGCAAGTCCGCTCAGAGCAGATGCTTGCTCGCCTAACAGCCTGTAAGGAACTTCAAGAGGAATTCCTTAGACCCGAGATCGAGGTCCGGCTTCAGCGAGTTCAGTGGACACTTTGTATGTTAGAGATTTCATCGTCACTCGAGGAGGTAATCGAGAGAATCGAGTTCGACCCTTCATTGTTGCGCATCCGTGAGGATGTGGCTCAGGGGAAAGCCCTGGATTCGTGGTCCACGAGGATGGACTTTTGAGATTTAAGAATCGGTTGTGCGTCTGCGAATGACGAGTTGAAAAACTCGATTTTGAGAGAAGCTCATGCTACCCTTATTCTCGTTTCATCCGGGTCCAAAGAATATGTACAAGGACTTGAAATGTAATTACCGGTGGAGTAATATGAAGCGAGAAGTCGCAGAATTTGTTTCGAGATGCTTAACTCACAACAAGTTAAGATTGAACATCGGCGATCGGCGGTATGTCAAACCTCTCCCTATTCCGGAGTGGAAGTGGGAAGACATTTCTATGGACTTCATCACGAGTTTGCCGACGAGTCGTCGTGGCATGAATACGATCTGGGTGATTGTGGACCGCTTAACTAAATCAGCTCATTTCCTTGAGATCAAGGATACGTGGGGTCCTGAGAGACTGGCTCAGTTGTTCATCAAAGAGATAGTCAGACTTCATGGTACTCCTAAGAGTATCGTTTTCGATCGTGACGGACGATTTGTGTCTCATTTTTGGAAATCAGTTCATCGTGCTATGGGAACTCAGCTCAATCTCAGTACCGCTTTTCATCCTCAGTCCGACGGGCAATCAGAGAGGACTATTCAGACATTAGAGGACATGTTTAGGGCATGCGTTCTCGATTGGAAGGACGATTGGGAAGCCCAACTACCATTGATCGAGTTCACGTATAATAATAGCTGGCATGCTTCCATTAAGATGGCACCTTACGAGGCCTTGTACGGTCATCGTTGTCGGTCTCCTTTGTGTTGGGATGACTTGTCAGAATCAATCGGCACCGAGCCCGATATGCTTATAGCCGCCCGAGAGAAGGTAGCTTTAATCAGGAGTCGTATGTTGACATTTCGAGTCGTGAAATCTATGCGTATAATCGTCGTCGACCACTAGAGTTCGAGACGGGTGACCACGTTTTGGTCAAGGTATCCCCGAGTCGAGGTATTTTCCGTTTTGGGAAGAGGGGAAAGTTGAGTCCGAGATTTATTGGACCGTTTGAGATTTTGGATCGAGTGGGCGAGTTAGCTTATCGATTGGCTTTACCTCCGGCGTTGAGCCGAATTCATAACGTGTTTCATGTCTCTCAGTTACGGAAGTATGTTGCCGACCCGAGTCACATACTCCAGTTCGACGAAATCGAGATCGCCGACGATCATTCATATGAGGAACGCCCTATTCGAGTTTTAGAGCGGCGAATCAAACAGCTTGAGGAATAAGACTATTCCTTTGGTTAAAATTCATGGTCTAGACACGGAGTCGAAGAAGCTACAGGAAACCGAGGATAGTATGCGGGAGTTATCTCGAGTTGTTTGACCCTTAGTTTCGGGACGAAACTCTTTTAAGGGGAGTATGTAATACCGGTTGTAATTCATTCGTTTTCATTCAAGAATTATCGATCTGTAATTGTCACTCAAGATTTATCACTCGTTAATAATCACTCATCATTCTTGATTCATTCATTTGTGTTCACCGTTGGCTTGTTGTAATCGTATATCGATTCCGATCGGCATGTCATCTCCGTTTAGAGACCGACGGGAGTATTGTTGTTTTCATCGTGATTGGTAGTCGTATCGGGGCTTCATCGGTGGCTTGTTTTAGACTTGTTCATTTTCACATTCGTATGTTATGTCGGATCATTCATCACCGTAGCGAGGAATCGGAGTTATCGGAATTTTCAACTTGGCAAGATCGAAGTTACGGCCGTAAGGACTTTGGGTTACGGCCGTAACAAGGGTTCGTGTTTTCGTGCCATTTGGACGAAAGGACTTACGGCCGTAAGGTCTTGTGTGGTACGGCCGTAAGTCGAGCAGTGCGGCCGTAAGGCGATTCTGGCCGTCTGGCGTCGGCCAGCTACCGAGACATTTTTGGCGAAGGTGAGTTACGGCTGTAAGGAAGGTGAGAGACGGCCGTAAGTGGTGTTCGTGACTTTTGGGTGTTGTCGACCAAGGGTGACTTACGGCCGTAAGGGTTGCGGCATACGGCCGTAAGTCGAGGAAGGTATGGCCGTAAGGCTTGGCCGATTCTGGCCGTCTGTGCGGCAGTGCACAGTGGTTTGACGAGAGGGCTTGCGCCGTAAGTTTGGCCGGATACGGCCGTATCATCCGAGTTACGGCCGTAAGGTGTGCGGTTACGGCCGTAAGGGTGTCGACGGATGTTTTTGACGAAGGCGGGTTACGCCGTAACTCAGATCGATTACGGCCGTAAGTCTGCTCGGCAGCTTTCGGACGGCCGAAGTTACGGCCGTCTGAGTTGGCGGTTACGGCCGTAGGGCCGTTGACTTGGAAAGTTACGGCCGTAAGAGGGCCGAGTTACGGCCGTAATCTCCGGCAGATTTAATGACTTGGCCGGTCATTTCTCCTCACTTCTTCTTTTTCCTTCTTCATCCGAGAGAGAGGGTTGAGAGAGAGATTTTATCATCATCAATCACTTGAGTGTGTAATCTTCATCATCTTCATTCCTTTGAGAAGCTTGGATACTCGTTTTAACTCGTGTTCTTCGGATCGTAGTGGTTGGATCTTCAAGAGGTAATTTCTTCAACACCTTGGATTTCGATTTTGTGTTGAGTTATGATGTTTTGGACGTTATAATCATGTTATATGAAGGGATATGTATATGATTATGAGTTTGTATAAGGATTCATTGGATTATTGAGAGATTTATTCAAGAACACTTTGAATATCGAGTTGGATTTGGGGATTTCCGATTAATTGTTGTTATAATCACGTTTTGGGATATTCATAACGGATTATTGATCGTATTGGAGATGTTTTGTTGTTTTGAAACACTTCTTGGGGATTTGAAGTTGGTATTATTGAGGTTTAGTGGTAATCAATCAAGTTGGCCTCAAAGTGTTCGATATAATGCCCCAATGAACTTGGTTTAATCGTATCGACGTCTTGAGTTCGTTATATTCGTGTTTAATTCGTTATTTATCGGATTGTTGGCAATTGTATTGAATTAAGGTTGTTCGAGCGACCGGTATCTTGGTTAGGACGTTGTTCGTGGACGGACATTCTTCATCGTTGTTGTGTAAGTTAATTCTTACTCGGTTAAAAGGATATTCATACCTTTTGTTGTTGATTATTCATAATCATAACTCATTCATCATTGTATTAATCATATTAAAACTTGTTATTGTCAATTAATCACTTGATCATAAGGAGCAGCGGTTCCAATCTTTTCGATGAGCTATCATTCATTTCATTATTACTCTCATCTCGGTGAGTCATTCTTGACTTTGTCGATTATTACTTATTCATTGATATTCATTACGGTCATTCTCGCTCATATGACCTTCCGGGTTCATATTGAATTGCTGTGTGTGGCTGTGTGGTATTTTTAGTCTGGCTGACGATGGTTATTGTATTGGGTTCACCGATACATTAGACCGTGCACACGGAAAGCGTTACACCGTGAGACTAATTAGGTACACGGACGGGTGTTGTACACTCACACGTAACATTACGGGCGTACTATGATACTCCTCTCCAGCGTAATTCATAGCTAAGAATATTTCATAACTTCGTTAATCATAATTGTGTATTTTCAACCCTTGAGGATTGTTGTTCAGTATAATCGACCCCGTTTGGGGATATTGTTTTTCGTGTCATGGCAAGGCAAAGGCGCAGGGAGAACACGTTGACGGCGGGAAGTCAGTGATACTAGAAGGGGGCCCCAGTCCTTTCAGTCATTTATTCAGTCATTCATGTTTTCTTTATTTATTCCGCTGCAGACATTCCGTTCGAATACTCATTTCATTCAGTGTCGTGTATTTTATCGTCACATAAGATACACATGTATTCTATTATCCTGGGTGTGTTGTATGAAACTCCTACTCGGAGTAATTGATGTTATAATGTGGTTCGGTACTACATTTACCTTGTGTAATTCATCCTTTTCCATTCGCTGGTGGGTCCCAAATGGGGTCCACGGCACTGTAATATCCGCCTAGTTTGGGGTGTTACAGAGTTGGTATCAGAGCGTGGTTTTGAATACTACCCTCCAAGTCATGTCTCGTTTGAAATCATCGTCATCGGACTAGTATCATTGGACTTTCGCGTCACGTGTGACCTGTGCAAATGCCGAGCCAATCAGACCAAGAATCGTAAGATTTCTAATGCCATGGTATAATTTCTGGCATTAATCATTCATTCATAATTCATCAGTTAACAATCCTCAATCATCATTGTCACTTTGATCAGGACGGTCAGGTTAACTCATTAATCACTCAATTCATTTCATTATTCAGTTGTTGATTAGAAAGATCAAATCATTAATCTTGTTAACTCATTCAAGATAATCATTTCAGTAACTTCATCAGATAATCATGTCACGTCAATTAATCATTCATGTAATCGCTGTATTGGAGCGTGTATGCTCATTTTCATCATTTCATAATATAATCACAACGTGATATTCATGCGGGAAATATAATCATCATGTGACTTTCCTACTTCAGTATGGAAAGAGCTGGCAGAGGATGAGGAGGATGAGGCCGTGGAGCGGGCCGAATCCCGAGAACTCGTGCGAACACACGTGCAAATGCCAGGAATAATGCTAACTCATCGAGCAGTGACGCTGCCACTCATTCACCTGGACGCGATCATTCACTATCGGGGAGTCGTACCCGGGACACGGCTCAGTCAGAGGGTGTCCGGGTTGACCCACTCGCATTTATGCAGGGCATGATGGCCCAAATGACCCAGATGGCTCAGTTGATGGAGACGATGCATAACTCCACTACTCAGAATCAACAGGCTCCTCCGCCGCCACCTCAGAGGCAAGAGAGGAATGTGAGCAATATCATCGGCGACATCTCTCGCCAGAGGCCACCGACTTTCGAGGGCTCGTCTGAGCCAACAGATATTATTCATTGGCTCGAACATTTCGAGAAGTTGTTTGCTATGGTGGAGTGTCCTAAGGACACAAAGTTTCTATTGCGGCTTACTACCCGGGTAAGAGCGCTCATTCTTGGTGGTTGTCGTTGAAGCCCACCGAAGGATCTTGTACATGGGATCGGTTCAAAACTCTCATGATGGAGAGGTATTATCCGGACCCACTCAGAGAGGCCAAGCCGTCGAGTTACTCACTCCCGACCCCTCATCGACGAGGATGTTCTCGCCATTGCCGAGAAATTTCAGGAACTTCTTCCGTTCGCCTCATCTATCATTCATTCCGAGGCGGATAAGATTAAGTATTTCACAAGAGGTCGAAACCCCGTATGAGACTTGATTGCTCAATCATAATTGCACCACGTTGGTGAATTCATTGAGAAAGCTCTCACCTATGAGCTATTGCTAAAGAGATTGCTAAGCGGCAACCTTCGTGCTAGCAAGAAATCGAAGAATCGTAACTTGATCAAGGCGGTCAGACAACCTTCAAGAAACCCCGTGCGGGCTCTGCTTTTTCTGAGCGACCTCCTGTGTCGTCTAGACCCGCGGAATCTCAGTCTCGAGCGGCCAGTTCGGCCATCACCTGTTTTAACTGTGGGGAGCTTGGTCACCTCAGTACCAAGTGTCCTCGACAGACTATCACGTGTCATAATTGTGGGATTGCTGGACATAAGGCCCGTTTTTGCTGTAGGGACTCCAAACCTACTCAGACGTCATCTCAGGCACCTAAGCAGTCAGCCGTTCAGAGTCAGTCCGCTCAATCAGCGTCGTTTAAAACGACAGGAGCGACTAAAGGTGGAGCCTATAGCCAGCAGACGAATTATGAGATGAAGAAGACTGATGATACTAGAAGGGGGCCCCAGTCCTTTCAGTCATTTATTCAGTCATTCATGTTTTCTTTATTTATTCCGCTGCAGACATTCCGTTCGAATACTCATTTCATTCAGTGTCGTGTATTTTATCGTCACATAAGATACACATGTATTCTATTATCCTGGGTGTGTTGTATGAAACTCCTACTCGGAGTAATTGATGTTATAATGTGGTTCGGTACTACATTTACCCTGTGTAATTCATCCTTTTCCATTCGCCTGGTGGGTCCCAGTCGGGGGTCCACGACACTGTAATATCCGCCTAGTTTGGGGTGTTACATCGGCGAGCTTTAATTGAGTTAGATGTTGAGGTTCTGTTGCCGGGAACTGTCGGACAATTTCGTGCTTTGGAAATTTCGTCGTCTTTGATCGATGAGATTAAGCTGAAGCAGTTAGAGGACCCGATGATTACTCAAATCCGAGAGAACGTTCTTAAAGGAAAGTCTCCTGGATTTGTGATTCACGAAGATGGTGTTTTGAGGTTTCGGGGTTGGCTTTGTGTGTCGAACGACTCCGAGTTGAGACAGAGTATTTTGCGGGAGGCCCATGCTACACCTTACTCCGTTCACCCTGGTTCGAGTAAGATGTACAAGGACTTGAGAAGGAACTTCTGGTGGAATGACATGAAGGAGGAGGTCGCGCAGTTTGTAGCAAGGTGTTTGACTTGCCAGCAAGTCAAAATCGAGCATCAGCGACCGGCTGGACTTTTGCAGTCACTTCCCGTTCCGGAATGGAAATGGGAAGATATATCGATAGATTTCATTACGAGTCTGCCGAGATCGAGGTCGGGCATGAATATGGTATGGGTGATAGTCGATCGTCTGACCAAGTCGGCACATTTTCTGGGCATCAAGGACACTTGGGGCCCGGAGAAGTTAGCTCGTGTGTTTATCTCGCAGATCGTGAGACTTCATGGTACCCCGAAGTCTATTGTTTCGGATCGTGATGGCCATTTTGTATCGCACTTCTGGCAGGCGGTGCATAAGGCGTTGGGTACCCGGTTGTGTTTGAGTACATCTTTTCATCCCCAGTCAGATGGACAGTCGGAACGCACTATCCAGACGTTCGAGGACTTGTTGCGTGCCTGTGCTCTCGATTGGAGTAGTGACTGGGAGGAACATCTGCCGCTGATCGAATTCACGTACAACAACAGTTGGCACGTGTCGGTTCGGATGGCACCGTATGAGGCACTTTATGGGCGGCGATGTCGATCACCGATTTGTTGGAATGAGGCGTCCGATTTGGTCGGGACTGAGCCGGATGTCGTTCTAGAGACGAGGCGGAAGATAGAATTAATTCGGGAACGGATGTTGACTGCCCAGAGTCGACAGAAGTCGTATGCCGATGTCCGTCGTCGACCTTTGGAATTCGAGGTAGGAGACCACATTTTGCTAAAGGTGTCGCCGACGAAAGGAGTTTTTCGTTTTGGGAAGAAAGGAAAGTTGAGTCCGAGATTTATCGGCCCCTTTGAGATCCTCGAGCGAGTCGGTGGGTTGGCATACCGTTTGGCGTTACCTCCAGCCTTGAGTCATGTTCATAGCGTTTTTCATGTTTCCCAGTTGAGGAAATATGTCCCAGATCCTAGTCACGTCATCGATTATGGTGAGATTGATGTCGCCGAGGATATTACTTTCGAAGAGCGTCCTTTGAAGATTTTGGAGCATCGTAAGAAACGATTGAGGCATAAAACCATCCCTTTGGTCAAAGTGCAGTGGTCGAGGCACGGTGTCGAGGAGGCAACTTGGGAAACCGAGGATAGCATACGTGCTAGGTACCCGGAGTTGTTTGTTTCTTAAGTTTCGGGACGAAACTTATTTTTAGAGGGGTAGAATGTAATATCCGTATTTTTCTTTTCCTTGTATTTTCGTTTTTGGTGTATTTCTCGATCGTAGTGACCCTCGTGTATCTTTCAGTGTGTCCTTCCGGTCAACTGTTGAACTGTATTCTTGTTATTGTTGTACGAAACCGCCGTTTCTGGGTTGCCGTGGATCCATTTCGTGTTATTAGTCCCCAAATATTGATTCCTATCGTTTTATTCTCTTTCTGGATCATTTTTTATCATTTTGGGACCCAAAAGGGGGTGTGGGCCGCGGCACAAGGTGTGTGCGCCGCGGCACACAAATTCCTTCAGTTGTTGGTCGAACAAACTGTACTGTGTGCCGCGGCACACCCATCCGGTGCCGCGGCACAGTGCCAGGCCAGTGCCGCGGCACACCTGTCCGGTGCCGCGGCACACTCGTGTGTCTTCTGCGACCAAAACCCAACTGTACCGGGTGCCGCGGCACACGCAGGCTGTGCCGCGGCACAATGCCGAAACCTGGGAGTAATTTTTTGGCCTGTGCCGCGGCACACAAAGCGGTCAACTGTGCAATCTCGCCCTTATTAGACGAGATCGGTCGTCTCCTCCTTCATTTCACCTGCGCGAGAGAGAGAGAGCTAAGGGGGGAAGAACTTCTCAAGCATTCTTCATTCGGGAGTCGATTTTCATCATCTTCCGTCGGTTGTGAGGCTCGGATAATCAATCTAACGCGTGTTCTACGGATCTTAGTTCTTGAATCTCCAAAGGTAATATTTCTAGAACCCTATTTTCGATTAATTTGGGGGTTTTGGGTTTTTCTTCCGATTAGTTCCGTTTTGTTGGTGGATTCATGATGAATACGATTAATATTGTTAGTATCTTTAGTTTTCCTACGGATTCATGGATATTTTGTGGATTTTTACGGAATCGAGAGGGTTTGGTTGTGGTCCGCCCTCATTGTTATTTTTGGTACGAATATACATGAATCGTAGGCGGGATTCCGGGTGTATTCCATTTCCATAATCGTTTAAAAGTGGTTGTGATTGTGCTATTCGAATCGTTAGGTTCATTTTCGTCGGTTCCTCGCGGTTGTGCTTGATTCTTCCATTCCGTTCGTGTCATCGTCTATTTAATCGAGGCAAGTATCCTTATGAACTTACGATCTTGACATAGTAGTTTTGTATGAGAAATTGTGTGTGTGTGTATGCTCACTACGGGTTAGATCCGACGGGGTCTCGGTAGGGCTCCACGAAGCTGTGGAACCGCGAGCTTGCTTTTAACCACTGTGGGTTAGATCCGACGGGGTCTCGGCAGGGATCCACGAAGCTGTGGGTCCGCGGTTAATTGTGGTGCATTTTTACAAATGTGGTTTGATCATTGGCATTTAGGAAATGAGTGTTTTGGAACTATGTTTTCTTGAATTGCATGCATTACTATATGTGTAAGATGTAAGTCGTTCATCTGGTTACTTGTACTAGCGTAATTGCTAACCCCTCTGGGGACCCGTTTTGGGGAAATTCGTTTTATGAATTTCAGGTCAGGTTCATCGAGACGATGGCATTTGGACCAGTATGCGGATGATGGCCGTGCGTGATGATTGTGCACAAGTGGTGTCTTGTTGCTTTCTATCTTTTACCTTTGTGGTCTTTCAACTAATAGAAGTACTCGAGTACTTAAGAACTTTTACTTGTCGGGATTGTATTGTTGTTTATTATGTTGTGATGGATTATGGTGTCATGTTTGACCGGTTAAACCGGGTGAATTATTTTGTTGGGCGTCTTTATGACGAGGTATTTTTCTGTTGTCTCTGTGATTCGATGAGTATGATGCTTGTTCAGCCTGGTGGGTCCCATGTAGGGATTCACGACGCTGTAATATACCTCGGATATCCTGGGGGTGTTACATTTATTATGGAAACACGTATCACTCGGTGGCTTATCCAACCAGGTATTGCCCTGAGAAGGGCTTTGGGGTATGTTATTCGTGTAGTGTGTATCAATACCATATTGTTTTGTTTATCTTTGATATACGTGTTATTCCTGAATAATGACATGATATGATTATTCAGGTGAGGTTTGTTAGCTGAATAAAATCACAGCTGAGATTACTCAACTAATATATTCAAGAAAAGATTTTAGACGGTCTATTCATCCCCCTTCTAGACTATCCTTTGAGTATATGTGACCTACAGTACTTTATTTGGGAAGCGTGTATCACTCGGCGGGTTATCCAACCAGGTAATGCCCTGAGAAGGGCTTTGGGGTATGTTAGCTGCATAAAATCACAACTGAGGTTACTCAACTGATATATTCAGGAGAAAATTTTAGACAGTATATTTACCCCCCCTCTAGACTGTCCTCTGAGTATCTGTAACCTACAGTAACCTAAGTGTGTATTAGTACCCTATTGTTTTGTTTATCTTTGATATACGTGTTATTCCTGAATAATGACGTGATATGATTATTCATGTGAGTTTTGTTAGCTGCATAAAATCACAGCTGGAGTTACTCAATTGATAAATTCAGGAAAATATTTTAGATAGTATATTCACCCCCCTCTCTAGACTGTCCTCTGAGTATTTGTGACCTACATTACTTTATTCGGGAAGCGCGTATCACTCGGCGGTTTATCCAACCAGGTATTTCCCTGACAAGGGCTTTTGAGTATATTATTCGAGTAGTTTGTATCATTACCCTATTGTTATGTTTATCTTTGATATACGTGTTATTACTGAATAATGACGTGATATGATTATTCAAGTGAGGTTTGTTAGCTGGATAAAATCACATTGAGGTTACTCAACTGATATATTCAGGAAAAGATTTTAGACAGTCTATTCACCCCCCTCTGGACTGGCCTCTGAGTATCTATGACCTACAGTACTTTATTCAGGAAGGCGTATCACTCGGCGGGTTATCCAACCAGGTATTGACCTGACAAGGGCTTTGGGGTATATAAGCTGTATAAATTCACAGCTAAGGTACCTCAACTGATATATTTAGGAAAAGATTTTATATAGTGTATTCACCACCTTCCCCTCTCTAGATTGTCCTCTGAGTATTTGTGACCTACAGTAACCTAAGCGTGTATCAGTACCCTATTGTTTTTTATCTTTGATATACCTGTTATTCTTGAATAATGACGTGATATGATTATTCAGGTGAGTTTTGTTAGCTACATAAAATCACAGCTGAGGTTACTCAATTTATATATTCAGGAAAAGATTTTAGATAGTCTATTCATGTAATACCCGGTTGTAATTCACTCATTGTCATTCAATAATTATCATTCAGTAATTGTCACTCAGTAATTTTCACTCATTATTAATCATTCATCATTCATATTCATTCATTGTATTCACCGTGCAGAGTAATTTGCATAGTGTAACAGTTATTATTCATCCTTCAACCCGGTTGGAGAGTCGGGCCGAGCGTATCATCATTGTCATATTTGTAGTGGGCTGTGTGTGAGGAGTAGCACACGCTACGTACTCTCCTTAGCGCGTGCTAATTGAGTACGGGTAGCGCACTCTACCTCTTAGTATTAGCGCACGCTATGCAATCAGTGTTGTACGCTCTAATGTCGATCACGCAGAGTCCAGTGGGTACTGGACTGAATTGGAATAATTCATAGCGCACGTTATGAGTAGATATTAGTGTATGCTAATGGTGTAGTAGCGCACGCTATCGCGAGCAGATCAGAGGACCAAAGGTTTTGGACTTCACTTACTGGACATCAGATATTCAGTTAGCGCACGCTAACATTTTGGGTTAACGCACGCTATCGGGAAGGCGTTAGCGCACACTACCAAGTTTGTAGCATATGCTAACGAGGCAGTAAGAGATCACTGGACTGTCCGGTTAACTTGCTAGCGCACGCTAAATATCAGGGCTTAGCGTGCGCTAAACTGGAACAATATAAATGGGACAGTCAGCCCATGTTTAGTCATTTCTCACTTCTCATTTCGTTTTTGGGAATTTTCGGGCGATTTCGGATGACTTAGAGAGATCTCTTCGAGCTGCATCCACCTATCAACATATTCAAGCTTCTAAGTTGGATTAACCATCACTTTATCCTCTCCAACACATCAAATCAAGGTAATTATTTCTTGAATATAGAAAATTGGAGTTAAAGTGTTTTCCTTCCGATATCTTCGTGTGAGCATGCTATGATGTTGTGATATGTTAGATATGGATTATCTACCTTGAATACATGTATTCCTACGAATTTATTGGTGTATATTGCGTACTTGACGAATATTTGGGGAAATATTCAAGAACCCTTGGGGTTTGACTTTGGATATTTTAGGGGGTTTCCGATTAATATTGCCGTAACCTTGAGTTGTGGTTCCTATTGGATCATTGATGTAGTTAATGAAGTTCTGATTGGATTGACTTACTTGAGGTTTGTTAGCTGCATAAAATCACAGTACTCAACTGATATATTCGGGAAAAGATTTTAGATAGTCTATTCACCCCCCCTCTAGACTATCCTATGAGTATCTCTGACCTACAATACCTTATTCAGGAAGGGCGTATCACTCGGCGGGTAATCCAACCAGATATTTACCTGACAAGGGCTTTAGGGTATGTAAGCTACATAAATTCACAGCTGGGGTTACTCAACTGATACATTCAGGAAAATATTTTATACAGTCTATTCACCCCCTCCCCCCTCTAAACTATCCTCTGAGTATTTGTGACCAACAGTAACCTAAGCGTGTATAAGAACCCTATTGTTTTGTTTATCTTTGATATACATGTTATTCCTGAATAATGACGTGACATGATTATTCAGGTGAGGTTTGTTAGATGCATAAAATCACAGCTGAGGCTACTCAACTGATATATTCAGGAAAAGATTTTAGACAGTCTATTCACCCATCCCCCCTCTACACTGTCCTCTGAGTATCTATGACTGACATTACTTTATTCGGGAAGCACGTATCACTCGGTGGGTTGTCCAACCAGGTATTGCCCTGACAACGTATTTTGGGTATTTTATTCGCGTAGTATGTATCAATACCCTATTGTTTTGTTTATCTTTGATATACGTGTTATTCCTGAATAATGATGTGATATGATTATTCGTGTGAGGTTGTTAGCTGCATAAAATCACAGTTGAGATTACTCAATTGATATATTCAGGAAAAGATTTTAGATAGTCTAATCACCCCCCTCTAGATTGTCCCCTGAGTATCTGTTAGCTACAGTACATTATTCGGGAAGCGCGTATTACTCGGTGGGTTATCCAACCAGGTATTGCCCTGACAAGGGCTTTGGGTATCTTATTCAGGTAGCGTGTATCAGTATCCTATTGTTTTTTATCTCTGACATACGTGTTATTCCTGAATAATGATGTAATATGAGTATTCAGGTGAGTTTTGTTAGCTGCATAAAATCACAGCTGAGGTTACTCAACTGATATACTCAGGAAAAGATTTTAGACAGTCTATTTACCCCCCCTCTTTAGACTGTGCCCCAAGTATCTATGACTTACAGTACTTAATTATGGAAACGCGTATCACTCGGTGGCTTATCCAACCAGGTATTGCCCTGAGAAGGGCTTTGGGGTATGTTATTCGTGTAGTGTGTATCAATACCATATTGTTTTGTTTATCTTTGATATACGTGTTATTCCTGAATAATGACGTGATTTGATTATTCATGTGAGTTTTGTTAGCTGCATAAAATCACAGCTGAGGTTACTCAATTGATATATTCAGGAAAAGATTTTAGACAGTATATTCACCCCCTCTCTAGACTGTCCTCTGAGTATCTGTGACCTACAGTAAGCGCGTATCACTCGGCGGTATATCCAACCAGTTATTCCCCTGACAAGGGATTTTGAGTATATTATTCGAGTAGTGTGTATCATTACCCTATTGTTATGTTTATCTTTGATATACGCGTTATTACTGAATAATGACGTGATATGATTATTCAAGTGAGGTTTGTTAGCTGGATAAAATCACATTGAGGTTACTCAACTGATATATTCAAGAAAAGCTTTTAGACAGTCTATTCACCCCCCTCTGGACTGGCCTCTGAGTATCTCTGACCTACAGTACTTTATTGAGGAAGGCGTATCACTCGGCGGGTTATCCAACCAGGTATTGACCTGACAAGGGCTTTGGGGTATATAAGCTGTATAAATTCACAGCTAAGGTACCTCAACTGATATATTTAGGAAAAGATTTTATATAGTCTACGCACCCTCTTCCCCCCCTCTAGATTGTCCTCTAAGTATTTGTGACCTACAGTAACCTAAGCGTGTATCAGTACCCTATTGTTTTTTATCTTTGATATACCTGTTATTCCTGAATAATGATGTGATATAATTATTCAGGTGAGTTTTGTTAGCTGCATAAAATCACAGCTGAGGTTACTCAATTGATATATTCAGGAAAAGATTTTAGATAGTCTATTCATGTAATACCCGGATGTAATTCACTCATTCTCATTCAGTAATTATCATTCAGTAATTGTCACTCAGTAATTTTCACTCATTATTAATCATTCATCATTCATAATTATTTATTGTATTCACCGTTCAGAGTAATTTACATAGTGTATCAGTTATTATTCATCCTTCAACCCGGCTGGAGAGTCGGGCCGAGCGTATCATCATTGTCATCTTTGTAGTGGGCTGTGTGTGAGGAGTAGCACACGCTACGTACTCTCCTTAGCGCGCGCTAATTGAGTACGGGTAGCGCACTCTACCTCTTAGTATTAGCGCACGCTATGCAATCAGTGTTGTACGCTCTAATGTCGATCAGGCAGAGTCCAGTGGGTACTGGACTGAATTGGAATAATTCATAGTGCACATTATGAGTAGATATTAGTGTATGCTAATGGTGTAGTAGCGCACGCTATCGCGAGCAGATCAGAGGACCGTAGGTTTTGGATTTCACTTACTGGACATCAGATATTCAGTTAGTGCACGCTAACATTTTGGGTTAACGCACGCTATCGGGAAGGCATTAGCGCACACTACCATGTTTGTAGCGTATGCTAACGAGGCAGTAAGAGCTCACTGGACTGTCCGGTTAACTCTCTAGCGCACGCTAAATATCAGGGCTTAGCGTGCGCTAAACTGGAACAATATAAATAGGACAGTCAGCCCATGTTTCGTCATTTCTCACTTCTCATTTCGTTTTTGGGAGTTTTCGGGCGATTTCGGATGATTTAGAGAGATCTCTTCAAGCTGCATCCACCTATCAACATCTTCAAGCTTCTAAGTTGGATTAATCATCACCTTATCCTCTCCAACACATCAAACCAAAGTGTTTTCCTTCCGATATCTTCGTGTGAGCATGCTATGATGTTGTGATATGTTAGATATGGATTATCTACCTTGAATACATGTATTCCTACGAATTTATTGGTGTATATTGCGTACTTGACGAATATTTGGGGAAATATTCAAGAACCCTTGGGGTTTGACTTTGGATATTTTAGGGGGTTTCCGATTAATGTTGTCGGAACCTTGAGTTGTGGTTCCTATTGGATCATTGATGTCGTTAATGAAGTTCTGATTGGATTGACTTGCTTGAGGTTTGTTAGCTGCATAAAATCACAGTACTCAACTGATATATTCGGGAAAAGATTTTAGATAGTCTATTCACCCCCCTCTAGACTATCCTATGAGTATCTCTGACCTACAATACATTATTCAGGAAGGGCGTATCACTTGGCGGGTAATCCAACCAGATATTGACCTGAGAAGGGCTTTAGGGTATGTAAGCTACATAAATTCACAGCTGGGGTTACTCAACTGATACATTCAGGAAAATATTTTATACAGTCTATTCACCCCCTCCCCCTCTAAACTATCCTCTGAGTATTTGTGACCAACAGTAACCTAAGCGTGTATAAGAACCCTATTGTTTTGTTTGTCTTTGATATACATGTTATTCCTGAATAATGACGTGACATGATTATTCAGGTGAGGTTTGTTAGATGCATAAAATCACAGTTGAGGTTACTCAACTGATATATTCAGGAAAAGATTTTAGACAGTCTATTCACCCATCCCCCCTCTACATTGTCCTCTGAGTATCTATGACTGACATTACTTTATTCGGGAAGCACGTATCACTCGGCGGGTTGTCCAACCAGGTATTGCCCTGACAAGGGATTTTGGGTATTTTATTCGCGTAGTATGTATCAATACCCTATTGTTTTGTTTATCTTTGATATACGTGTTATTCCTGAATAATGATGTGATATGATTATTCATGTGAGGTTGTTAGCTGCATAAAATCACAGCTGAGATTACTCAATTGATATATTCAGGAAAAGATTTTTGATAGTCTAATCACCCCCCTCTAGATTGTCCCTTGAGTATCTGTGAGCTACAGTACTTTATTCCGGAAGCGCGTATTACTCGGTGGGTTATCCAACCAGGTATTGCCCTGACAAGGGCTTTGGGGTATCTTATTCAGGTAGCGTGTATCAGTGCCCTATTGTTTTTTTATCTCTGACATACGTGTTATTCCTGAATAATGATGTAATATGATTATTCAGGTGAGTTTTGTTAGCTGCATAAAATCACAGCTAAGGTTACTCAACTGATATACTCAGGAAAAGATTTTAGACAGTCTATTTACCCCCCCTCTTTAGACTGTGCCCCGAGTATCTGTGACTTACAGTACTTTATTATGGAAACGCGTATCACTCGGTGGCTTATCCAACCAGGTATTGCCCTGACAAGGGCTTTGGGGTATGTTATTTGTGTAGTGTGTATCAATACCATATTGTTTTGTTTATCTTTGATATACGTGTTATTCCTGAATAATGACATGATATGATTATTCAGGTGAGGTTTGTTAGCTGCATAAAATCACAGCTGAGATTACTCAACTGATATATTCAAGAAAAGATTTTAGACGGTCTATTCATCCCCCTTCTAGACTATCCTTTGAGTATATGTGACCTACAATACTTTATTCGGGAAGCGCGTATCACTCGGCGGGTTATCCAACCAGGTAATGCCCTGACAAGGGCTTTGGGGTATGTTAGCTGCATAAAATCACAACTGAGGTTACTCAACTGATATATTCAGGAGAGAATTTTAGATAGTCTATTTACCCCCCCTCTAGACTGTCCTCTGAGTATCTGTAACCTACAGTAGCTTAAGTGTGTATCAGTACCCTATTGTTTTGTTTATCTTTGATATACGTGTTATTCCTGAATAATGACGTGATATGATTATTCATGTGAGTTTTGTTAGCTGCATAAAATCACAGCTGAGGTTACTCAATTGATATATTCAGGAAAAGATTTTAGACAGTATATTCACCCCCCTCTCTAGACTGTCCTCTGAGTATCTGTGACCTACAGTACTTTATTCGGGAAGCGCATATCACTCGGCGGTTTATCCAACCAGGTATTTCCGTGATAAGGGATTTTGAGTATATTATTCGGGTAGTGTGTATCATTACCCTATTGTTATGTTTATCTTTGATATACGTGTTATTATTGAATAATGACGTGATATGATTATTCAAGTGAGGTTTGTTAGCTAGATAAAATCAAATTGAGGTTACTCAACTGATATAATCAGGAAAAGATTTTAGACAGTCTATTCATCCCCCTCTGGACTGGCCTCTTAGTATCTCTGAACTACAATACTTTATTCAGGAAGGCGTATCACTCGGCGGGTTATCCAACCAGGTATTGACCTGACAAGGTCTTTGGGGTATATAAGCTGTATAAATTCACAGCTAAGGTACCTCAACTAATACATGTAGGAAAAGATTTTATAAAGTCTATTCACCCCATTCCCTCCTCTAGATTGTCCTCTGAGTATTTGTGACCTACAGTAACCTAAGCGTGTATGAGTACCCTATTGTTTTTTATCTTTGATATACCTGTTATTCCTGAATAATGACGTGATATGATTATTCAGGTGAGTTTTGTTAGCTGCATAAAATCACAGCTGAGGTTACTCAACTGATATACTCAGGAAAAGATTTTAGACAGTCTATTTACCCCCCCTCTCTAGACTGTGCCCCAAGTATCTGTGACTTACAGTACTTTATTATGGAAACGCGTATTACTCGGTGGCTTATCCAACCAGATATTGCCCTGAGAAGGGCTTTGGGGTATGTTATTCGTGTAGTGTGTATCAATACCATATTGTTTTGTTTATCTTTGATATACGTGTTATTCCTGAATAATGACATGATATGATTATTCAGGTGAGGTTTGTTAGCTGCATAAAATCACAGCTGAGATTACTCAACTGATATATTCAAGAAAAGATTTTAGACGGTCTATTCATCCCCCTTCTAGACTATCCTTTGATTATATGTGACCTACAATACTTTATTCGGGAAGCGCATATCACTCGGCGGGTTATCCAACCAGGTAATGCCCTGACAAGGGCTTTGGGGTATGTTAGCTGCATAAAATCACAACTGAGGTTACTCAACTGATATATTCAGGAGAAAATTTTAGATAGTCTATTTACCCCCCCTCTAGACTGTCCTCTGAGTATCTGTAACCTACAGTAACCTAAGTGTGTATCAGTACCCTATTGTTTTGTTTATCTTTGATATACGTGTTATTCCTGAATAATGACGTGATATGAATATTCATGTGAGTTTTGTTAGCTGCATAAAATCACAGCTGAGGTTACTCAATTGATATATTCAGGAAAATATTTTAGACAGTATATTCACCCCCCTCTCTAGACTGTCCTCTGAGTATCTGTGACCTACAGTACTTTATTCGGGAAGCGCATATCACTCGGCAGTTTATCCAACCAGGTATTGCCCTGAAAAGGGCTTTTGAGTATATTATTCGGGTAGTGTGTATCATTACCCTATTGTTATGTTTATATTTGATATACGTGTTATTACTAAATAATGACGTGATATGATTATTCAAGTGAGATTTGTTAGCTGGATAAAATCACATTGAGGTTACTCAACTGATATAATCAGGAAAAGATTTTAGACAGTCTATTCATCCCCCTCTGGACTGGCCTCTTAGTATCTCTGACCTACAATACTTTATTCAGGAAGGCGTATCACTCGGCGGGTTATCCAACCAGGTATTGACCTGACAAGGGCTTTGGGGTATATAAGCTGTATAAATTCACAGCTAAGGTACCTCAACTAATACATGTAGGAAAAGATTTTATAAAGTCTATTCACCCCATTCCCCCCTCTAGATTATCCTCTGAGTATTTGTGACCTACAGTAACCTAAGCGTGTATCAGTACCCTATTGTTTTTTATCTTTGATATACCTGTTATTCCTGAATAATGACGTGATATGATTATTCAGGTGAGTTTTGTTAGCTGCATAAAATCACAGCTGAGGTTACTCAAATGATATACTCAGGAAAAGATTTTAGACAGTCTATTTACCCCCCCTCTCTAGACTGTGCCCCGAGTATCTGTGACTTACAGTACTTTATTATGGAAACGCGTATCACTCGGTGGCTTATCCAACCAGATATTGCCCTGAGAAGGGCTTTGGGGTATGTTATTCGTGTAGTGTGTATCAATACCATATTGTTTTGTTTATCTTTGATATACGTGTTATTCCTGAATAATGACATGATATGATTATTCAGGTGAGGTTTGTTAGCTGCATAAAATCACAGCTGAGATTACTCAACTGATATATTCAAGAAAATATTTTAGACGGTCTATTCATCCCCCTTCTAGACTATCCTTTGAGTATATGTGACCTACAATACTTTATTCGGGAAGCGCATATCACTCGGCGGGTTATCCAACCAGGTAATGCCCTGACAAGGGCTTTGGGGTATGTTAGCTGTATAAAATCACAACTGAGGTTACTCAACTGATATATTCAGGAGAGAATTTTAGATAGTCTATTTACCCCCCCCCCCCTCTAGACTGTCCTCTGAGTATCTGTAACCTACAGTAACCTAAGCGTGTATCAGTACCCTATTGTTTTGTTTATCTCTGATATACGTGTTATTCCTGAATAATGACGTGATATGATTATTCATGTGAGTTTTGTTAGCTGTATAAAATCACAGCTGAGGTTACTCAATTGATATATTCAGGAAAAGATTTTAGACAGTATATTCACCCCCCTCTCTAGACTGTCCTCTGAGTATCTGTGACCTACAGTACTTTATTCGGGAAGCGCATATCACTCGGCAGTTTATCCAACCAGGTATTTCCCTGACAAGGGCTTTTGAGTATATTATTCGGGTAGTGTGTATCATTACCCTATTGTTATGTTTATCTTTGATATACGTGTTATTACTAAATAATGACGTGATATGATTATTCAAGTGAGATTTGTTAGCTGGATAAAATCACATTGAGGTTACTCAACTAATATAATCAGGAAAAGATTTTAGACAGTCTATTCATCCCCCTCTGGACTGGCCTCTTAGTATCTCTGACCTACAATACTTTATTCAGGAAGGCGTATCACTCGGCGGGTTATCCAACCAGGTATTGACCTGACAAGGGCTTTGGGGTATATAAGCTGTATAAATTCACAGCTAAGGTACCTCAACTAATACATGTAGGAAAAGATTTTATAAAGTCTATTCACCCCATTCCCCCCTCTAGATTGTCCTCTGAGTATTTGTGACCTACAGTAACCTAAGCGTGTATCAGTACCCTATTGTTTTTTATCTTTGATATACCTGTTATTCCTGAATAATGACGTGATATGATTATTCAGGTGAGTTTTGTTAGCTGCATAAAATAACAGCTGAGGTTACTCAACTGATATACTCAGGAAAAGATTTTAGACAGTCTATTTACCCCCCCTCTCTAGACTGTGCCCCAAGTATCTGTGACTTACAGTACTTTATTATGGAAACGTGTATCACTCGGTGGCTTATCCAACCAGATATTGCCCTGAGAAGGGCTTTGGGGTATGTTATTCGTGTAGTGTGTATCAATACCATATTTTTTTGTTTATCTTTGATATATGTGTTATTCCTGAATAATGACATGATATGATTATTCAGGTGAGGTTTGTTAGCTGCATAAAATCACAGCTGAGATTACTCAACTGATATATTCAAGAAAATATTTTAGACGGTCTATTCATCCCCCTTCTAGACTATCCTTTGAGTATATGTGACCTACAATACTTTATTTGGGAAGCGCATATCACTCGGCGGGTTATCCAACCAGGTAATGCCCTGACAAGGGCTTTGGGGTATGTTAGCTGCATAAAATCACAACTGAGGTTACTCAACTGATATATTCAGGAGAGAATTTTAGATAGTCTATTTACCCCCCCTCTAGACTGTCCTCTGAGTATCTGTAACCTACAGTAACCTAAGTGTGTATCAGTACCCTATTGTTTTGTTTATCTTTGATATACGTGTTATTCCTGAATAATGACGTGATATGATTATTCATGTGAGTTTTGTTAGCTGCATAAAATCACAGCTGAGGTTACTCAATTGATATATTCAGGAAAAGATTTTAGACAGTATATTCACCCCCCTCTCTAGACTGTCCTCTGAGTATCTGTGACCTACAGTACTTTATTCGGGAAGCGCATATCACTCGGCAGTTTATCCAACCAGGTATTTCCCTGACAAGGGCTTTTGAGTATATTATTCGGGTAGTGTGTATCATTACCCTATTGTTATGTTTATCTTTGATATACGTGTTATTACTAAATAATGACATGATATGATTATTCAAGTGAGATTTGTTAGCTGGATAAAATCACATTGAGGTTACTCAACTGATATATTCAGGAAAAGATTTTAGACAGTCTATTCATCCTCCTCTGGACTGGCCTCTTAGTATCTCTGACCTACAGTACTTTATTCAGGAAGGCGTATCACTCGGCGGGTTATCCAACCAGGTATTGACCTGACAAGGGATTTTGGGTATATAAGCTGTATAAATTCACAGCTAAGGTACCTCAATTGATACATTTAGGAAAAGATTTTATATAGTCTATTCACCCCCTTCCCCCCTCTAGATTGTCCTCTGAGTATTTGTGACCTACAGTAACCTAAGCGTGTATCAGTACCCTATTGTTTTTTATCTTTGATATACCTGTTATTCCTGAAAAATGACGTGATATGATTATTCAGGTGAGTTTTGTTAGCTGCATAAAATCACAGCTGAGGTTACTCAATTGATATATTCGGGAAAAGATTTTAGATAGTCTATTCATGTAATACTCGGTTGTAATTCACTCATTGTCATTCAGTAATTATCATTCAGTAATTGTCACTCAGTAATTTTCACTCATTATTAATCATTCATCATTCATATTCATTCATTGTATTCACCGTTCAGAGTAATTTGCATAGTGTATCAGTTATTATTCATCCTTCAACCCGGTTGGAGAGTCGTGCCGAGCGTATCATCATTGTCATCTTTGTAGTGGGCTGTGTGTGAGGAGTAGCACACGCTACGTACTCTCCTTAGCGCACGCTAATTGAGTACGGGTAGCGCACTCTACCTCTTAGTATTAGCGCACGCTATGCAATCAGTGTTGTACGCTCTAATGTCGATCAGGCAGAATCCAGTGGGTACTGGACTGAATTGGAATAATTCATAGCGCACGTTATGAGTAGATATTAGTGTATGGTAATGGTGTAGTAGCACACGCTATCGCGAGCAGATCAGAGGACCGAAGGTTTTGGACTTCACTTACTGGACATCAGATATTCAGTTAGCGCACGCTAACATTTTGGGTTAACACACGCTATCGGGAAGGCGTTAGCGAACACTACCAAGTTTGTAGCGTATGCTAACGAGGCAGTAACAGCTCACTGGACTGTCCGGTTAACTCGCTAGCGCACGCTAAATATCAGGGCTTAGCGTGCGCTAAACTGGAACAAAATAAATAGGACAGTCAGCCCATGTTTCGTCATTTCTCACTTCTCATTTCGTTTTTGGGAGTTTTCAGGCGATTTCGGATGATTTAGAGAGATTTCTTTGAGCTGCATCCACTTATCAACATCTTCAAGCTTCTAAGTTGGATTAATAATCACCTTATCCTCTCCAACACATCAAATCAAGGTAATTATTTCTTGAATATAGAAATTCGGAGTTAAAGTGTTTTCCTTCCGATATCTTCGTGTGAGCATGCTATGATGTTGTGATATGTTACATATGGATTATCTACCTTGAATACATGTATTCCTACAAATTTATTGGTGTATATTGCGTACTTGACTAATATTTGGGGAAATATTCAATAACCATTGGGGTTTGACTTTGGATATTTTAGGGGGTTTCCGATTAATGTTGTCGTAACCTTGAGTTGTGGTTCCTATTGGATCATTGATGTCGTTAATGAAGTTCTGATTGGATTGACTTACATGAGGTTTGTTAGCTGCATAAAATCACAGTACTCAACTGATATATTCGGGAAAAGATTTTAGATAGTCTATAGACTATCCTATGAGTATCTCTGACCTACAATACCTTATTCAGGAAGGGCGTATCACTCGGTTGGTAATCCAACCAGATATTGACCTGACAAGGGCTTTAGGGTATGTAAGCTACATAAATTCACAGCTGGGATTACTCAACTGATACATTCAGGAAAATATTTTATACAGTCTATTCACCCCCTCCCCCCTCTAAACTATCCTCTGAGTATTTGTGACCAACAGTAACCTACGCGTGTATAAGAACCCTATTGTTTTGTTTGTCTTTGATATAAATGTTATTCCTGAATAATGACGTGACATGATTATTCAGGTGAGGTTTGTTAGATGCATAAAATCACAGCTGAGGTTACTCAACTGATATATTCAGGAAATATTTTAGACAGTCTAATCACATATCCCCCCTCTACACTGTCCTCTGAGTATCTTTGCCTGACATTACTTTATTCGGGAAGCACATATCACTCGGCGGGTTGTCCAACCAGGTATTGCCTTGAAAAGGGATTTTGGGTATTTTATTCGCGTAGTATGTATCAATACCCTATTGTTTTGTTTATCTTTGATATACGTGTTATTCCTGAATAATGATGTGATATGATTATTCATGTGAGGTTGTTAGCTACATAAAATCACAGCTGAGATTACTCAATTGATATATTCAGAAAAAGATTTTAGATAGTCTAATCACCCCCCTCTAGATTGTCCCCTGAGTATCTGTGAGCTACAGTACTTTATTCGGGAAGCGCGTATTACTCGGTGGGTTATCCAACCAGGTATTGCCCTGACAAGGGCTTTGGGGTATCTTATTCAGGTAGCGTGTATCAGTACCCTATTGTTTTTTTATCTCTGACATACGTGTTATTCCTGAATAATGATGTAATATGATTATTCAGGTGAGTTTTGTTAGCTGCATAAAATCACAGCTGAGGTTACTCAACTGATATACTCAGGAAAAGATTTTAGACAGTCTATTTACCCCCCCTCTCTAGACTGTGCCCCGAGTATCTGTGACTTACAGTACTTTATTATGGAATCACGTATCACTCGGTGGCTTATCCAACCAGGTATTGCCCTGAGAAGGGCTTTGGGGTATGTTATTCCTGTAGTGTGTATCAATACCATATTGTTTTGTTTATCTTTGATATACGTGTTATTCCTGAATAATGACATGATATGATTATTCAGGTGAGGTTTGTTAGCTGCATAAAATCACAGCTGAGATTACTCAACTGATATATTCAAGAAAAGATTTTAGACGGTCTATTCATCCCCCTTCTAGACTATCCTTTGAGTATATGTGACCTACAATACTTTATTCGGGAAGCGCGTATCACTCGGCGGGTTATCCAACCAGGTAATGCCCTGACAAGGGCTTTGGGGTATGTTAGCTGCATAAAATCACAACTGAGGTTACTCAACTGATATACTCTGGAGAGAATTTTAGATAGTCAATTTACCCCCCCCCCCCCTCTAGACTCTCCTCTGAGTATCTGTAACCTACAGTAACCTAAGTGTGTATCAGTACCCTATTGTTTTGTTTATCTTTGATATACGTGTTATTCCTGAATAATGACGTGATATGATTATTCATGTGAGTTTTGTTAGCTGCATAAAATCACAGCTGAGGTTACTCAATTGATATATTCAGGAAAAGATTTTAGACAGTATATTCACCCCCCTCTCTAGACTATCCTCTGAGTATCTGCGACCTACAGTACTTTATTCGGGAAGCGCATATCACTCGGCAGTTTATCCAACCAGGTATTTCCGTGACAAGGGCTTTTGAGTATATTATTCGGGTAGTGTGTATCATTACCCTATTGTTATGTTTATCTTTGATATACGTATTATTACTAAATAATGATGTGATATGATTATTCAAGTGAGATTTGTTAGCTGGATAAAATCACATTGAGGTTACTCAACTGATATATTCAGGAAAAGATTTTAGACAGTCTATTCATCCCTCTCTGGACTGGCCTCTTAGTATCTCTGACCTACAGTACTTTATTCAGGAAGGCGTATCACTCGGCGGGTTATCCAACCAGGTATTGACCTGACAAGGGATTTTGGGTATATAAGCTGTATAAATTCACAGCTAAGGTACCTCAATTGATACATTTAGGAAAAGATTTTATATAGTCTATTCACCCCCTTCCCCCCTCTAGATTGTCCTCTGAGTATTTGTGACCTACAGTAACCTAAGCGTGTATCAGTACCCTATTGTTTTTTATCTTTGATATACCTGTTATTCCTGAATAATGACGTGATATGATTATTCAGGTGAGTTTTGTTAGCTGCATAAAATCACAGCTGAGGTTACTCAATTGATATATTCAGGAAAAGATTTTAGATAGTCTATTCATGTAATACTCGGTTGTAATTCACTCATTGTCATTCAGTAATTATCATTCAGTAATTTTCACTCATTATTAATCATTCATCATTCATATTCATTCATTGTATTCACCGTTCAGAGTAATTTGCATAGTGTATCAGTTATTATTCATCCTTCAACCCGGTTGGAGAGTCGTGCCGAACGTACCATCATTGTCATCTTTGTAGTGGGCTGTGTGTGAGGAGTAGCACACGCTACGTACTCTCCTTAGTGCACGCTAATTGAGTACGGGTGGCGCACTCTACCTCTTAGTATTAGCGCACGCTATGCAATCAGTGTTGTACGCTCTAATGTCGATCAGGCAGAGTCCAGTGGGTACTGGACTAAATTGGAATAATTCATAGCGCACGTTATGAGTAGATATTAGTGTATGGTAATGGTGTAGTAGCGCACGCTATCGCGAGCAGATCAGAGTACCGAAGGTTTTGGACTTCACTTACTGGACATCAGATATTCAGTTAGCGCACGCTAACATTTTGGGTTAACACACGCTATCGGGAAGGCGTTAGCGCACACTACCAAGTTTGTAGCGTATGCTAATGAGGCAGTAAGAGCTCACTGGACTGTCCGGTTGACTAGCTAGCGCACACTAAATATCAGGGCTTAACGTGCGCTAAACTGGAACAAAATAAATAGGACAGTCAGCCCATGTTTCGTCATTTCTCACTTCTCATTTCATTTTTGGGAGTTTTCGGGCGATTTCGGATGATTTAGAGAGATTTCTTCGAGCTGCATCCACTTATCAACATCTTCAAGCTTCTAAGTTGGATTAATAATCACCTTATCCTCTCCAACACATCAAATCAAGGTAATTATTCTTGAATATAGAAATTCGGAGTTAAAGTGTTTTCCTTCCGATATCTTCGTGTGAGCATGCTATGATGTTGTGATATGTTAGATATGGATTATCTACCTTGAATACATGTATTCCTACAAATTTATTGGTGTATATTGCGTACTTGACGAATATTTGGGGAAATATTCAATAACCCTTGGGGTTTGACTTTGGATATTTTAGGGGGTTTCCGATTAATGTTGTCGTATCCTTGAGTTGTGGTTCCTATTGGATCATTGATGTCGTTAATGAAGTTCTGATTGGATTGACTTACTTGAGGTTTGTTAGCTGCATAAAATCACAGTACTCAACTGATATATTCGGGAAAAGATTTTAGATAGTCTATTCACTCCCCCTCTAGACTATCCTATGAGTATCTCTGACCTACAATACCTTATTCAGGAAGGGCGTATCACTCGGCGGGTAATCCAACCAGATATTGACCTAACAAGGGCTTTAGGGTATGTAAGCTACATAAATTCACAGCTGGGATTACTCAACTGATACATTCAGGAAAATATTTTATACAGTCTATTCACCCCCTCCCCCCTCTAAACTATCCTCTGAGTATTTGTGACCAACAGTAACCTAAGCGTGTATAAGAACCCTATTGTTTTGTTTGTCTTTGATATACATGTTATTCCTGAATAATGACGTGACATGATTATTCAGGTGAGGTTTGTTAGATGCATAAAATTACAGCTGAGGTTACTCAACTGATATATTCAGGAAAAGATTTTAGATAGTCTATTCACACATCCCCCCTCTACACTGTCCTCTGAGTATCTATGACTGACATTACTTTATTCGGGAAGCACCTATCACTCGGCGGGTTGTCCAACCAGGTATTGCCCTGACAAGGGATTTTGGGTATTTTATTCGCGTAGTATGTATCAATACCCTATTGTTTTGTTTATCTTTGATATACGTGTTATTCCTGAATAATGATGTGATATGATTATTCATGTGAGGTTGTTAGCTGCATAAAATCACAGCTGAGATTACTCAATTGATATATTCAGAGAAAGATTTTAGATAGTCTAATCACCCCCCTCTAGATTGTCCCCTGAGTATCTGTGAGCTACAGTACTTTATGCGGGAAGCGCGTATTACTCGGTGGGTTATCCAACCAGGTATTGCCCTGACAAGGGCTTTGGGGTATCTTATTCAGGTAGCGTGTATCAGTACCCTATTGTTTTTTTTATCTCTGACATACATGTTATTCCTGAATAATGATGTAATATGATTAGTCAGGTGAGTTTTGTTAGCTGCATAAAATCACAGCTGAGGTTACTCAACTGATATACTTAGGAAAATATTTTAGACAGTCTATTTACCCCCCCTCTCTAGACTGTGCCCCGAGTATCTGTGACTTACAGTACTTTATTATGGAAACACGTATCACTCGGTGGCTTATCTAACCAGGTATTGCCCTGAGAAGGGCTTTAGGGTATGTTATTCCTGTAGTGTGTATCAATACCATATTGTTTTGTTAATCTTTGATATACGTGTTATTCCTGAATAATGACATGATATGATTATTCAGGTGAGGTTTGTTAGCTGCATAAAATCACAGCTGAGATTACTCAACTGATATATTCAAGAAAAGATTTTAGACGGTCTATTCATCCCCCTTCTAGACTATCCTTTGAGTATATGTGACCTACAGTACTTTATTCGGGAAGCGCGTATCACTCGGCGGGTTATCCAACCAGGTAATGCCCTGACAAGGGCTTTGAGGTATGTTAGCTGCATTAAATCACAATTGAGGTTACTCAACTGATATATTCAGGAGAGAATTTTAGATAGTCTATTTACCCCCCCCCCCTCTAGACTGTCCTCTGAGTATCTGTAACCTACAGTAACCTAAGTGTGTATCAGTACCCTATTGTTTTGTTTATCTTTGATATACGTGTTATTCCTGAATAATGACGTGATATGATTATTCATGTGAGTTTTGTTAGATGCATAAAATCATAGCTGAGGTTACTCAATTGATATATTCAGGAAAAGATTTTAGACAGTATATTCACCCCCCTCTCTAGACTGTCTTCTGAGTATCTGTGACCTACAGTACTTTATTAGGGAAGCGCGTATCACTCGGCGGTTTATCCAACTAGGTATTTCCCTGACAAGGGCTTTTGAGTATATTATTCGGGTAGTGTGTATCATTACCCTATTGTTATGTTTATCTTTGATATACGTGTTATTACTGAATAATAACGTGATATGATTATTCAGGTGAGGTTTGTTAGCTGCATAAAATCACAGTTGAGGTTACTCAACTGATATATTCAGGAAAAAAAATTAAATAGTCTATTTACCACCTGTAGACTGTCCTCTGAGTATCTTTGACCTACAATACTTTATTCAGGAAGGGCATATCACTGGCGGGTTATCCAACTAGGTATTGACCTGAGAAGGGATTTCGGGTATCTAAGCTGCATAAATTCAGAGCTGAGGTTACTCAACTGATACATTTAGGAAAAGATTTTATACAATCTATTCACCCCCCCTTTAGACTGTCCTCTGAGTATTTGTGACCTACAGTAACCTGAGTGTGTATCAGTCCCCTATTGTTTTGTTTATCTTTGATGATATACATGTTATTCCTAAATAATGACGTGATATGATTATTCAGGTGAGGTTTGTTAGCTGCATAAAATCACAGCTGAGGTTACTTAACTGATATATTTAGGAAATGATTTTAGACAGTATATTCACCCCCTAGACTATCCTCTGAGTATATGTGACCTACAGTAACCTAAGTGTGTATCAGAACCCTATTGTTTTGTTTATATTTGATATACATGTTATTCCTGGATAATGACGTAACATGATTATTCAAGTGAGGTTTGTTAGCTGCATAAAATAACAGCTGAGGTTACTCAACTAATATATTCAGGAAAAGATTTTAGACAGTCTATTCACCCATCCCCCCTCTAGACTGTCCTCTGAGTACCTATGACTTACAGTACTTTATTCGGGAAGCACGTATCACTCGGAGGGTTGTCCAACCAGGTATTGCCCTAACAAGTGCTTTTGGGTATTTTATTCGCGTAGTATGTATCAATACCATATTGTTTTGTTTATCTTTGATATACGTGTTATTTCTGAATAATGACGTGATATGATTATTCAAGTGAGGTTTGTTAGCTGGATAAAATCACATTGAGGTTACTCAACTGATATATTCAGGAAAAGATTTTAGACAGTCTATTCACTCCCTTCTGGACTGGCCTCTGAGTATCTCTGACCTACAGTACTTTATTCAGGAAGGCGTATCACTCGGCGGGTTATCCAACCAGGTATTGACCTGACAAGGGCTTTGGGGTATATAAGTTGTATAAATTCACAGCTAAGGTACCTCAACTGATACATTTAGGAAAAGATTTTATATAGTCTATTCACCCCCTTCCCCCCTCTAGACTGTCCTCTGAGTATTTGTGACCTACAGTAACCTAAGCGTGTATCAGTACCCTATTGTTTTTTTATCTTTGATTTACCTGTTATTCTTGAATAATGACGTGATATGATTATTCAGGTGAGTTTTGTTAGCTGCATAAAATCACAGCTGAGGTTACTCAATTGATATATTCAGGAAAAGATTTTAGATAGTCTATTCATGTAATACCCGGTTGTAATTCACTTATTGTCATTCAGTAATTATCATTCAGTAAATGTCACTCAGTAATTTTCACTCATTATTAATCATTCATCATTCATATTCATTCATTGTATTCACCGTTCAGAGTAATTTGCATAGTGTATCAGTTATTATTCGTCCTTTAACCCGGTTGGAGAGTCGAGCCGAGCGTATCATCATTGTCATCTTTGTAGTGGGTTGTGTGTGAGGAGTAGCACACGCTACGTACTCTCCTTAGCGCGCGCTAATTGAGTACGGGTAGCGCACTCTACCTCTTAGTATTAGCGCACGCTATGCAATCAGTGTAGTGCACTCTAAGGTCGATCAGGCAGAGTCCAGTGGGTACTGGACTGAATTGGAATAATTCATAGCGCACGCTATGAGTAGATATTAGTGTATGTTAATGGTGAAGTAGCGCACGCTGAGTTTTGGGTGTAGCTCACGCTCTCGCGAGCAGATCAGAGGACCGAAGGTTTTGGACTTCACATACTGGGCATCAGATATTCAGTTAGCGCACGCTAACATTTTGGGTTAACGCACGCTATCGGGAAGGCATTAGCGCACACTACCAAGTTTGTAGCGTATGCTAACGAGGCAGTCGGAGCTCACTGGACTGTCCGGTTAACTCGCTAGCGCACGATAAATATCAAGGCTTAGCGTGCGCTAAACTGGAACAGTATAAATAGGACAGTCAGCCCAGGTTTCGTCATTTCTCACGTCTCATTTCGTTTTTGGGAGTTTTCAGGCGATTTCGGATGATTTAGAGAGAACTCTTCGAGCTGCATCCACCTATCAACATCTTCAAGCTTCTAAGCTGGATTAATCATCACCTTATCCTCTCCAACACATCAAATCAACGTAATTATTTCATGAATGTAGAAATTCGGAGTTGAAGTGTTTTCCTTCCGATCTCTTCGTGTGAGCATGCTATGATGTTGTGATATGGATTATCTACCTTGAATACATGTATTCCTACGAATTTATTGGTGTATATTGCGTAGTTGAAGAATATTTGGGGAAATATTCAAGAACCCTTGGGGTTTGACTTTGGATATTTTAGGGGGTTTCCGATTAATGTTGTCGTAACCTTGAGTTGTGGTTCCTATTGGATCATTGATGTCGTTAATGAAGTTCTGATTGGATTGACTTACTTGTGGTTTGTTAGTTTCATAAAATCACAGTACTCAACTGATAAATTCGGGAAAAGATTTTAGATAGTCTATTCACCCCCCTCTAGACTATCCTATGAGTATCTCTGACCTGCAATACTTTATTCAGGAAGGGAGTATCACTCGGCGGGTAATCCAACCAGATATTGACCTGACAAGGGCTTTAGGGACATAAATTCACAGCTGGGGTTACTCAACTGATACACTCAGGAAAATATTTTATACAGTCTATTCACCCCCTCCCCCCTCTAAACTGTCCTCTGAGTATTTGTGACCAACAGTAACCTAAGCGTGTATCAGAACCCTATTGTTTTGTTTATCTTTGATATACCTGTTATTCCTGAATAATGGCGTGATATGATTATTCAGGTGAGTTTTGTTAGCTGCATAAAATCACAGCTGAGGTTACTCAATTGATATATTCAGGAAAAGATTTTAGATAGTCTATTCATGTAATACCCGGTTGTAATTCACTCATTGTCATTCAGTAATTATCATTCAGTAAATGTCACTCAGTAATTTTCACTCATTATTAATCATTCATCATTCATATTCATTCATTGTATTCACCGTTCAGAGTAATTTGCATAGTGTATCAGTTATTATTCGTCCTTCAACCCGGTTGGAGAGTCGGGCCGAGCATATCATCATTGTCATCTTTGTAGTGGGCTGTGTGTGAGGAGTAGCACACGCTATGTACTCTCCTTAGCACGCGCTAATTGAGTACGGGTAGCGCACTCTACCTCTTAGTATTAGTGCACGCTATGCAATCAATGTAGTGCGCTCTAAGGTCGATCAGGCAGAGTCCATTGGGTACTGGACTGAATTGGAATAATTCATAGCGCACGCTATGAGTAGATATTATTGTACGCTAATAGTGTAGTAGCGCACGCTGAGTTTTGGGTGTAGCGCACGCTATCGCGAGCAGATCAGAGGACCGAAGGTTTTGGACTTCACTTACTGGGCATCAGATATTCAGTTGGCGCACGCTAATATTTTGGGTTAACGCACGCTATCGGGAAGGCGTTAGCGCACACTACCAAGTTTGTAGCGTATGCTAACAAGGCAGTCAGAGCTCACTGGACTGTCCTATTAACTCGCTAGCGCACGCTAAATATCAGGGCTTAGCGTGCGCTAAACTGGAACAGTATAAATAGGACAGTCAGCCCAGGTTTCGTCATTTCTCACTTCTCATTTCGTTTTTGGGAGTTTTCGGGCGATTTCGGATGATTTAGAGAGATCTCTTCGAGCTGCATCCACCTATCAACATCTTCAAGCTTCTAAGTTGGATTAATCATCACCTTATCCTCTCCAACACATCAAATCAAGGTAATTATTTCTTGAATCTAGAAATTCGGAGTTAAAGTGTTTTCCTTCCGATCTCTTCGTGTGAGCATGCTATGATGTTGTGATATGTTAGATATGGATTATATACCTTGAATACATGTATTCCTACGAATTTATTGGTGTATATTGCGTACTTGACCAATATTTGGGGAAATATTCAAGAACCCTTGGGGTTTGACTTTGGATATTTTAGGGAGTTTCCGATTAATGTTGTCGTAACCTTGAGTTGTGGTTCCTATTGGATCATTGATGTCGTTAATGAAGTTCTGATTGGATTGACTTACTTGTGGTTTGTTAGCTGCATAAAATCACAGTACTCAACTGATATATTCAGGAAAAGATTTTAGATAGTCTATTCACCCCCTCTAGAGTATCCTATGAGTATCTATGACCTGCAATACTTTATTCAGGAAGGGCGTATCACTCGGCGCGTAATCCAACCAGATATTGACCTGACAAGGGCTTTAGGGTATGTAAGCTACATAAATTAACAGCTAGGGTTACTCAACTAATACATTCAGGAAAATATTTTCTACAGTCTATTCACTCCCTCCTCCCTCTAAGCTGTCCTCTGAGTATTTGTGACCAACAGTAACCTAAGCGTGTATCAGAACCCTATTGTTTTGTTTATCTTTGATATACATGTTATTCCTGAATAATGACGTGACATGATTATTGAGGTGAGGTTTGTTAGATGCATAAAATCACAGCTGAGGTTACTTAACTAATATATTCAGGAAAAGATTTTAGACAGTCTATTCACCCATCCCCCCTCTACACTGTCCTCTAAGTATCTATGACTGACATCACTGTATTCGGGAAGCACGTATCACTCGGCGGGTTGTCCAACCAGGTATTGCCCTGACAAGGGATTTTGGGTATTTTATTCGCATAGTATGTATCAATACCCTATTGTTTTGTTTATATTTGATATACGTGTTATTCCTGAATAATGACGTGATATGATTATTCAAGTGAGGTTTGTTATCTGCATAAAATCACATTTGAGGTTTCTCAACTGATATATTCAGGAAAAGATTTTAGACAGTCTATTCACCCCCCTCTGGACTGGCCTTTAAGTATCTCTGACCTACAATACTTTATTCAGGAAGGCGTATCACTCGGCGGGTTATCCAACCAGGTATTGACCTGACAAGGGATTTGAGGTATGTAAGCTTCATAAATTCACAGCTAAGGTACCTCAACTAATATAATCAGGAAAAGATTTTATATAGTCTATTCACCCCCTTCGCCCCTCTAGACTGTCCTCTGAGTATTTGTGACCTACAGTAACCTAAGCGTGTATCAGTACCCTATTGTTTTTTATCTTTGATATACGTGTTATTCCTATATAATGACGTGATATGATTATTCAAGTGAATTTTATTATCTGCATAAAATCACAGTTGAGGTTACTCAATTGATATATTCAAGAAAAGATTTTAGACAGTCTATTCACCCCCTCTCTCGAGACTGTCCTCTGAGTATCTGTGACCTACAGTACTTTATTCAGGAAGTGGGTATCACTCGGCAGTTTATCCAACAAGGTATTGCCCTGACAAGGGCTTTTGGGTATATTATTCGGGTAGTGTGTATCATTACCCTATTGTTATGTTTATCCTTGATATACGTGTTATTACTGAATAATGATGTGATATGATTATTCAGGTGAGGTTTGTTAGCTGCATAAAATCACATATGAGGTTACTCAACTGATATATTCAGGAAAAAAAATTAAATAGTCTATTTACCCCCTCTAGACTGTCCTCTGAGTATCTTTGACCTACAGTACTTTATTCAGGAAGGGCATATCACTGGCGGGTTATCCAACCAGGTATTGACCTGAGAAGGGCTTTCAGGTATCTAAGCTGCATAAATTCACAACTGAGGTTACTCAACTGATACATTCAAGAAAAGATTTTATACAGTCTAGTCACCCCCCCTCTAGACTGTCCACTGAGTACTTGTGACCTACAGTAACCTGAGTGTGTATCAGTACCCTATTGTTTTGTTTATCTTTGATGATATACGTGTCATTCTTAAATAATGACGTGATATGATTATTCAGGTGAGGTGTGTTAGCTGCATAAAATCACAGCTGAGGTTACTCAACTGATATATTTAGGAAATGATTTTAGACAGTCTATTCACCCCCTAGACTGTCCTCTGAGTATATGTGACCTACAGTAACCTAAGTTTGTATCAGAAGCCTATTGTTTTGTTTATCTTTGATATACATGTTATTCCTGAATAATGATGTAACATGATTATTCAAGTGAGGTTTGTTAGATGCATAAAATCAATGTTGAGGTTAGTCAACAGATATATTCAGGAAAATATTTTAGACAGTCTATTTACCCATCCCCCCCTCTAGACTGTCCTCTGAGTACCTATGACTGACAGTACTTTATTCGGGAAGCACATATCACTCGGAGGGTTGTCCAACCAGGTATTGCCCTGACAAGGGCTTTTGGGTATTTTATTCACGTAGTATGTATCAATACCATATTGTTTTTTTTATCTTTGATATACATGTTATTCCTGAATAATGACGTGATATGATTATTCAAGTGAGGTTTGTAAGCTGGATAAAATCACATTGAGGTTACTCAACTAATATATTCAGGAAAAGATTTTAGACAGTCTATTCACCCCCCTCTGGACTGGCCTCTGAGTATCTATGACCTATAGTACTTTATTCAGGAAGGCGTATCACTCCGCGGGTTATCCAACCAGTTATTGACCTGACAAGGGTTTTGAGGTATATAAGCTGTATAAATTAACAGCTAAGGTACCTCAACGGATACATTTAGGAAAAAATTTTATATAGTCTATTCACCCCCTTCCCCCTCTAGACTGTCCTCTGAGTATTTGTGACCTACAGTAACCTAAGCGTGTATCAGTACCCCATTGTTTTTTATCTTTGATATACCTGTTATTCCTGAATAATGACGTTATATGATTATTCAGGTGAGTTTTGTTAGCTTCATAAAATCACAGCTGAGGTTACTCAATTGATATATTCACGAAAAGATTTTAGATAGTCTATTCATGTAATACCCGGTTGTAATTCACTCATTATCATCATTTAGTAATTATCATTCAGTAATTGTCACTTAGTAATTTTCACTCATTATTAATCATTCATCATTCATATTCATTCATTGTATTCACCGTTCAGAGTAATTTGCATAGTGTATCAGTTATTATTCGTCCTTCAACCCGGTTGGAGAGTCGGGCCGAGCATATCATTATTGTGATCTTTGTAGTGGGATGTGTGTGAGGAGTAGCACATGCTACGTACTCTCCTTAGCGCGCGCTACTTGAGTACGGGTAGCGCACTCTACCTCTTAGTATTAGCGCACGCTATGCAATCGGTGTAGTGCGCTCTAAGGTTGATCAGGCAGAGTCTAGTGGGTACTGGACTGAATTGGAATAATTCATAGCGCACGCTATGAGTAGATATTAGCGTACGCTAATGGTGTAGTAGCGCACGCTGAGTTTTGGGTGTAGCTCACGCTATCGCGAGCAGATCAGAGGACCGAAGGTTTTGGACTTCACTTACTGGGCATCAGATATTCAGTTAGTGCACGCTAACATTTTGGGTTAATGCACGCTATCGGGAAGGCGTTAGCGTACACTACTAAGTTTGTAGCGTATGCTAACGAGGCAGTCAGAGCTCACTGGACTGTCCGATTAACTCGCTAGTGCACGCTAAATATCAGGGCTTAGCGTGCGCTAAACTGGAATAGTATAAATAGGACAGTCAGCCCAGGTATCATCATTTCTCACTTCTCATTTCGTTTTTGTGAGTTTTCAGGCGATTTCGGATGATTTAGAGAGATCTCTTCGAGCTGCATCCACCTATCAACATCTTCAAGCTTCTAAGTTGGATTAATCATCACCTTATCCTATCTAACACAAATTCGGAGTTAAAGTGTTTTCCTTCCGATCTCTTCGTGTGAGCATGCTATGATGTTGTGATATGTTAGATATGGATTATCTACCTTGAATACATGTATTCCTACGAATTTATTGGCGTATATTGCGTATTTGACGAATATTTGGGGAAATATTCAAGAACGCTTGGGGTTTGACTTCGGATATTTTAGGGGGTTTCCGATTAATGTTGTCGTAACCTTTCGTTGTGGTTCCTATTGGATCATTGATGTCGTTAATGAAGTTTTGATTGGATTGATTTACTTTTGGAGGTTGGTTCGATAAATTTTTAGGGGATAGTTGTATCCAACGAGAGAATGTTTACAACGTATCTGTTAGAATGACCCTATGAGTTTTGGTTATTGTTGTAGCGACTTTTGAGTTCGCGATAATCGTGTTTAATACGTATATTGAAAGTTTGTTGGTAACTATGTAATTCAAGGTTGTTCGAGTGACCGGTATCCCCATTAGAGGCGTTTGTTCGTGAGAAGACTTTTCATCACCGCTGTTGAGTAAGTAATTCTTACTCGGTTAAAGGGATATTCATTCCTTACATTGTTATTCATTCATACATGTAATTCACTCATAATATGTCATTCATGTCGAGACTTGTAATCATCAACTAATCATGTAACTCACGAGGAACAACGGTTCCAAATCATTTTCATTGAAGCTATCACTCGTTGTATCATTATATCATCTCAGTGACTCGTTCTTTATCCTTATCGGATTTTATTCATTACCTCTCATCTTGGTCGCTTTTGTTCTTGTGACCTTCTGGGATTGTATTGCGTGGCCGGGTGGCGTATGTGTGGACTTTTTAGTCGGGCAGACTATGGTTATGTGTGTATGCGGTACTCCAGACACATTTGGACTGTGCACACGGTAAAGTACCTCTGTGAGACTAATTAGGCCAAGTTGCGGGTGTATATGTGGGACTCCAGACACTCGGCTACTTGTACACTCACACATTCCATTCGGGCGTACTAGGATACTCATCATTCAACTCTATTACTTAATTCATTCATGTGATTGTTGTATATTGTCCAACTCTTGAGGATTGTTGTTCTGTGTAACTGACCCCGTTGGGGATATTGTTTTTAGGTCATGGCAAAACAAAAGCACGAGAAGATAATGTTGACGGCGAGGAGTCCCAGTGATACTAGTAGGGGGCCCCAGTCTCGTCATTTCATTCATGTTTTCTTGTTATGTATTTTCCACTACACTTCCTTTTGGATTGTCATTTGTTCAGTGTTGTATATTTTATCTTCATATAAAATATACATGTATTCAGTGTTCCCTGGGTGTGTTGTACTTGAAACTCCTCATCAGAGTAATTGATGATGTAATGTGGTTCGGTACTACATTTGTATTGTGCAATTCATTAATTTTCGTTCACCTGGTGGGTCCCAGTCGGGGGTACACGACACTGTAATATCCGCCTAGTTTAGGGTGTTACAGAGTTGGTATCGGAGCGTGGTTTTGAATACTACCTCCCGAGTCATGTATCATTTGAAATCATCATCATCAGACTAGTATCATTGGACTTTCACGTCACGTGTGACCTGTGCAAATGCCAAGCCCCTCAGATTGAAAGAAGTGTTAGATTTCTAACTTCATGGTATAATTTCTGGCAATAAGAATCACTCATTTATCATTCATCAGTCAACAATCCTCAATCATCATTTCATTTGATCATGTCGATCATGTTAACTCATTAATCATTCAGTTCAGTTCATCACTCATTTGTTGATCTTGAGAATCGTTTCATTAATCTTGTCAACTTATTCAAGTTAATCATTTCAAAATTCCATCAGATAATCATGTCACCTCAGTTGATCCTTCATGCGATCATTGTGTTAGAGTGCGTATGCTGATTGTTATCATTTCATAACTTCATCATAATGCGGTATTCATGCGAGATATATAACTATCATGTGACTTTCCTACTTCAGTACGGAGAGAGCTGGCAGAGGATGTGGGGGAAGAGGCCGAGGTGCGGGCCGAAACCCGAGAGCTCGTGTGAATACATGCGCGAACGTGAGGAATAATGCAAATTCATCGAGCAGCGACGCTGCCACTCATTCACCCGAAAATGATCATTCACTGTCAGGGAGTCGTACCTAGGACACAGCACAATCAGAATGTGTTTGGGTTGATCCTCTCGCTTTTATGAAGGGCATGATGGCCCAAATGACTCAGATGGCACGTCTGATGGAGACGATGCAGAACTTAATTGCTCAGAATCAGCAGGCTCCTCCACCGCCACCTCAAAGCAAGAGAGGAATGTGATCAGTATCATCAACGACATTTCTCACCAGAGGCCGCCTACCTTCGAGGGATCATCTGAGACGGCGGATTTTATTTACTGGCTGGAGCATTTCGAGTAATTATTTGCTATGGTGGAGTGTCCTGAAGGACACAAAGTTTCAGTCGCGGCTTACTATCTGGGTAAGAGCGCTCACTCATGGTGGCTATCTCTGAAGCCCACCGATGGAGATTGTACGTGGGATCAGTTCAAAACTCTCATGATGGAAAGATATTATCCGGCCCCACTCAGGGAGGCCAAGATGTCGGAGTTACTCAGTCCTGACCCCTCAATGGAAGAAGATGTTCTCGCCATTGTTGAGAAATTTTAGGAGCTGCTGCCTTTCGCCTCATCTATTATCCACTCGGAGGCGGATAAAATAAAGTATTTCAGTAAGAGGTTGAAACCTCGTATGATACTTCAATTGCTTAATCATCATTGCACCACTTTAGCTGAATTCATCGAGAAAGCTCTCGCTTTTGAGCTTACTGCTAAGGAAATTTCTAAGAATCAGACCTCAGCTTTCGGTAAGAAGTCGAAGAAGCGTAATCAATCCAAAGGTAATCAGGCTACTTTCAAGAAGCCTCGTACGGGCTCTACTTTTCGGAGCGACCTCCTACGGTGCCTAAGCCTGTGGAATATCAGTCCCGAGCAGCCAGCTCGGCCATCACTTGTTACAACTGTGGTGAACAGGGCCATTACAGCACGAAATGTCTGAGGCAGACTGTCACGTGTAATAACTGTGGGATTGCTGGGCATAACACACGTTTATGCCGAAGAGACTCCAGACCTACTCCGGTGACATCTCAGGCCCCGAAGTAGTCAGCTATTGAGAATCAGGCTACTCAGTCAGCATCGTTTAAAATGACAAGAGCAAACAAAGGCGGAGCCCACAACTATCAGATGGGAGCATCCGGTTCCGGGGCTGGCAAGCCCCAAATATATGAGATGAAAAGAGACGATGATCTGGAGGCCCGAATGATCTCAGGTACTCTCGAAATTTTATCTCAACCTGTGTGTACCCTTTTTGATACTGGTGCATCGCATTCATTCATTTCTGAGTCATGCTTGAGTAGACTTCACCTGAATAGTGCTACTAGTTGTGAACCTTATATCATTGGTATGCCTGACGGTAAAAGAATTATCGGAGATCATGAGATTAAGAATTGTCCGATTCAGCTTAATGGCCATATGTGGTTGGCAGACCTGATCGTGGTAGATTTACCCAAAGACGATGTTATTTTAGGTATTGATTGGATGGATCATCATGATGCCATCCTTAGTGTTCGTAAGCGTATGGTCACTATCATTTCAGACGATGTGGTCGAGTGTGTTTTTCAGGGGGGTAACCCCAGCAGTTTTGGAAAATTTATCAATATGATGAAAGCAGTTAGATTACACAATCAAGGGTGTGTTGGTTATTTGTGCTATATGACCAAGACCAAGAAATCATCAGTGTCATTGGCGGACATTCTGGTAGTGAGGGAATACGCCGATGTATTTCCATACGAGTTACCTGGTTTGCCCCCCCAGAGAAATGTGGAATTCACGATTGAGTTGGAGCCTAGTACATTCCAATATCGAAGGCACCATATCGTATGGCCCCGACTGAAATGCAAGAATTGAAGAATCAACCGGAGGAACTGACTGAGAAGGGTTACATCCGGCCGAGTGCGTCCCTGTGGGGAGCACCAGTGTTATTTGTCAATAAGAAGGATGGTTCATTCCGCTTGTGTATTGATTATCGAGAGTTGAATAGGGTAACGATAAAGAATAAATATCCTCTACCCCACATCGATGATCTTTTGGATCAACTTCAGGGAGCTTCAATATTTTCCAAGATCGACTTAAGATCTGGGTATCATCAGTTGCGAATTTGAGAGTCGGATATCGTAAGGACGGCATTTCGAACACGCTATGGATATTACGAGCTTGTGGTGATGCCATTTGGGTTAACTAATGCACCTGCGGTATTCATGGAATTAATGAATCGAATTTTCATCAACTATTTAGATCAGTTCGTGGTTGTCTTGGTTGACGACATTTTGATTTATTCTCATGACGGAGAGGAGCATGAATTTCACCTTTATCAGGTTCTCGACATGTTAAGATGAGAGCAACTCTATGGAATGTTTTACAAATGTGAGTTTTGGATGTCCAAAGTGACGTTCCTCAGGCATGTGATTTCATCAGACGGAGTACGTGTCGACCCTTAGAAGATGGAGGCTATCCGAGATTGGCAACCTCCGAAGAATATTAAGGAAATCCGAAGCTTTCTAGGATTAGATGGTTATTATCGGCGATTTATGGAAGGATTTTCTAAAATAGCACAACCTATGACGAACCTTTTGCGGAAGGATAAGAAATACATGTGGACTGATGCATGTCAGCGGAGTTTTGAGGAACTTAAGAGCCGTTTAATTTCACCGTCTGTCCTTTCCTTACCGCAAGGGACGGAGGGATTCGTTGTTTATAGTGACACGTCCGGGTAAGGTCTCGGATGGTATTCGCATTGAAGATTTGGCGTCATTATCTTTATGGTGTCACCTATCAGATTTTCACCAATCATAAGAGCTTGAAGTATATATTTACTCAAAAGGAGTTAAATATGCATCAGAGACGGTGGTTAGAACTGATTAAGTAATATGATACTGAGATTCTATACCACCCAGGCAAGGCGAGCATTGTCACCGACGCCTTGAGTCGTAAGTCCGTTCAAGAGCAAATGCTTGCTTGTTTGAATGTTCAGAAGGAACTTCAATAGGAATTCTTAAGACCCGAGGTCGAGGTTTGGTTATAACAAGTACAAGGGCAACTTTGTACGTTAGAGATTTCATAGTCACTTGAAGAGGCGATCAGAGTAAATCAGGGTTCGGACCCATTTTTTTTGCGCATTCGAGATGATGTGACTCAAGGGAAAGCCCCTGGATTTGTGGTCCACGAGGATGGACTTTTGCGATTTAAGAACCGGTTATGCGTTCCGGCGAATGACGAGTTGAAAAACTCGATTTTGAGAGAAGCTCAAGCTACCCCTTATTCCATTCATCCGGGGTCTAGCAAGATGTACAAGGACTTGAAACAGAATTACTGGTGGAGTAATATGAAGCGAGAAGTCGCAGAATTTGTCTCAAGATGTTTTACCTGTCAGCAAGTCAAGATAGAACATCAGCGACCAGCGGGTATGCTAAAACTGGTCCCTATCCTATAGTGGAAGTGGGAAGATATTTCTATGGACTTTATCACGAGTTTGCCGACGAGTCGTCGTGGCATGAATACAATTTGGGTAATTGTGGACCGTTTAACTAAGTCGGATCAATTCCTTGAGATTAAGGATACGTGGGGTCCTGAGAGACTTGCCCAGTTGTTCATCAAAGAGATAGTGAGACTGCACGATACTCCTAAGAGTATCGTTTCTGATCGTGACGGGCGATTCGTGTCGCATTTTTGGAAATCAGTTTATCGTGCCATGGGAACTCAACTCAACTTCAGCACGGCTTTTCACCCTCAGTCTGGCAGACAATCAGAGAGAACTATTCAGACGTTGGAGGACATGTTGAGGGCATGCGTCCTCGATTGGAAAGATGACTGGGAAGCCCAACTACCGTTGATCGAATTCACGTATAATAACAGTTGGCACGCTTCGATTCATATGGCACCTTACGAAGCCTTGTATGGTCGTCGTTGTCGATCTCCCCTGTGCTGGGATGACTTATCAGAATCAATCGGTACTGAGCCCGACATACTTATCGCCGTCCACGAGAAGGTAGCTTTGATCTGAAGTCATTTGTTGACCGCTCAGAGTCGACAAAAGTTATATGCATACCATTAGAGTTCGAGACAGGTGACCACGTTTTGGTCAAGGTATCCCCGAGTCGAGGGATTTTCTGTTTCGGGAAACAGGGGAAGTTGAGTCCTAGGTTCATTGGGCCATTTGAGATTTTAGATCGAGTAGGCGGGCTGGCTTATTGATTGGCCTTACCTCTGGCGTTGAGCCAAATTCATAATGTGTTTCACGTATCTCAGCTGCGGAAGTATGTTCCCGAACCGAGTCACATACTTCAGTTCGACGAAATCGAGATTGCTGATGATCATTCGTATGAGGAGCATCATGTACGAGTCTTAGAGCGGCGTATCAAATCATTGAGGAACAAGACGATTCCTTTGGTCAAGATTCAGTGGTCTAGACACGGAGTCGAAGAGGCTACTAGGAAAACCGAGGATAGTATGCAGGAGAGTTGTCCTAAGTTATTTGACCCTTAATTTCGAGGACAAAACTCTTTTTAAGGGGGGGAGTATATAATACCCGGTTGTAATTCATTCATTATCATTCAGTAATTATCATTCAGTAATTTTCACTCATTATTAATCATTCATTATTCATATTCATTTATTGTATTCACCGTTCAGAGTAATTTGCATAGTGTATCAGTTATTATTCATCCTTCAACTCGGTTGGAGAGTCGGGCTGAGCGTATCATCATTGTCATGTTTGTAGTGGGATGTCTGTGAGGAGTAGCGCATGTACGTACTCTCCTTAGTGCGCGCCAATTGAGTACGAGTAATGCACGCTACCTCTCAGCATTAGCGCACGCTATGCAATCAGTGTAGCGCACGCTAAGGTCGATCAGGAAGAGTCCAGTGGGTACTGGACGGAATTGGAATAATTAATAGTGCACGCTATGAGTAGATATTAGCGTACGCTAATGGTGTAGTAGCGCACGCTGAGTTTTGGGTGTAGCGCACGCTATCGCGAGCATATTAGAGGACCGAAGGTTTTGGACTTCAGTTACTGGGCATCAGATATTCAGTTAGCGCACGCTAACATTTTGGGTTAACGCACGCTATCAGGAAGGCATTAGCGCACGCTACCAAGTTCGTAGCATCTGCTAAAGAGGCAGTCAAAGCGCACTGGACTATCCGGTTAACTCGCTAGCGCACGCTAAATATCAGGGCTTAGCGTGCGCTAAACTGGAACAGTATAAATAGGACAGTCAGCCCAAGTTTCGTCATTTCTCACTTCTCATTTCGTTTTTGGGTGTTTTTGGGCGATTTCGGACGATTTGGAGAGATCTCTTCGAGCTGCATCCACCTATCAACATCTTCAAGCTTCTAAGTTAGATTAATGATCACCTTATCCTCTCCAACACATCAAATCAAGGTAATTATTTCTTGAATCTAGAAATTCGGAGTTCAAGTGTTTTCCTTCCGATCTCTTCGTGTGAGCATTCTATGATGTTGTGATATGTTAGATATGGATTATCTACCTTGAATACATGTATTCCTACGGATTTATTGGTGTATATTACGAATTTGACGAATATTTGGGGAAATATTCAAGAACCCTTGGGGTTTGACTTTGGATAATTTTGGGGGTTTCCGATTAATGTTGTCGTAACCTCGAGTTGTTATTCCTATTGGATAATTGATGTCGTTAATGAAGTTTTGATTGGATTGATTTACTTGTGGAGGTTGGTTCGATAGTTGTATCCAACGAGAGAATGTTTACAACGTATCCGTTAGAATGCCCAAATGAGTTTTGGTCATTGTTGTAGCGAATTTTGAGTTGGTGATAATCATGTTTAATACGTATATTGAGCGTTTGTTGGTAATTATATCATTCAAGGTTGTTCGAGCGACCATTATCCCCATTAGAGGCATTTGTTCGTGAGAAGACTTTTCATCCCTGGTGTTGAGTAAGTAAATTCTTACTCGGTTAAAGGGATATTCATTTCTTACGTTGTTCTTCATTCATACATGTAATCCACTCATAATATATCACTTATGTCGAGACTTGTAATCATCAACTAATCATGTAACTCACGAGGAACGACGGTTCCAAATCATTTTCATTGAAGCTATCACTCGTTGTATCATTATATCATCTCGGTGAGTCGTTCTTTATCCTTTTCGGATTTTATTCATTACCTCTCATCTTGGTCGCTTTTGTTCTTGTGACCTTCCAGGATTGTATTGCGTGGCCGAGTGGCATATGTGTCGAATTTTTAGTCGGGCACACTATGGCCATGTGTATATGCGGGACTCCGGACACATTGGGAATGTACACACCGTAAAGTACCTCCATGAGACAAATTAGGCCAAGTTATGGGTGTATATGCGGGACTCCGGACACTCGGCTACTTGTGAACTCACACATTCCATTCGGGCATACTAGGATACTTATCATTCAACTCTATTACTTAATTCATTCATGTGATTGTTGTATATTGTTCAACTCTTGAGGATTGTTGTTCTGTGTAACTGGCCCCGTTGGAGATATTGTTTTTAGGTCATGGCAAGGCAAAGGCACGGGAAGAGAACATTGACGACGAGGAGTCCTAGTGATACTAGTAGGGGGCCCAGTCTCTTCACTTCATTCATGTTTTCTTGTTATGTATTTTCCGCTGCACTTCCTTTTGGATTGTCATTTGTTCAGTTTTGTATATTTTATCTTCATATAAAATATACATGTATTCAGTGTTCCCTGGGTGTGTTGTACTTGAAACTCCTCATCGGAGTAATTGATAATGTAATGTGGTTCGATACTACAATTGTATTGTGCAATTCATTAGTTTTCGTTCGCTTGTTGGGTCCTAGTCGGGGATCCACGACACTATAATATCCACCTAGTTTGGGGTGTTACAATTCACCCCCCCTCTCTAGACTGTCCGTTGAGTATCTGTGACCTACAGTACTTTATTCGAGAAGCGCGTATCACTCGACGGTTTATCCAACCAGGTATTGTCCTGACAAGGGCTTTTGGGTATGTTATTTGGGTAGTGTGTACCATTACCCTATTGTTATGTTTATCTTTGATATACGTGTTATTCCTGAATAATGACGTGATATGATTATTCAGGTTAGATTTGTTACCTGCATAAAATCACAGTTGAGGTTACTCAACTAATATATTCAGGAAAAAAATTTAAATAGTCTATTCACCCCCTCTAGACTGTCCTCTGAGTATCTGTGACCTACAATACTTTATTCAGGAAGGGCGTATCACTGGCGGGTTATCCAACCAGGTATTGACCTGACAAGGGCTTTCAGGTATGTAAGCTGCATAAATTCACAGCTGAGGTTACTCAAATGATACATTCCGGAAAAGATTTTATACAGTCTATTCACCCCCCTCCCCCCTCTAGACTGTCCTCTGAGTATTTGTGACCTATAGTAACCTAAGCGTGTATCAGTACCCTATTGTTTTGTATATTTGATATACGTCTTATTCCTGAATAATAACGTGATATGATTATTCAGGTGAGGTTTGTTAGCTCCATAAAATCACAGCAGAGGTTACTCAACTGATATATTCAGGAAAATATTTTAGACAGTCTATTCATCCCCCTCTAGACCGTCCTCTGAGTATCTGTGACCTACAGTATCACTCGGCGGGTTATCTAACCAGGTATCACCCTGACAAGGGCTTTGGAGTATGTTATTAGGGTAGTGTGTATCAGTACCCTATTGTTTTGTTTATCTTTGATGATATACGTGTTATTCCTGAATAATAACGTGATATGATTATTCATGCGAGGTTTGTTAGCTGCATAAAATCACAGCTGAGGTTACTCAAATGATATATTCAAGAGAAGATTTTAGACATTCTATTCACCACCCCCTCTAGACTATCCTCTGAGTATCTCTGACCTACAATACTTTATTCAGGAAGGGCGTATCACTCGGCGGGTTATCCAACCAGGTATTGACCTGACAAGGGTTTTGGGGTATGTAAGCTGCATAAATTCACAGTTGAGGTTACTCATCTGATACATTCAGGAAAAGATTTTAGACAGTCTATTCACCCTCCTCCCATCCATGCTGTCCTCTGAATATTTGTGACCTACAGTAACCTAAGCGTGTATCAGTACCCTATTGTTTTTTTCTTTGATATACGTGTTATTTTTGAATAATGACGTGATATGATTATTCAGGTGAGGTTTGTTAGCAGCATAAAATCACGATTGATTTTACTCAACTGATATATTAAGGAAAAGATTTTAGACAGTCTAATCACCCCCCCTCTAGACTGTCCCCAGAGTATCTGTGAGCTACAGTACTTTATTCGGGAAGCGCGTATCACTCGGCGAGTTATCCAACCAGGTATTACCCTGACAAGGGCTTTGGGGTATGTAAGCTGCATAAATTCACAGCTGAGGTTACTCAACTGATATATTCAGGAAAAGATTTTAGACAGTCTATTTACCCCTCCCCCTCTAGATTATACTCTGAGTATCTGTGACCTACAGTACTTAGGGTATGTTAGTGTATCACTCGGTGGGTTATCCAACCAAGTATTGCCCCGACAAGTGCTTCAGGGTATGTTAGCTGCATAAAATCACAGTTGAGGTTACTAAACTGATATATCGAGGAAAAGATTTTAGACAGTCTATTTACCTCCTAGAATGTCCTCTGAGTATATGTGACCTACAGTACTTTATTCAGGAAGGGCGTATCACTCGGCAGGTTATCCAACCAGGTATTGACCTGACAAGGGCTTTGGGGTATGTAAGCTGCACAAATTCACAGCTGATGTTACTCAACTGATACATTCAGGAAAAGATTTTAGACAGTCTATTCACCCCCTCTAGACTGTCCTCTGAGTATCTGTGACCTACAGTAACCTAAGCGTGTACCAGTACCCTATTGTTTTTTATCTTTGATATACGTGTTATTCCTGAATAATGACGTGATATGATTATTTAGGTGAGGTTTGTTAGCTGCATAAAATAATAGTTGAGGTTACTCAACTGATATATTCATGAAAAGATTTTAGAAAGTTTATTCACCCCCCCTAGACTGTCCTCTGAGTATATGTGACCTACAGTATCCTAAGTGTGTGTCAGTACCCTATTGTTTTGTTTATCTTTGATATACGTGTTGTTCCTGAATAATGACGTGATATGATTATTCAGGTGAGGTTTGTTAGCTGCATAAAATCACAGTTTAGGTTACTCAACTGATATATTAAGGAAAATATTTTAGACAGTCTATTCACCCCCCTAGACTGTCCTCTAAGTATATGTGACCTACAGTACTTTATTTGGGAAACGCGTATCACTCGGCGGGTTCTCCAACCAGGTATCACCCTGACAAGGGCTTTGGGGTATGTTATTAAGGTAGTGTGTATCAGTACCCTATTGTTTTGTTTATCTTTGATGATATACGTATTATTCTTGAATAATAACCTGATATGATTATTCATGCGAGGTTTGTTAGATGCATAAAATCACAGCTGAGGTTACTCAAATGATATATTCAAGAGAAGATTTTAGACAGTCTATTCACCCCCTCTAGACTGTCCTATGAGTATTTGTGACCTACAGTATCCTAAGTGTGTATCAGTACCGTATTGTTTTATTTATCTTTGCTATACATGTTATTCCTAAATAATGACGTGATATGATTATTCAGGTGAGGTTTGTTAGATGCATAAAATCACGGTTGAGGTTCCTCAACTGATATATTCATGAAAAGATTTTAGACAGTCTATTCACCCCCCTCTAGACTGTCCTCTGAGTATTTGTGACCTACAGTAAACTAAGTGTGTGTCAGTACCCCATTGTTTTGTTTATCTTTAATATACGTGTTATTCCTAAATAATGATGTGATATGATTGTTCAGGTGAGGTTTCTTAGTTGCATAAAATCACAGCTGAGGTTATTCAACTGATATATTCACGAAAATATTTTAGACAATCTATTTACCCCTCCCCCCTCTATATCTGTGACCTACAGTACTTAGGGTATGTTAGTGTATCACTCGGTGGGTTATCCAACCAAGTATTGCCCTGACAAGTGCTTTAGGGCATGTTAGCTGCAAAAAATGACAATTGAGGTTAGTCAACTGATATATTTAGGAATAGATTTTAGACAATCTATTCACCCCCCAGACTGTCCTCTGATTATCTTTAACCTACAATTACCGAAGTGTGTACCAGTACCCTATTGTTTTGTTTATCTTGGATATACGTGTTATTCTTGAATAATGAAGTAATATGATTATTCAGGTGAGGTTTGTGAGCTACATAAAATCACAGTTGAGGTTACTAAACTGATATATCCAGGAAAAGATTTTAGACAGTCTATTCACCCCTCCCTCTAGACTGTCCTCTGAGTATATGTGACCTACATTACTTTATTCGGGAAGAGCGTATCACTCGGTGGGTTATCCAACCAAGTGTTGCCCTGGCAAGGGCTTTGGGGTATGTTATAGGGTAGTGTGTATCATTACCCTATAGTTTTGTTTAGCTTTGTTATACGTGTTATTCCTGAATAATGACGTGACATGATTATTCAGGCGAGGTTTGTAAGCTGCATAAAATTTCAACTGAGGTTACTCAACTGATATATTCAACAAAATAATTTAGACAGTATATTCACCCCCCTCTACACTGCCCTCTGAGTATGTGTGAACTACAGTAACCTAAGTGTGTATCAGTACCTTATTGTTTTATTTATCTTTGATATACGTGTTATTCCTAAATAATGACGTGATATGATTATTCAGGTGAGGTTTGATAGCTGCATAAAATCACAGTTGAGGTTACTCGACTGATATATTCATGAAAAGATGTTAGACAATCTATTCACCCCAATCTAGACTATCCTCTGAGTATTTTTGACCTACAGTAACCTGAGTGTGTATCAGTACCCTATTGTTTTGTTTATCTTTGATATACGTGGTTTGTTAGTTGCATAAAATCACAGCTGAGGTTACTCAACTAATATATTCAGGAAAAGATTTTACACAGTCTATTTACCCCTCCCCCCTCTAGATTGTCCTCTGAGTATCTGTGACCTACCGTACTTTATTCGGTAAGCGCGTATCAGTCGTTGGGTTATCCAACCAAGTATTGTCCTGACAAGGGCTTTAGGGTATGTTAGCTGCAAAAAATCACAGTTGAGGTTAGTCAACTGATATATTTAGGAAAAGATTTTAGACAGTCTATTCACCACCTAGACTGTCCTCTGAGTATCTTTAACCTATAATTACCGAAGTGTGTATCAGTACCCTATTGTTTTGTTTATCTTTGATGATATACGTGTTATTCCTGAATAATGACGTGATATGATTATTCAAGTGCGGTTTGTTAGATACATAAAATCACAACTGAGGTTACTCAACTGATATATTCAAGAAAGGATTTTAGACAGTCTATTCACCCCCCCTCTAGACTGTCCTCTGAGTATCTGTGACCTATAGTAACCTAAGTGTGTATCAGTACCCAATTGTTTTATTTATCTTTGATATACATGTTATTCCTAAATAATGACGTGATATGATTATTCAGGTGAGGTTTGTTAGCTGCATAAAATCATGGTTGAGGTTACTCCACTGATATATTCGTGAAAAGATTTTAGACAGTCTATTCACCCCCTCTAGATTGTCCTCTGAGTATTTCTGACCTACAGTAACCTATGTGTGTGTCAGTACCCCATTGTTTTGTTTATCTTTAATATACGTGTTATTCCTAAATAATGATGTGATATGATTATTCAGGTGAGGTTTGTTAGTTTCATAAAATCACAGCTGAGGTTATTCAACTAATATATTCACAACAAGATTTTAGACAATCTACCTCTCCCCCCTCTATATTGTCCTCTGAGTATCTGTGACCTACAGTACTTAGGGTATGTTAGTGTATCACTCGGCGGGTTATCCAACCAAGTATTGCCCTGACAAGTGATTTAGGGTATGTTAGCTGCAAAAAATTGCAGTTGAGGTTAGTCAACTGATATATTTAGGAATAGATTTTAGACAGTCTATTCACCCCCCAGACTATCCTCTGAGTATCTTTAACCTACAATTACCGAAGTGTGTATCAGTACCCTATTGTTTGGTTTATGTTTGATATACGTGGTATTCCTGAATAATGAAGTGATATGATTATTCAGGTGAGGTTTGTTAGCTACATAAAATCACAGTTGAGGTTACTAAACTGATATATCCAGGAAAAGATTTTAGACAGTCTATTCACCCCTCCCTCTAGACTGTCCTATAAGTAAATGTGACCTACATTACTTTATTCGGGAAGAATGTATCACTTGGAGGGTTATCCAACCAAGTGTTGCCCTGACAAGGGCTTTGGGGTATGTTATAGGGTAGTGTGTATCATTACCCTATAGTTTTGTTTAGCTTTGATATATGTGTTATTCCTGAATAATGATGTGACATGATTATTCAGGAGAGGTTTGTTGGCTGCATAAAATTTCAACTGAGGTTACTGAACTGATATATTCAAGAAAATATTTTAGACAGTATATTCACCCCCCCTATACACTGCCCTCTGAGTATCTGTGACCTACAGTAACCTAAGTGTGTATCAATACACTATTTTTTTATTTATCATTGATATACGTGTTATTCCTGAATAATTACTTGATATGATTATTCAGGTGAGGTTTGTTAGGTGCATAAAATCACAGTTGAGGTTACTGGACAGATATATTCATGAAAAGATTTTAGATAATCTATTCACCCTAATCTAGACTGTCCTCTGAGTATTTGTGACCTACAGTAACCTGAGTGTGTGTCAGTACCCCATTGTTTTGTTTATCTTTGATATACGTGTTATTCCTAAATAATGACGTGATATGATTATTCAGGTGAGGTTTGTTAGTTGCATAAAATCACAGCTGAGGTTACTCAACTAATATATTCAGGAAAAGATTTTACACAGTCTATTTACCCCTCCCCCCTCTAGATTGTCCTCTGAGTATCTGTGACCTACCATACTTTATTCGGTAAGCGCGTATCACTCGGTGGGTTATCCAACCAAGTATTGTCCTGACAAGGGCTTTAGGGTATGTTAGCTGCAAAAAATCACAGTTGAGGTTAGTCAACTGATATATTTAGGAAAATATTTTAGACAGTCTATTCACCCCCTACACTGTCCTCTGAGTATCTTTAACCTATAATTACCGAAGTGTGTATCAGTACCCTATTGTTTTGTTTATCTTTGATGATATACGTGTTATTCCTGAATAATGAGGTGATATGATTATTCAAGTGCGGTTTGTTAGATACATAAAATCACAACTGAGGTTACTCAACTGATATATTCAAGAAAAGATTTTAGACAGTCTATTCACCCCCCCTCTAGACTGTCCTCTGAGTATCTGTGACCTATAGTAACCTAAGTGTGTATCAGTACCCAATTGTTTTATTTATCTTTGATATACATGTTATTCCTAAATAATGACGTGATATGATTATTGAGGTGAGGTTTGTTAGCTGCATAAAATCATGGTTGAGGTTACTCCACTGATATATTCGTGAAAAGATTTTAGACAGTCTATTCACCCCCTCTAGATTGTCCTCTGAGTATTTCTGACCTACAGTAACCTATGTGTGTGTGAGTACCCCATTGTTTTGTTTATCTTTAATATACGTGTTATTCCTAAATAATGATGTGATATGATTATTCAGGTGAGGTTTGTTAGTTTCATAAAATCACAGATGAGGTTATTCAACTAATATATTCACAAAAAGATTTTAGACAATCTATTTACCTCTCCCCCCTCTATAATGTCCTCTGAGTATCTGTAACCTACAGTACTTAGGGTATGTTAGTGTATCACTCGGCGGGTTATCCAACCAAGTATTGCCCTGACAAGTGATTTAGGGTATGTTAGCTGCAAAAAATTGCAGTTGAGGTTAGTCAACTGATATATTTAGGAATAGATTTTAGACAGTCTATTCACCCCCCAGACTATCCTCTGAGTATCTTTAACCTACAATTACCGAAGTGTGTATCAGTACCCTATTGTTTGGTTTATGTTTGATATACCCGGTATCCCTGAATAATGAAGTGATATGATTATTCAGGTGAGGTTTGTTAGCTACATAAAATCACAGTTGAGGTTACTAAACTGATATATCCAGGAAAAGATTTTAGACAGTCTATTCACCCCTCCCTCTAGACTGTCCTATGAGTAAATGTGACCTACATTACTTTATTCGGGAAGAATGTATCACTCGGAGGGCTACCCAACCAAGTGTTGCCCTGACAAGGGCTTTGGGGTATGTTATAGGGTAGTGTGTATCATTACCCTATAGTTTTGTTTAGCTTTGATATACGTGTTATTCCTGAATAATGGCGTGACATGATTATTCCGGAGAGGTTTGTTGGCTGCATAAAATTTCAACTGAGGTTACTCAACTGATATATTCAAGAAAATATTTTAGACAGTATATTCACCCCCCTATACACTGCCCTCTGAGTATCTGTGACCTACAGTAACCTAAGTGTGTATCAATACCCTATTTTTTTATTTATCATTGATATACGTGTTATTCCTGAATAATTACTTGATATGATTATTCAGGTGAGGTTTGTTAGCTGCATAAAATCACAGTTGAGGTTACTCGACCGATATATTCATGAAAAGATTTTAGATAATCTATTCACCCTAATCTAGACTGTCCTCTGAGTATTTGTGACCTACAGTAACCTGAGTGTGTGTCAGTAACCCATTGTTTTGTTTATCTTTGATATACGTGTTATTCCTAAATAATGACGTGATATGATTATTCAGGTGAGGTTTGTTAGTTGCATAAAATCACAGCTGAGGTTACTCAACTGATATATTCAGGAAAAGATTTTAGAAACTCTATTCACCCCCCTAGACTGTCCTCTTAGTATCTGTGACCTACAGTACTTTATTCATGAAGTGCGTATCACTCGGCGGGTTATACAACCAGGTATCATCTTAACAAGGGCTTTGGGGTATGTTATTAGGCTATTGTGTATCAGTACCCTATTGTTTTGTTTATCTTTATGATATACCTGTTGTTCCTGAATAATGACGTGATATGATTATTCAAGTGCGGTTTGTTAGCTACATAAAATCACAACTGAGGTTACGCAACTGATATATTCAAGAAAAGATTTTAGACAGTCTATTCACCCCCCTCTAGACTGTCCTCTGAGTATATGTGACCTATAGTAACCTAAGTGTGTATCAGTACCCTATTTTTTATTTATCCTTGATATACATGTTATTCCTAAATAATGACGTGATATGATTATTAAGGTGAGGTTTGCTAGCTGCATAAAATCATGGTTGAGGTTACTCAACTGATATATTCATGAAAAGATTTTAGACAGTCTATTCACCCCCTCTAGATTGTCCTCTGAGTATTTGTGACCTACAGTAACCTAAGTGTGTGTCAGTACCCCATTGTTTTTTTTATCTTTAATATACGTGTTATTCCTAAATAATGACGTGATATGATTATTCAGGTGAGGTTTGTTAGTTTTATAAAAGCACAAATGTGGTTATTCAACTGATATATTCACAAAAAGATTTTAGACAATCTATGTACCCCTCCCCCCTCTATATTGTCCTCTGATTATCTGTGACCTACAGTAGTTAGGGTATGTTAGTGTATCACTCGACGGGTTATCCCACCAAGTATTGCCCTGACAAGTGCTTTAGGGCATGTTAGCTGCAAAATATCACAGTTGAGGTTTGTCAACTGATATATTTAGGAATAGATTTTAGACAGTCTATTCACCCCCCAGACTGTCCTCTGAGTATCTTTAACCTACAATTACCGAAGTGTGTATCAGTACCCTATTGTTTGGTTTATCTTTGATATACGTGTTATTCCTGAATAATAAAGTGATATGATTATTCAGGTGAGGTTTGTTAGCTACATAAAATCACAGTTGAGGTTACTAAACTGATATATCCAGGAAAAGATTTTAGACAGTCTATTCACACCTCCCTCTAGATTGTCCTCTGAGTATATGTGACCTACATTACTTTATTTGGGAAGAGCATATCACTCAGCGGGTTATCCAACCAAGTGTTTCCCTGACAAGGGCTTTGGGGTATGTTATAGGGTAGTGTGTATCATTACCCTATAGTTTTGTTTAGCTTTGATATACGTTTTATTCCTGAATAATGACGTGACATGATTATTCAGGCGAGGTTTGTTAGATGCATAAAATTTCAACTGAGGTTACTCAACTGATATATTCAAGAAAATATTTTAGACAGTATATTCACCCCCCTCTACACTGTCCTCTGAGTATTTGTGACCTACAGTAACCTAAGTGTGTATCAGTACCCTATTTTTTTATTTTTCTTTGATATACGTTTTATTCATGAATCATTACATGATATGATTATTCAGGTGAGGTTTGTTAGCTGCATAAAATCACAGTTGAGGTTAATTGACAGATATATTCATGAAAAGATTTTAGACAATCTATTCACCCCAATCTAGACTGTCCTCTGAGTATTTTTGATCTACAGTAACCTGAGTGTGTGTCAGTACCCCATTGTTTTGTTTATCTTTGATATACGTGTTATTCCTAAATAATGACGTGATATGATTATTCAGGTGAGGTTTGTTAGTTTCATAAAATCACAGCTGAGGTTACTCAACTGATATATTCAGGAAAATATTTTAGATAGTCTATTTACCCCTCCCCCTCTAAACTGATTATCTGTGACCTATTGTACTTTATTCGGGAAGCGCGTATCACTCGTTAGGTTATCCAACCAAGTATTGCCCTGACAAGGGCTTTAGGGTATGTTAGCTGCAAAAAATCACAGTTGACTTTAGTCAACTGATATATTTAGGAAAAGATTTTAGACAGTCTATTCACCCCCTAGACTGTCCTCTGAGTATCTTTAACCTACAATTACCGAAGTGTGTATCAGTACCATATTGTTTTGTTTATCTTTGATATACATGTTATTCTTGAATAATGAAGTGATATGATTATTCAGGTGAGGTTTGTTAGCTGCATAAAATCACAGCTGAGGTTACTCAACTGATATATTCAGGACACTACAAAAAAAACAGTATTTACCGATGCCATTTACCGATGCCAGTAAAGGCGTTGGTATTTTTTGGCATTTAACGACGCCGTTACCGACACCCGTGAATTTGGACGATCCCCGACGGCTTTAACGACGCCATAGCGCGGGTGTCTTCCCGCGAAATTTGCCGACGCCAGTACCGACGCCGGAAGTCGTCAGAGAGATACCGACGGCACTTTTGCCATCGTTAAATGGCATGACTTACATGAATTAATGATGCCACTCCCGCCGTCGGTATCCCTAAAATTTAACAATGCCTTTACCGACGCCAAGTTATCTGTCAAATTTTACAAGGCCATTACCGACGGCCCGTTGGCGTCGGTAAATTTTAATACATTCTCAGCCCTCTGCCTATTCTGATTCGACCTAAAATCATTCATTCACCTCCCGCACCTCTGCAAAACCCCACTCTCCCCACACCTCTCTGCAAAACGCCTCTCTCCCCGTGCAAAACGCCTCTCTCCCCGGCGAAAGATTTCCCCGACGGAGATATCTGCGATTTCTTCCTCCGGCGCACCTCCGCAAAACACCCCCAATCGGCGACCTATAATCCCCGACGGAGATATCACGCTATCCTCTTTCGATTTCCCAATTCAGGTAACATCTCCGTTTCCTTTCCATTTTTGATTGTTTTCCGGACACTTTTGGGTTCCTTGTTTATTTATGTTGAACATTTTGGCTTTCCATGAGTTAACTATTTTTTCCTCTCTATTCTTGATCTTCTTGAGGAATTCAGATTTCATGGTACTTAGAAGTCAACAACCTTTAATGTTTTGTATTGATTAAAAACTAGAAACATAACATACATTAAAACTGAAAAAAAAATCAACATGGAGGATCCATTAACTGAACTTCATGAACTTCATAAAATGAGCAGTAGCGGAATGTGAATTTCATGAAAAATAAACTACTCTTACTTCACATAAATTGATTGGGTAAAATGATAAGGCGTCACGGTTTAACCAATAATCATCCGCGGTTTACCACAAACGATAAGGCAAAATGTTACATGATTGATGTTTCAAAACTAAGGTAAACCATTAATTCCAAAATATAGATCTTACTGAAACACAAATTTCAAAATTAAACTCCGGGATTATGTCGATAACTTAAGAGTCTAAATGTTCCAACATAGTACGTTGTCTAAAGGTTACCTTCAAGTTTCATCCTAGCAAACTCTGAACGAGCTTCATCTGGCAAGCTAAAGAACAACTCCATATCCTCCGTATTCTTAATCAACAATTTTTAAACAAGTAGCTTGTCATTCAATGTAAGCCCTCGGATTTTGCTAACAATTCCGAAAACCTCATTTCTTGCCACTGATATGTCATAATCAAACCTTGAGTTTTTTGATCATTTTGTTACAATTTTTAGAATGGGTGACAACCGTGAGTGGATGTATCGCCGGAAACTTGATGGCTCTTGGAATCATGCATTCCTCTCTGGACTTAACAACTTTATTGAGTATACAAGTAGTCATCCGCACTGCATGTGGGGTGACCAAATAAGATGTCCATGTAAAAAATGTGATAATATACAGTTTCATGATACAGAAAAAGTTAAGTATCACATTGGAAAATTTGGGTTCATTAGGGAGTATAAAACTTGGATTTTTCACGGCGAAATTGAAATGGATGAGGGATGTGAAGATATGGATGAAGATGTGAATATAGATACCAACGAGTTGGGATCCAATTCGTACCGTACGATGGTCATGGAGCATGTCGGGCCACAATTTAATGTTGAGAATGTGGAAGAACCACCAAATCCTGAAGCAAAACGAATATATGACATGTTGAATGCTGGAGACAAAGAGTTGTGGCCTGGTTGTGCTAATTACTCCCAATTGTCTTATATGACTCGTTTCATGAGTTTGAAAGTGTAATATCCGGATTTATTACAAGTGTATTTCATCTGTATTCAATCCATGTATTATACGGATTGGTGAATTTGATTATTGGAGTATGATATTTCGTGTATTGATATCATTATACATAAGTATAGAAACATGCAAAATTGCTCAAGCAACCTCGTGATAGCGCACGCTAAGAATGTATCTTAACGCGCGTTATCGGGCCATTATTAGCGCACGCTATATAGGTAGGAGTAACGTGCGCTAAGGACTCAATTATTGAGCGGGACGGCTAACACATACGCCAGCCGGGACATGGGTCCGGATAAGATTCCCGCTGACGCACCCGGACAAATTCTGAAGTCAACCATTATTAGCGCACGCTAAGGGATGCTTAATAGCGTGCGCTAACTTGTCAATAATGCAGAATATTATAAATGGGACAACAACCGTTTTGGCTTTCATTTCTTTCGCCCATTCCTCAACCTTGAGAGTTCAGAGAGCTGTAGAAATACTTCTATACACTTAGAACACATCTTGTTGGTCTTTACATATTGGTTATCATTTGGGAATGATCATTGAAGAGGAATAGCACCTTGGAGTGGCATACAACCAACCGGAGTTGGATTCTACCTTACGGTTCAGTGATTTTCATCATATTAAGGTATGTTCAATCTATCTCCAGACTTAGAGTTGGATTCTAACGATTTGGATGATCATGTTAACAAGATATGGATTTTCATAGATGAATTATCCAAATATATCATGTTTGGAATGGTGAGATGAATAAGCCTTAAAAACCTTGATTATAATCATCATGATTCGAATCTTATTACACTGGATATGTGTAGAGAAGCTTCTATCATTGGTAAACCGAATCTAATAGATGATTTCATAATAATCTTGGACTAGACGTTAACATCCTTATTGTTAGATAAATCTAAAGGTTTGATCATGAAAGGATTTATCTAGTATATATATAGGACGTTTATCAACTTCAGCATGATAATATGGATTGATATAGAGGTGTTGATATCAACCGTTAAGCTTTTCGAATTGTCGTATGAAGATTTGAAGTCGGAATGGAATATGGTTTTATATTGGTATGCATATCCTTGAATCCGAAGTTGTCTTTATCCGTAAAATCATTCATAAGGGTATGAACATGGTATTCATGGAAGTAACATGAATTATCACGCAAGATTTCATTGTTTCAATCATGGCAAGAACAGTTCTTGCTTTCGATGAAGCGCCATGCATAGATAGCGCACGCTATGTTTTGGAGTTTAACGTGCGCTATCGAGCACGAGTTAGCGTGCGCTACGTTCGGTACGTAACGTACGCTAGACCATCAGACGAGTCAGTAGGCTGGTCAGTGAAGTACTGACCATGCATAGTTAGCGTACGCTAGTCTTTGTTGTTTGCGTGCGCTATCGGGCAGACTTAACGCACGCTACACAGAGTACTTAGCGTGCGCTAAGCAGTTCAGTCAGATTGCATTTTATGAACTTTTGGCCGTAAATCTAATTGTTAAACATCCGTATGACGTGAGATAAATCCTATATCATTTCTTTTGTTAAGGTTTGATCTTGTTGCGTGATTGATTGAGGAGGACGACTTTCGAGTGTTCGTTTTTGTGGAAGTATTGTTCTTGTCTTCAAACCGAGGCAAGTACTCTAATTAGAATTGTTTATATTATGACAATTATGATGTGATTGTATCGTGTAAATATGTTGTGAATATATGTCCACCATGCGTTGATCCGGAATCATCATGGGAATCTATAGGTGTGTCTTGGATCGTTGGACAGGTAGTTCCACCATGTGTTGGTCCGACGGATCATCATGGGAATCTATATTTGTGCTTACCGGATCGTTGGAATACCATCGGTATGTTGAAACTATTATGATATGATATGTGTTGTGGATATTCTCGTTGGAGAAACTTGTTATGATATAATTGTTGATTATATCCATTGTTGTATGATTATTGTACTTGTACTAGCATCGTTGTGCTAACCCCTTCGGGGTGAACATTTTGTTTGTGTTCGGGATCCGGAGAGCGGGAAACAACCACCGGCGTATGTGACGAGGGTGCGAGTGATGTCCCGAGGTTTATTTATCATTGTTTATTCAATAAGTACTCGAGTACGAAGTCATTTGTGATGGGTTTGAATTTGGTGATGTATTATTGAGTTACATTGAACAATTGTACTATTTACGTATTGGGTCGAACGATGTCTTGTAATTCCGTTATTTCCATTCGTTAGTACCTTTTTATGCTTAATCAATTCATCAGCCTTGTAAATCCTTATGTAAAGGATTTACGGCGCTGTAATATTCCCGAATATATTGGGGGTGTTACAGAATATGGTATCGGAGCTAAGATTATGGATATCTTGGCCGTTGGGTTAAAATAGGGGTCGTTTATGTCTTTTGAGGTAACCGGCCGTGAATGACATCACTGTACTGCCTACGTCTTCATGCGAACGGTGGTTGTAAGTTCCTAAACTCTATATCGTTCTTTACACGTTGTGTCTCTTTATACTTGAATATTAGAACGATGCTGTTTCTTGTATATTAAGTACTTGTGCTTACAGTATGTTGAGAGGCGGACGTGGACGTGGTCGGGGTCGTGGACGCGGACGAAGGAATGCTGAAAGGGAGGCGTCGCCTTCTAATCAGGCTAGTCATAGCTCAGGCGAGCCGCAGCAATCCATCAATAACGAACCGGAACCTGGTGTGCCAGAAATCCTTCGTCAAGTCGTGAACCAGATGACTCAGTTCGCTCAGGTCGTGGACCGAATGCAAGTGGCGGCGAGAATTCGGCGGGGAGATGGACAACAAAGGATTCCGAAATGGGAAATCGAGGTGACCGATGGTTACAAGAAGTGGCAAAGATGCAACCACCCAAATTTGACGGCTTTTCCGAGACTCCCACTTGGGACCATTGGTTGAAGGCTGGAGAAAATTTTGCTAGAATTAATTGCCGGACGACAGGAGAGCTCTTATTGCCCAGTACTTTCGATAGGGGAAGCATCCGAGTGGTGGGAAGCTATCCGACCTGCAGATCATGATGCCGATTGGACGGAATTTAAAATGATGATGGAAGCTCAGTGTGCCCTCGTCTGTGAGGGAAGCCAAAATCGGGAATTTTTCTCCGCTCAACCATCGACGAACCCGTATCCCAGACGATTAAGGCGTTTAACCGATTAGCATTTGTTCGACATCCGGCCGAGCAGATGCGGAGATGATGATTCATTTTGAAATGAGGATGAAACCGAGAAATCCAGGTACATGTCCGGTTTTGAATGTACCACTCTCACTTGATACCGGGATAAGGCGTTGGCGTATGAAATAAAAGAAGCGAATGGAGAAGTTTATGGAGTCGAAGAAACGAAAGTCTCGGTACTTTTACAGAGCACAAGAGCAGTGGGCCCCGCAAGGCCCAGTCTTCTTTTTCTTTCAAGAAGCCTCCGCACCCATCTAAGAGCGGAAAGAATTACGGAACAATGTCAGCCACGGCGGATACAGCTAGGAAGTGCTTTAACTTTGGTCGCCCAGGCCACCTTTGGCGTGATTGTTTGCGCACTCCAGTTACATGTTTTGAGTGCGGACAGGAAGGACACCGTGCGACGTTTTGTAAGGACGCCACTAAGTACAATGGAACCCGTTCATCACAGCCAGTTCAGAAGGAAGCCAGTGTCCAACAGACGCGGCAAAGTGTTCAGATGCCTCAGAGTTTTGGCCGCGGGCGAGGCAGAGGACAATGGGACCGAAAGGGGACATCGAGTGCCGGATCTATTCCCCCACGTTTGTATGAGATGAGGAGGACAAATGATCAGGATGCTGCTGTCGCATCAGGTACTGTCCAAATCCTTTCCCAGCCAGTTAGCGTTTTATTCGATACAGGAGCTACACATTCTTTTATATCTTTGTATTGTGTAAATCGTTTGAATATTTCCGGTTTTCATGCTTGTGAACCTTATGTTGTTGGTTTACCGAGTGGAGAGAGGATTGTCGGAAATTTAGAAACTAGAAATTTCCCTGTATTATTTGGGGGCAGAGAGTGGCTCTCAAATCTGATCGTGATAGAAATGCAAGGAGACGACCTGATACTCGGAGACGATTGGCTTAATCGGCATGGAGCAATTGTAAACTACCGAAAGAGGAATATCTCGCTGATCGCTGACGATGGTTCCGAAATATTGTTCGAGGGGTGGAAACCAGGAAGCTCAGGGAAATTGATCAAGGCGATGAAAGCTGTCAAATTGTTGAAACAGTAGCATGCAGATGCTGGTGTTACGCAATGAAGAAAGAAGACGAAATTATGGAACTTTCATCCATTCTGTTGTGAGCGAATTTCCGGATGTATTTCTGACGAGTTACAGGCTACCTCCACGAAGGGATGTAGAATTTACTATTGAGTGGAACACGGAGCTACACCGATTTCCAAGGCGCCGTATCGTATGGCACCTCTTGAGATGTACTGGCGAAGAACCCGGCTAGAGGAGTTCTTGGACAAGGGCTATATTGACCAGCGTTTCACCACAGGAGCGCCAGTTCTTTTTGTCCGAAAGAAGGATGGATCGCTCCGACTGTGTATTGACTATCGAGAGCTGAACAAAATAACGATTAAGAACAAATATCCGTTACCACGGATTGATGATCTGTTTGACCAGCTGCAAGCGGCGACAGTATTTTCCAAATTAGATCTGAGATCAGGGTATCACCAGCTGAGGATTAAGGAGTCTGACGTTCCGAAATCAGCGTTCAGAACTCGCTACGGACATTATGAGTTTGTAGTGATGCCGTTTGGTCTCACTAACGCACCTGCTGTATTTATGCAATTAATGAACCGTGTGTTCATTGAATTTTTGGATAAATTTGTGGTCGTATTTATTGACGACATTCTGGTGTATTCAAAAAGCCCGGAGGAACATGCGCAGCATTTGCGGATTGTGTTGGAACTTTTGAGAAACGAGCAATTGTACGCCAAACTTTCTAAGTGTGAATTCTGGCTAAAGGAAGTAATGTTCATCGGCCATGTAGTGTCAGCTGAAGGAGTCCGAGTAGATCCTCAGAAGATCGAAGCAATTATGGATTGGAAGCCTCCAAAGAACATGAAAGAAGTCCGAAGCTTCTTAGGACTTGCTGGATATTATCGTCGATTCGTGGAAGGGTTTTCTAAAATCTCCCGCCCACTTACTCGACTCCTGCAGAAAACTCAAAAGTTTGAGTGGAATGAATTGTGTCAGATTAGTTTTGATGAACTGAAGAAAAGATTGACAACGGCACCGATTCTATCACTTCCGCAGGGAACTGAAGGATTCATAGTTTACAGTGATGCTTCGAACCAAGGACTTGGGTGCGTGTTGATGCAAAATGATAAGGTGATCGCTTATGCATCGCGACAACTGAAACCATATGAAGTGAATTACCGACACATGATTTGGAGCTAGCAGCAGTGGTTTTTGCCTTGAAGATGTGGAGGCATTATCTGTACGGGACTCACTGTCAGATCTTTACGGATCACAAGAGTCTCAAGTACATATTCAGTCAGAAAGAGTTGAACATGCGGCAAAGAAGATGGTTGGAACTGATTAAAGACTATGACTTGGAGATTTTATATCATCCAGGCAAAGCGAATGTAGTAGCCGATGCACTTAGCCGCAAGCCTATCTCTATTCAGATGCTGGAGACGCTGACCTCCCAACTTAGCCTTCAGCGAGAGATGATTCGTGAAGGGATTGAAGTGTGGTTACAAAGAGTCCAAGGACAACTGTGCGTGATGGAGATAACTTCGTCTTTAACCGAAGAAATCAAATCTAGACTTACATATGATCCTCTGATGATTCGGTTACATGATGAAGTGATCAAAGGAAAGGCCCCCGGATTCATAATTCATGACGATGGAGTTTTGAGATTTCAAAACCGACTCTGCGTTCCCGATGATGATGTTCTGAAACAGACAATTATGAAGGAAGCTCACAGTTCGCCCTATTCTATCCACCCGGGCACCAGTAAGATGTATAAGGATTTGAAGCAGAATTTCTGGTGGGGCAACATGAAGAAAGACGTAGCGGACTATGTTTCGAAATGCTTGACTTGTCAGCAGGTTAAGATCGAGCATCAACGGCCTGCTGGAATGTTGAAGCCGCTCCCGATTCCTGAATAGAAGTGAGAGGACATATCGATGGACTTTATCACTAATATGCCGAAAACCAGGATAGGAATGAACATGATTTGGGTGATAGTTGATCCTTTAACCAAATCGGCTCATTTTATAGGTATTAAGGATACGTGGGGACCAGAGAGGTTGGCACGAGTATTTATTTCGGAGATAGTTCGATTGCATGGTACGCCGAAGACCATTGTTTCTGATCGAGATGGTCGTTTTGTGTCTCACTTTTGGAAAGCAGTTCATAAGGCCTTGGCGACGGAATTGAACTTTAGTACAGCTTATCACCCGCAGACTGACGGACAATCTGAGAGAACTATACAAACGGTGGAAGACATGCTAAGGGCCTGTGCCTTAGATTGGTCAAACGATTGGGAAATTCATCTACCGTTGATTGAATTTACCTACAACAATAGTTGGCATGCTTCCATTAAGATGGCACTATTTGAGGCATTATACGGAAGGAGATGCAGATCGCCCCTATGCTGGGACGATTCATCGGACTTGATCGGAACAGAACCAGAGTTGATCGAGCAGACTCGAGAGAAGATAGCCTTGATTCGTGAAAGGCTGTTGACCGCCCAGAGTCGCCAGAAATCCTATGCGGACGTACGCCGCCGCCCATTGGAGTTCAGTACTGGAGATCACGTACTTTTGAAGGTTTCTCCTACTCGGGGAATCTTTCGTTTCGGAAGGAAAGGAAAGCTGAGTCCGAGATATATCGGATCATTTGAGATCCTCGAGAGAGTTTGGGAGTTGGCATACATATTGTCATTGCCGCCGTCATTGTGCCATGTTCATAACACGTATCCCAGTTACGGAGGTATATACCAGATCCCAGTCATATCATTGATTTCGGCGAGATCGAAGTCTAGCAGGATGGGACGTTTGAAGAGAGACCGGTCAAGATACTCGAGAGTCGAGTTAAGCAACTGAGGATCAAACCAATCGTTTTGGTCAAAGTTCAGTGGTCACGTCACGGAATGGAAGAAGCCACCTGGGAAACGGAAGCTGATATGAAGTCTAGATATCCCGAGTTATTTTCGTCTTGAGTTTCGGGACGAAACTCCTTTTTAGTAGGAGAGTATGTAATATCCGGATTTATTACAAGTGTATTTCATCTGTATTCAAACCATGTATTATACGGATTGGTGAATTTGATTATTGGAGTATGATATTTCGTGTATTGATATCATTATACATAAGTATAGAAACTTGCAAAATTGCTCAAGCAACCTCGTGATAGCGCACGCTAAGAATGTATCTTAACGCGCGCTATCGGGCCATTATTAGCGCACGCTATACAGGTAGGAGTAACGTGCGCTAAGGACTCAATTATTGAGCGGGACGGCTAACACATGCGCCAGCCAGGACATGGGTCCGGATAAGATTCCCGCTGACGCACCCGGACAAATTCTGAAGTCAACCATTATTAGCGCACGCTAAGGGATGCTTAATAGCGTGCGCTAACTTGTCAATAATGCAGAATATTATAAATGGGACAACAACCGTTTTGGCTTTCATTTCTTTCGCCCATTCCTCAACCTTGAGAGTTCAGAGAGCTGTAGAAATACTTCTATACACTTAGAACACATCTTGTTGGTGTTTACATATTGGTTATCATTTGGGAATGATCATTGAAGAGGAATAGCACCTTGGAGTGGCATACAACCAACCGGAGTTGGATTCTACCTTACGGTTCAGTGATTTTCATCATATTAAGGTATGTTCAATCTATCTCCAGACTTAGAGTTGGATTCTAACGATTTGGATGATCATGTTAACAAGATATGGATTTTCATAGATGAATTATCCAAGTATATCATGTTTGGAATGGTGAGATGAATAAGCCTTAAAAACCTTGATTATAATCATCATGATTCGAATCTTATTACACTGGATATGTGTAGAGAAGCTTCTATCATTGGTAAACCGAATCTAATAGATGATTTCATAATAATCTTGGACTAGACGTTAACATCCTTATTGTTAGATAAATCTAAAGGTTTGATCATGAAAGGATTTATCTAGTATATATATAGGACGTTTATCAACTTCAGCATGATAATATGGATTGATATAGAGGTGTTGATATCAACCGTTAAGCTTTTCGAATTGTCCTATGAAGATTTGAAGTCGGAATGGAATATGGTTTTATATTGGTATGCATATCCTTGAATCCGAAGTTATCTTTATCCGTAAAATCATTCATAAGGGTATGAACATGGTATTCATGGAAGTAAGAACAGTTTACTGCTCAGCAGTAAACTGCCATGCATAGATAGCGCACGCTATGTTTTGGAGTTTAACGTGCGCAAGATTTCATTGTTTCAATCATGGCAAGAACAGTTTACTGCTCAGCAGTAAACTGCCATGCATAGATAGCGCACGCTATGTTTTGGAGTTTAACGTGCGCTATCGAGCACGAGTTAGCGTGCGCTACGTTCGGTACGTAACGTACGCTAGACCATCAGACGAGTCAGTAGGCTGGTCAGTGAAGTACTGACCATGCATAGTTAGCGTACGCTAGTCTTTGTTGTTTGCGTGCGCTATCGGGCAGACTTAACGCACGCTACATAGAGTACTTAGCGTGCGCTAAGCAGTTCAGTCAGATTGCATTTTATGAACTTTTGGCTGTAAATCGAATTGTTAAACATCCGTATGATGTGAGATAAATTCTATATCATTTCTTTTGTTAAGGTTTGATCTTGTTGCGTGATTGATTGAGGAGGACGACTTTCGAGTGTTCGTTTTTGTGGAAGTATTGTTCTTGTCTTCAAACCGAGGCAAGTACTCTAATTAGAATTGTTTATATTATGACAATTATGATGTGATTGTATCGTGTAAATATGTTGTGAATATATGTCCACCATGCGTTGATCCGACGGGAATCATCATGGGAATCTATAGCTGTGTGCGCTGGATCGTTGGACAGGTAGTTCCACCATGTGTTGGTCCGACGGGATCATCATGGGAATCTATAGTTTGTGTCATTTGGATCGTTGGAATACCATCAGTATGTTGAAACTGTTATGATATGATATGTGTTGTGGATATTCTCGTTGGAGAAACTTGTTATGATATAATTGTTTATTATATCACTGTTGTATGATTATTGTACTTATACTAGCATCGTTGTGCTAACTCCTTCGGGGGTGAACATTTTATTTGTGTTCAGGATCCAGGAGAGCGTGGAAACAACCACTGGAACTGTATAACGACGAGGGTGCAGAGTGATGTCCCGACCGGGTTTATTTATATGTTGTTTATTCAATAAGTACTCGAGTACGAAGTCATTTGTGATGGGCTTGAATTTGGTGATGTATTATTGAGTTCTGTTGAACAATTGTACTATTTCTGTATTGGGTCAGAACTGATGTACTGTAATTCCGTTATTTCCATTCGTTAGTACCTTTTTTATGCTTGTTCAATTCTTCAGCCTTGTAAATCCTTATGTAAAGGATTTACGGCGCTGTAATATTCCCGAATATATTGGGGGTGTTACAGAAAGCAGAGAACCACTTATCAGAAAAGTGTTTTAATCAGTTTGCAGAGTTCATGAAAGACAGTCATCCAAAAGGGAATCTATGTCCCGATAACTTCTATAGTACAAAGAAATTATTGTGTGGGTTGGGATTACCTGTAGAGAAGATTGATTGTTGTCCAAACAGCTGCATGCTTTATTGGGACCATTACAAAGACAGTGAGAGTTGTATATTCTGTGGTACATCACGCTACAAAGATATGTGTCGTGCCTCAGGAAGCCGTAGGAGGAAAAAAGTGGCAGCCATGAAGATGTACTACTTTCCTCTTATTCCCCGATTGCAAAGGCTATACATGTCAAATGCTACGGCGGCAGATATGAGGTGGCATGCTTCATGTTCTGGTTCAAATGATGGAATTATGCGTCATCCTGCAGACTCTCCAGCATGGAAGCACCTGGACACTATTTATCCAGATTTTGCTGCGGAGGCTAGAAATGTGAGATTAGGTCTTTCGACTGATGGTTTTGCACCTTTTGCACAATCAGGGTGACAATATTCATCGTGGCCAGTTATAGTCACATCCTATAACTTACCACCTTGGCTCTGTATGAAGGAACAATTCATGTTCCTAACAATCTTAATACCAGGGCCACGCAATCCTAAGATGCAATTGGATGTGTTTCTTCAGCCGCTCATAAAGGAGTTGACGAATTTGTGGGAAGAGGGTGTTCCAACATTTGACATCTCATTGAAGCAAAATTTTCAAATGCGAGCACTGTTGTTGTGGACTATTAGTGATTTTCCAGCGTATTCAATGTTGTCTGGATGAAGTACTGCTGGAAGATTGGCATGCCCTCATTGCATGGATGAGACTGAAGCATTTACTCTTCCTAAGAGTGGTAAACAAACATGGTTTGATTGTAGTCGGAAATTCTTGGAGCCAGATCACATGTTTAGGAGGAACCGACGAGCATTTAGGAAGAATATGACATGTGAAGTACCTACACCTGAGAAAAGGTCGGGCGCTGAGATATTGAATCAAATAGAAGCACTGGGTCTTGTGAAAGTGACAGAGGACTACAATGAGACAAACAAAGAGATATCCCAGAATTCTAGGAGCGGGTGGAAGAAAAGAAGCATCTTTTGGGATCTCCCATATTGGAAAGAACTTCTGATTCATCACAATTTGGATGTCATGCACATTGAAAAAAATGTGTTTGACAATGTGTTCAACACTGTGCTTAATGTGCCGGGAAAGACCAAGGATACCACCAAAAGTCTAGAGACAAGTTGCAATTGCTCTGCATCATACCTGAATTGAAGAAAAATGAGACGACAGGAAAGTATCCGAAAGCTTGTTACTCACTTGACAGAGATGAAAAGAGAGTAATATGTGAATGGATATCTCGTCTTAAATTTCCTGATGGCTACATGTCCAATATTAGTAGATGCGTGGATAAGAAACAACTAAAGATGAGAGGGATGAAAAGTCATGACTGCCATGTGTTCATGCAACGCTTGTTACCTATTGCGTTTCGTGAACTTCTTCCTCAAGCTGTTTGGAAGGCAATTACAGAGTTGAGTATCTTCTTTAAAGACTTGACATCTCGGACAATAAAAATAGAGGACATGTGTAGACTTCATGAAACAATTCCAGTTACTTTGTGCAAACTTGAGCGTATCTTTCCGCCTAGCTTCTTTGATTCAATGGAGCATCTTGTTATCCATCTGGCTGACGAAGCCCAAATTGTTGGTCCAGTACAATATCGATGGATGTATCCATTTCAGAGGTATATGAAGACATTGAAAGATTTTGTAAAGAACAAAGCCAAAGTTGAAGGATCCATCACCAATGCCTACTTAATGAAAGAGGCATCAACATTTAGCTCATACTACTTTGAAGATTGGGTGACTACGAAGATTAGAAGTGTGCCTCAAAATGATGAGGGAAGATCCGATGAAAATGATGATCCAAATATGCTCTCAAGTTTCAAATTGGATGGCCGTCCTTTTGGCAAAATGCCTTCACGATATTTTGATGCCAAAGAGTATAATGCAGCACATATATATTTTATCCAATTGTACCGAGGTTTCAGAGTCATACTTGACATGAGTACCCTCGTGATATTTTATTTTAATGAAGAATATATTCATTCATTAAATATATAATAACTCGTGTGTTTTTTGAAGATTGTTTGAAGATCAAATTCGAGCAACTAATCTGGAGATAACGGAAAATGACTTACAAACAAGAGTTGAAAAGGAGTTTGCAAGTTGGTTCAAAACATATGTAAGTGTGGGGTCTCATATCAAATTATTTATAGACTAATTTCATATGTAGAAAGTTACATAACTAACATACTCAATAATTGTCATAGGTTAATGATCCTTCAAGTAATGCAAGCCAATGCATTAAGGACCTTGCAGAAGGGCCATTGTACGGGGTTCAAATTTATTCTGTGTGTTTAGTTAATGGATATAGGTTCCACACGGTTGACCATGGGTCAGATAAAAGTACTATGAATAGTGGTGTCTGCATAAAGGGCGAGGTTTATAATAGTGATGAGCAAGATTTTTGCGGGCGATTAATGGAGGTGTGTGTGGTAGAGTATAATGGTGAACCTACTAAAACAATTGTGTTATTCAAGTGTGAGTGGTTTGACTTATCACCTCTAGGGACTTCGGTGAATAAAGATTTCAATTTTGTTTCAGTAAACCACACCCGTAAATACAAGAAGTACGAACCTTTTGTGTTAGCCAATCAAGCTACTCAAGTGTATTATGCTTCCTATCCTAGTATGAATCAAGCTAAGAAGGATTGGTGGGGAGTGTGCAAGGTCACACCTAGATCTAGAGTTGAAGTAGCTTGTGAACCATCCGCCTCGTCATTACATCAACCGTTTCAAGAGGATGCTGTGGTCATGAGGACTAGAGGTAGTCAAGCTACTGTAGATGATGAGATATCAATATCGCATCCACGAGGTGGACTTATTGATATTGATGATGTGGATGAGGCATCGGATGATGGATATATAATAACGTCAGATGAGGAAGATAGTAATGATGATGATGATTCTGATCATATGTTATAGTCTTTACGATCATGTCAATATTGTGATTTTCAAGCTAATGAATATTCTGTTTTAGATTGTTATGTGAAGTGCACTTGAAAATTTGATTTATTTGATGTATTGTCGCAATGTGTGCTGTGTACATGTTGATTTTTGCTTACCTTGTACTCTATACATCCTGTCCTTGTAATACTTGATGTTCTAATGTGAGTTTCACTAGTTTCTTCACTCAAAGTAACTAGTTAGGCTTTGAAATGCCTTTGAAAAAAGAAAAAAGGAACTGTGTGTGTGTGCGCGTGAGCGTGTTTGTAAGTATTTCTGTGTTTATGTGTGTGTGTGTATGAAATGGTTGCAACAGTCATAAAATTTTCGGGTTAACAGTTCAATATTGTCTAGAGTTTGATAGCAATACAGTGTTTAAACAGTTGAATATTATCTAGAATATGGTAGCTGAAAGAGACATTCTCATTATTCAATCTAAATTTTTTTTCTTAAAGAAGCTTGTATGTTATGTTTCCATGTCCAATTTCCAGTCTCCAGTGTTGGAAAATGAATTATGACAATTAATCAATTTTCATGAGAAAACTGGGGTTATGTTTATTGGAGTAGTTTCTTATGTAAGTAATAATTTGAGAGTTACTAGTGGTGGGATGGGGTTCACTTTTGGTGTTTCAGTTTGTATCTATTACATAATATTTTGAAAGATGATGTCCCATTTGCTAATATAGTTCTAAAATAATAATATTATAAATAGAGAACGCGGATAGTGGTGGGCCTCATATATAAAACGACGAGTATGTGATTCATAAGTGATGTATATGAAAATGATGAATTTCCAACTGAAAAAATTAAATACAAAAGGTTCCTCTCTTATAAATAGTTGGAAGATGGAAATATGCCTTTGGAGATGGAAACATACAAGGCCTTCAATTTTCAGAAAAGTCGGAAGTTTCAGGTAGCAGTAGCAGAGCAACCCTGTTATCTGAGGGTTTCTGATCAGCTTTGATCCAGCAAAGCAACCCTGTTATGTGAGGGTTTCTGACCAGCTTTGCTGCAGCAAGGGATAAAAATACTTGCTAATCAGGTAAAACCAAAGGCCTGCAGAGGTAGCATAGTGAAAATATGTATTTGATGAAAGTTTTTTATTATAGTCTCATGGTCATTTTCCGAGTCTATTATTTTATTTCCTTCTTAAGTATGATGTCATTATCCTTTGCACAAAAGATGAGCAAGCCGGTTCCAGAAAATTGGAGAATCAGGCCATTCAAAAAAGGAGGCTCTTTTTTGTTATATAGACAACGAATAATATATGTAAATAATAATGTATAAAACGTATAATTCTCCACCAAAAATACCACAATCCAATAAAATAAGCTTCAAAGTTTAGTTTATTAGCGAAAAAAACATAGTCATTAAAAGAATTTACTCCACTTTAGGCTCACAAGACTTATTCAAAGTGGTAGAGAAGCACATAGAAAAATTAGAATAGGACACATACTTTTCAAGACCATACTTCACATTACTACCAACAACATAGTCATTAAAAGAATTTACTCCACTTTCATCAAAATTTAGTTCTGACTTATTAAAAACATCTTTATTATTATCAGAAACATTAACAAACTCTTTTGAACCACTTACATATTTCATTTTAAAAGGAAATATAATTTCATCAAACCTCACATCTCTTGCAAAAAACACAGACTTACTTTCCAATCCATACAAGTTATAAGCCTTTTTTACACTGGAAAAACAAATCAAAACACAATTTTCAGATTTAGAACTAAACTTATCATTTGAGTTTAAAATAGTGGAATAACAAAGACATCCAAAGCACCTGATATGAGAAAAACTAGGATCCTTACCATACACTAAAATAGAGGAGGTGAGCCTGTTGATTAAGTAAATAACAATTATAACACATTCAGGCCACATAAATTTTCAATTATGTGTTTATTTGATTTTATTTTATTTTCTACACAAGCAATTTTAGATGTTCTCGATAAGGAGAGGTGGTGGCGGGCGCCGCAGTAGCACGGGCTCCTCACGAGAAGCTCCCGGACACTCTTCACCAGCTACGGACTCCCCACGAGAAGGTCCTGTTAGGTCTTCGTCTGCTCTACCCGAGACTCCGCCGATTGTTCTACTCCGAGACAGGGCAGACGAGGAGACTAGTGCACACATTTCTGAAGATGAGGATCGGGAGATAATAGCTTCTGAGGCAGCCTCAAGTGTTGTTTCTTGTAGAAAGATTGCTCTTGAAAGAGATACTAAAACCGGGTTAGTTATTTACTGTTTAATTGGTATAAAAGTATTTCCGAATAATTACAAAAAGAAAAGTAATCTTACAAATTTGCAAATACCACCTTCACAGTTGCTTCTATTTCAAAAATTGCTTCCCAACTTGTGTAAGACTTTCATACGTTCCCTTTAACTTATATTTAAAGAAGAAAACAAGTACTAAAAAATAGAAAACAAATATTGATTAAATGCTATAACTAAGTATTGTGATGATCTAAATGATTAATTTGGTTTTGGTTACAGAGATATAGTGATTCATCCCCAGATTTCCAGGGTGTGCACGAGGAGTTTTAAAAGAGTTCCCAATCCGACAGGCTTCAACTGGAAAGATACTCCTAATAGCGTAAAGGCCCAAAGACTATACCTTCTTTAAGGTAATTTGTAATCATTATGTAAACTAATTATATTCAATTGGAAAGTTAGTTTTATTAACTTGATATGCAATATTTCATAGAAATTTTTCACGTGGCCTATTGAGTGGGAACAAGAAGTCTATGATTTTTGGGAGTCTCGTGCACGGGTTAGGTTCAGCAATTACCTAAGTGATGCAAAAAAGAAAAGGGATCAAGGGAGGCCAAAACACATCCCTACTGATTGGTGGAAAGGTTTGTGTGCTTACTGGGATACTCCCGAGGTGAGAAATGTATCTACGAGGGCGAGAGGCAACCGAATGGCTGAAGTGGATGGCCCTGGTACCGGGATAAGCAAGCACAGTGGAGGCTCTAAGTCTGTTACTGTACTTGCTCGAGAGTTGGTTAGTAATTATCTAATTATTTTTGCTTGTATATGTAACTGTGCATCATAATAATTTCAAAGTTTTTTTAATAAATAGGCAACGAAGAACAATCTTCCATTAGAGTAGTGTGTTTATGCCTCTTTTCGAGCTATCCACATGAAAAAAGATGGAACTTTTACGACACAGAAGGATGCGGATATTGATGTAAGTATATATGCATTCGATTCATCTACAGTATTTTGGAATACATTCGATTCACACTTGTTGTTTTGATTGTCATGGAAACAGTGTGTCTATTTCTCCAATAATCAACTTTAGTATTGTAGAAAAATGTTATAAATCATTAGCCCCTTTTATTCTAGAATTTTCTTTGGTTAATGGTTTTATAGTGACACGAAAGTTATAAATTTCATTAGACATTTCATCAATGGTGTTCTTGCAATCAAACTTAGAAAGATCAGAAATGTTAGTAGTTCTTACCAGATTACTTGCTGAACTAGCTTCCTGCTCATCTGACCCGGCCATCAGTGCAAGGTTCCCCTTCTTCTCAACTTTAGGCTTCCTGCACTCACTAGAGAATGCCCATCCATTCCACAGGTGTAGCTAGAAAATCCTTTGTATGAACCGGGCTGCTAGTCAGCTGGGTATGAGCCGGGCTGGACAACCTGGCAGAACTTCGGGATGGGCATTAAGTGGTTCGCAATCATATTGATGATGAGGATGGAGAGGATGAGGGGCGAGGGCGAGGATATGTGTTAGTTGTGAATGATTTTATACGCTTGCTATCCACGTGGACATGAATATTTTGTTTTGATGTTTTGAATATGAAGTTGTTCCATTTTCATTTATGTTTTTCTATATCCTTTATTTTCTTTTGTGCTTTATTGTAATCTTAATGCTGGGTTTTGAGTTTGTAAAATAGAATTCAAAATGAAACCAATTGGTAATGATTATTCATTTATTAATTATAATTTTTACATGATATATATAGTTGAATCTTCATGTTCTGTTCATTTATGTATTTGGAGATTAGTGTTGTGAAGAATAGGTTTTCTATTATAAAAAAATAGTAACATCTAGAACAAATTATGAGATGTGATGCTGACAGTTCATATATGATTATTCTAGGTTTTTTTCCGACATTGTTGCTCAAATGTAATTAGAATTCATATATGATTATTCCGTTTTTTCCTTGTTGCTGCTTAAATGTAATTAGAATATTTATTTCTGTAAAGTTGTATTCATTTGGAATGTTTTTCTCATTGAGCATGTTTTTCTTCTCAAAGCTAGGTTAAGCGACTTCTTTGCAGAGCAAGGAGAGGGAGCAGATTTAAATATGATCTATAAGATCAGATCGCAGGAGAAGGAGGCCGCCAAAGAATATGTCAAGAAAAACAAGATGTATGGACTGCGCCTAGCTCCCAAAGATCATAAGCACAGGCTCTAGCGGCGGTGGATCAACGACCTCAGCTTTCACGCATCTGAAGAGATCCACACTCGATTCACATCCTTAGAGGAGCAGCTGATAGAGGAGCGCAGACTGAGAGAAGAGCAGGCAAAGGTGATTGAAGAAGAGCGTGTGAAGAGACAGCGCCTTGAGGAACAGTTGCAAGCTATTAAAGAAATGTTAACACAACAAAATCTTCCACCTCCGAGTCGCTCTTCTACTTCACCTTGATTTAGACTACTTATTTCTTTTTTTACTGTACGATGAAATGATGACAACTCTTGATTGTGTACGACGATATAACTATGATGATTGTGTAACATTGAGACGTTTTTTATATTTATGACTAGTTTGTTTGATTATTCAGAAATTGAAAGCAGGTAATTAAAATAATTAAAAATTCAGAATATTCAGCAAAAACAAAAAATACCGACGGCATTCCCGACGGAAAAACTGCAGTTGAAAAATTACCGACGCCCTTTTACCGTCGGTAAAACGCGTCGTGATTTACAGTTTTACCAACGGCTGCAAGGCCGTCGGCAATAGTAAATTAGCGACGGCTAAATTCCGTCGGCAAAGGCGTCGTCATTGTTCCGTTTAACAACGCCAGGCCCGGCGTCGTTATTTCAAAACTAACGACGGCAACACGGCGTCGTAAATTCCGTCGGCCGTGGCGTCAGTAGTGGCGTCGGTATCCGTCGGCAAAACCGTCCCAGTTTCAGGTCATCCGGGGATTGCCCGACGCCAACGGCGTCGGGAAGCCGTCGGTATTTTAACAACGCCACGAAATGGCGTCGGTAATTTTTTTACCGTCGATCAGTTTTCCAACGCCCTTCTGGAGTCGGTAATGGCGTCGGTATTTAGTTTACCGACGCCCCCTGCTTATTTTGCCGACGGAAATTTGGCGTCGGTAAATACTGTTTTTTTTGTAGTGGAACAAAGTAGTGAGTGAAAAATATCAATACCTTGTTGAATCTTTTAAAGGATTTTATTGTTTTAATTCTTTTTTTTTTGAATTTTTATATTTTATTATTATTATTAATAATGATAATTATTATAATTATTACTAAAATTATAGGATGTAATAGATTGCAAAGGAATAAATTTACTAATTGATCTACGGAAGCAATATCTATTGATAAACTAAATTGTACGACGAGAAATATTGCAACTAAACTAAATGTCTAAGAATACTGTAAATAGAAAATAACAACTAAAAACACAATCTAAATTTACGACTAGAAGATTCTATTAAAACTAGAGACAAGATATAAAAATTAAAAAAAATTCTGATTTTTTTTTGTTTTTTATATTTTATATTTTTTAGTTTTTATATTTTTATATTTATTATAATTTTATTATATTTTTAGACTAATAATATTGAGCTAATGTATATATATATATATCCGGATATATTATTTATTTTTTTCACAAAAAAAAATTCAGATTTTTTTTAGAAAAAAATAAAAATTACAAACTTTTATTTTATTTATGCAAAAATAAAAATAGTTTTTTTATTACAAATTTTCGTTTCTATTTTTTTATAAATTTTCAGGTTTTTAATTTTTTTAGTATTTTCCCTTTTTTATTAAAGTATTGTAATTTTATTTTAAAAAAATAAGTTTCTGTTCTAAAAAAAATTCAAAGTTCAGAATTTATATATATTCCAGATTATTTAAATTCTTAATTCTTAATCTGATTTTTTTTAGATTTTTATGAAAAGTAAATTTTTTAATAAAACTAGCAGGTTTTACTTTTAAAAATAAAATAAAATACTGCAGATTTTTATTTATTACGGAAAATAATATTCCAGATTATTTTTTAATTTATTTTTATTATTTTTATTTTTTAGAATTTAAATTAAAAATTTTGGTTTTTTAATATTAATATTCCAAAATTACAAAAATATTACCTTAATGTCTGAAACTTTTTGTTTTATTTTACAGATATTTTTTTTAAAATAAAAATAAATAAGTTTTGAATTTTTTTAATTTTTTTCAGATTTTTTATATTTTTATATATTTTTGGACTTTTTTATTTTTTTTATTATTTTATTATTGTTTTTACGAAAATGAACAGTAGCTTTTATTATTATTATTAATTATATTTTAAATTTATTATTATAAGTTTTTACTATTTTTCAGAATTTTTTTATGAACGTAAAAAGAAAATAAATTCTACTACTAATGGATATTAAAAAAGACAGATAATAATAAAGAAAAGCAGTAAAATAAATAACTAGTAGAAGAATTTAACTAACTTGGTGACGATAGTCTTCTTGTACTTCGTTTGCGCCTCCCCGGCAACGGCGCCAAAAACTTGTTGTTTGTTGATTCTTTAGTCTAATACTCGGAAGCGCACGATTTGTTCGATGTAGATATGCGGTGCAAGGTCGATTCCACAGGGAGGACTATGATAGTGAAGTAAAATTATTCCTATCGTTTTGAAAAATAAATAATAATACCGGTGAAGAAAAAGTCCTTTCTCGAATATAATTTTATTACACATTATATTAGGAAGAGCCCTAATGCGGTAAGATGAATTTATTAGGAGTCCTTCCATAATCCTCCTTAAGATCCCTAATAGTAGTCCAAGAGCCTATAAGTAGGACTTTTTGGGGTGTTGGCCGATTTTATGCTTTCTTGTGAAGTTGTGTGATCAAATTTTTTCTCTTGTGTTTAATTATAGATCTAGACTTGTGTCTTTGATTCTACAATTTAGATAACACAATTAATTTTCTAAGAGTGTTCATAAAATACTAGAAAAGATCAATGCTTCTAGAGAGATAGTCCTCGGCCAAGACGAAAAGTCGGGGTGATAGGGGGTCTCCTTGCCTAAGCCCCCGCTCACTTTTAAAATAACCAACCGAGGAGCCATTTATGATAATAGAGAACCAAGCATTGCAAACACATTGTTGAATCATTTTGATAACCAAGATGAGTTGATACATTGAAAAGAAAGCCCCAATTAATCCTATTATTAGCCTTTTCCATATCAAGTTTAATAACAGTGTTGGCCTTAGATATAGATATATCATGAATCACCTCTAAGGCCGTGAGAATATTATCCGTAATTAAGCGGCCCTTGATGAAGCCGGATTGGGCGGGATTAATAAATCTCGGCAGGATAGAACTCAAATGTTTACTAAGAATTTTCGATATGATTTTATACGTCGTGTTGCACAAACTTATCGGTCTAAAGTCTTTCCAAGTGTTGGGAGATGGGATTTTAGGAATGAGAGTTAAAGAACTACAGCAATACGCTTGGGAGAGCTCGCCCCCTCCCCAAAAAATCTAACACGACCTCAAGCACATCATTTTGAATGATCTCCCAACAAGATTGAAAAAATTTAGCATTAAAACCATCGGGACGGGCAACACTATCCCCCCCATATAAAAAACAACCAATTTAATCTCATCGAGGGTAGGTGGGCAATACTGTTTTTTTTGTAGTGGGAAAAGATTTTAGACAGTATATTCACCCCTCCCTCTAGACTGTCCTTTGAGTATATGTGACCTACATTACTTTATTCGGGAAGAGCGTATCACTCAGCGGGTCCAACCAGGTATCATCTTAACAAGGGCATTGGTGTATGTTATTAGGGTAGTGTGTATCAGTACCCTATTGTTTTTTTTTATCTTTATGATATACGTGTTATTCCTGAATAATGACGTGATATGATTATTCAAGTGAGGTTTGTTAGCTACATAAAATCACAACTGAGGTTACTCAACTGATATATTCAATAAAAGATTTTAGACAGTCTATTCACCCCCCTCTATACTGTCCTCTGAGTATCTGTGACCTATAGTAACCTAAGTGTGTATCAGTACCCAATTGCTTTATTTGTCTTTGATATACATGTTATTCCTAAATAATGACGTGATATGATTATTCAGGTGAGGTTTGTTAGCTGCATAAAATCACGGTTGAGGTTACTCAACTGATATATTCATGAAAAGATTTTAGACAGTCTAGTCACCCCCCTCTAGACTGTCCTCTGAGTATTTGTGACCTACAGTAACCTAAGTGTGTGTCAGTACCCCATTGTTTTGTTTATATTTAATATACGTGTTATTCCTAAATAATGATGTGATATGATTATTCAGGTCAGGTATTTTAGTTGCATAAAATCACAGCTAAGGTTATTCAACTAATATATTCACGAAAAGATTTTAGACAGTCTATTTACCCCTCCCCCTCTAGATTGTCCTCTGATTATCTGTGACCTACAGTACTTTATTCGGGAAGCGCGTATCACTCGGTGGGTTATCCAACCAAGTATTGCCCTGACAAGGGCTTTAGGGTATGTTAGCTACAAAAAATCACAATTGACCTTAGTCAACTGATATATTTAGAAAAAGATTTTAGACAGTCTATTCACCCCCTAGACTGTCCTCTGAGTATCTTTAACCTACAATTACCGAAGTGTGTATCAGTACCCTATTGTTTTGTTTATCTTTGATATACGTGTTATTCCTGAATAATGACGTGATATGATTATTCAGGTGAGGTTTGTTAGCTGCATAAAATCACAGCTGAGGTTACTCAACTGATATATTCAGGAAAAGATTTTAGACACTCTATTAACCCCCTAGACTGTCCTCTGAGTATCTGTGACCTACAATACTTTATTCATGAAGTGCGTATCACTCGGCGGGCTATCCAACTAGGTATCATCTTAACAAGGGCTTTGGGGTATGTTATTAGGGTAGTGTGTATCAGTACCCTATTGTTTTGTTTATCTTTGATGATATACGTGTTATTCCTGAATAATGACGTGATATGATTATTCAAGTGTGGTTTGTTAGCTACATAAAATCACAACTGAGGTTACTCAACTGATATATTTAAGAAAATGTTTTAGACAGTCTATTCACCCCCTCTAGACTGTCCTTTGAGTATCTGTGACCTATAGTAACCTAAGTGTGTATCAGTACCCTATTGTTTTATTTTTCTTTGATATACATGTTATTCCTAAATAATGACATGATATGATTATTCAGGTGAGGTTTGTTAGCTGCATAAAATCACGGTTGAGGTTACTCAACTGATATATTCATGAAAATATTTTAGACAGTCTAGTCAGCCCCCTATAGACTATCCTCTGAGTATTTGTGACCTACAGTAACCTAAGTGTGTGTCAGTACCCCATTGTTTTGTTTATATTTAATATACATGTTATTCCTAAATAATGATGTGATATGATTATTCAGGTGAGGTATTTTAGTTGCATAAAATCACAGCTGAGGTTATTCAACTGATATATTCACAAAAAAATATTAGACAATCTATTTACCCATCCAACCTCTAGATTGTCCTCTGAGTATCTATGACCTATAGTACTTAGGGTATGTTAGTGTATCACTCGGCGGGTTATCCAACCAAGTATTGCCCTGACAAGTGCTTTAGGGTATGTTAGCTGCAAAAAATCACAGTTGAGGTTAGTCAACTGATTTATTTGGGAAAATATTTTAGACAGCTATTCACCCCCTAGACTGTCCTCTGAGTATCTTTAACCTATAATTACCGAAGTGTGTATCAGTACCCTATTGTTTTGTTTATCTTTGATATACGTGTTATTCCTGAATAATGAAGTGATATGATTATTCAGGTGAGGTTTGTTAGCTGCATAAAATCACAGTTGAGGTTACTAAACTGATATATCCAGGAAAAGATTTTAGACAGTCTATTCACCCCCTAGATTGTCCTCTGAGTATCTGTGAACTACAGTACTTTATTCAGGAAGGGCGTATCACTTGGCGGGTTATCCAACCAGGTATTGACCTAACAAGGGCTTTGGGGTATTAAGCTACACAAATTCGCAGCTGAGGTTACTCAACTGATACATTCAGGAAAAGATTTTAGACAGTCTATTCACCCCCTCCCCCATCTAGACTGTCCTCTGAGTATTTGTCACCGACAGTAACCTAAGCGTGTACCAGTACCCTATTGTTTTTTATCTTTGATATACGTGTTATTCCTGAATAATGACGTGATATGATTATTCAGGTGAGGTATGTTAGCTGCATAAAATCATAGTTGAGGTTACTCAACTGATATATTCAAGAAAAGATTTTAGCCAGTCTATTTACCCATCCCCCCTCTAGATTGTCCTCTGAGTATCTGTGACCTACAGTACTTTATTCGGGAAGCTCGTATCACTCGGTGGGTTATCCAACCAAGTATTGCCCTGACAATGGCTTTAGGGTATGTTAGCTGCAAAAAATCACAGTTGAAGTTAGTCAAACTGATATATTTAGGAAAAGATTTTAGACAGTCTATTCACCCCCTAGACTGTCCTCTAAGTATCTTTAACCTACAATTACCGAAGTGTGTATCAGTACCCTATTGTTTTGTTTATCTTTGATATACGTGTTATTCCTGAATAATGACGTGATATGATTATTCAGGTGAGGTTTGTTAGCTGCATAAAATCACAGCAGAGGTTACTCAACTGATATATTCAGGAAAAGATTTTAGACACTCTATTCACCCCCCTAGACTGTCCTCTGAGTATCTGTGACCTACAGTACTTTATTCATGAAGTGCGTATCACTCGACGGGTTATCCAACCAGGTATCATCTTAACAAGGGCTTTGGGGTATGTTATTAGGGTAGCGTGTATTAGTACCCTATTGTTTTGTTTATCTTTGATCATATACATGTTATTCCTGAATAATGACGTGATATGATTATTCAAGTGAGGTTTGTTAGCTACATAAAATCACAACTGAGGTTACTCAACTGATATATTCAAGAAATGATTTTAGACAGTCTATTCACCCCCCTCTAGACTGTCCTCTGAGTATCTGTGACCTATAGTAACCTAAGTGTGTATCAGTACCGTATTGTTTTATTTATCTTTGCTATACATGTTATTCCTAAATAATGACGTGATATGATTATTCAGGTGAGGTTTGTTAGCTGCATAAAATCACGGTTGAGGTTACTCAACTGATATATTCATGAAAAGATTTTAGACAGTCTATTCACCCCCCTCTAGACTGCCCTCTGATTATTTGTGACCTACAGTAAACTAACTGTGTGTCAGTACCCCATTGTTTTGTTTATCTTTAATATACGTGTTATTCCTAAATAATGATGTGATATGATTATTCAGGTGAGGTTTGTTAGTTGCATAAAATCACAGCTGAGGTTATTCAACTGATATATTCACGAAAATATTTTAGACAATCTATTTACCCCTCTCCCCTCTATATTGTCCTCTGAGTATCTGTGACCTACAGTACTTAGGGTATGTTAGTGTATCACTAGGTGAGTTATCCAACCAAGTATTGCCCTGACAAGTGCTTTAGGGTATGTTAGCTGCAAAAAATCACAGTTGAGGTTAGTCAACTGATATATTTAGGAATAGATTTTAGACAATCTATTCACCCCCAGACTGTCCTCTGAGTATCTTTAACCTACAATTACCGAAGTGTGTATCAGTACCCTATTGTTTTGTTTATCTTTGATATACGTGTTATTCTTGAATAATGAAGTAATATGATTATTCAGGTGAGGTTTGTTAGCTACATAAAATCACAGTTGAGGTTACTAAACTGATATATCCAGGAAAAGATTTTAGACAGTCTATTAACCCCTCCCTCTAGACTGTCCTCTAAGTATATGTGACCTACATTACTTTATTCGGGAAGAGCGTATCACTCGGCGGGTTATCCAACCAAGTGTTGCCCTGGCAAGGGCTTTGGGGTATGTTATATGGTAGTGTGTATCATTACCCTATATTTTTGTTTAGCTTTGATATACATGTTATTCCTGAATAATGACGTGACATGATTATTCAAGCGAGGTTTGTAAGCTGCATAAAATTTCAACTGAGGTTACTCAACTGATATATTCAAGAAAATATTTTAGACAATATATTCACCCCCCTCTACACTGCCCTCTGAGTATGTGTGACCTACAGTAACCTAAGTGTGTATCAGTACCCTATTGTTTTATTTATCTTTGATATACGTGTTATTCCTAAATAATGATGTGATATGTGTAATATCCGCATTTTTCTTCCCCTTGTATTTTTTCTTCTTCGGCGTATTTCCCGATAGTAGTGACCCTTGTGTATCTTTCAGTGTATCTTTTCTATTATCTATGGGTTTTATCCCCGTTATTGTTGAGCGGAACCGCCGTTTCGGGGTTGCCGTTGGTCCATTCTATGTTATGTTAACCGTTGAGATGTTCCGTTGGATGTTTCGTTCACCTTCCGGTGTTTTGGAACCATTCATATTTCATACCTAGCGCACGCTATTTTTCTGCATAGCGCGCGCTAGGGGTCCCTTAGTAGCGCACGCTACGTTTGTTCCGTAGCGCGCGCTATCGAGTAGCCCTGGGAGTGGCAGTGTTGTTTTTCCAGCCTTCTGGACTAGCGTATTAGCGTACGCTACATATGCTAGCGCACGCTAACGTCGAGGGGCTAGCGCACGCTGATGATGCCCGGTAGCGTGCGCTAGCGTGAGTGTCCAGTACTGGACAGTTCACTACTGAACCCGTTCAGGTGCCAGTTAGCGCACGCTACGCTTGTATGGTAGTGCACGCTAACGGATCAGATAGCGCACGCTACGCTTGTATGGTAGCGCACGCTAACGTATCAGGTGGGTTCTGGGCAGTTTGCCACTGGACTCGGCTGATGTTCAGGTAGCGCACGCTATTGGTCGATAGCGCGCGCTACCGAGAGGATATTAGCGCACGCTACTCATGTATGGTAGCGCACGCTAACGGCCAAAAACAGTTCCGGATCGGGACGCTAACGATAAGATTTGTAATCTTATCCCGTTAGCGCACGCTAATCTTGAGGCTTTAGCGTGCGCTAACACTCCCTGGCTATATAAACCAGGGAGTTGACCGAGATGAACACCATTTCTCATTTCTTTCCTTCTTCCGCGGCCGAGCGACCCCAGAGGCGATTTGAGGCGATTTTCTCCTTCCAATCACTTCAGAGATTCTTTTGCTTGAGTTCTTGGTGTAGACTAACATGATCCACTTGTGTTTTTCATCCTAAATCCAAGGTAATCTCTTAAAACCCTACTTTTGGATAATTTGGGGGTTTTGGGATTTTCTTCCGATCCGTTCCGTTTTGCTGATGGATTCATGATGAATATGATTAATCTTGTTGGTATTCTTAGTTTCCCTACGGATTCATGGTATATTTCGTGATTTTTACGGAATCGAGAGGGTTTGGTTGTGGTCCGCCCTCGTTGTTGTTTTTATAATAATATACATGAATCGTAGGCGGGTTTTCGGGTGTATTCCAATTCCGTATTCATTTAGAAACGGTTGTGATTGTGTTCTTCGAATCGTTAGGTTCGGTTTCGTTGGTTCCTAGCGGTTGTCGGTGACTTTCCTTTCCGTTCTTCACGTCGTCAATAATTCGAGGCAAGTATTTTTGGAAACCTTTAAGCTTAACATGAAATGGTGATGTATATTATTTGTGTGTAACTCACCTCGTGTTGGCAGACGGGGTCAAGGAGGGAAATCTATGCCGCGCCCGGATTTCACGAGTTTGTTTAGCTAGCCATGGGAGGGTCCTTAGAGGCCTCGTGCGGGAATCTATGATATTACTCTGTTCCCAAGGCGATGCATGTGCGTGTTTTATTTTGTAATGTAGCCAGTGCGGGAGGGTCCTTAGAGGCCTCGTGCGGGAATCTATGATATTACTCTGTTCCCAAGGCAAATTGTTTGACTGTTTATTTCCGGAAAAGACATGTCTTGTTTTGGTTTTCGAAATGATTTTGGTGCATGTACTATGAAATGTGTAAGCGATTGGTTTGCCTTGAATACTTGTACTAGCGTAATTGCTAACCCCTTGGGGGACCCGTTGTCGGGGAAATTCTTGTTATGGGTTTCAGGTTATGATTATCCGGACGAGTGAGCACCAGGACAGTACGAGGATGTTGGCCAGGGTCGTTGACATGTGCATTTGGGTCTACTTATTTCCTTTGTCCATTTCGATATGGTTGTTCCCACAGTTTTAAACTTATAGATTGTACTCGCGAGTACTTAGGCTTTTTTTTTGTTTCAAACTCCGTATTGTATTGTTTTTAAACTGTCACGTTGTTGGTTGATGCTTATTTTGCCGGTTGCTCCGGGCGTATCTTTATATGTCATATTATTTAATTGTGTATCCTCGCTAACCGAGATGGTTAGTCGAGTAGAGTTTTTCTATTGTAGCCTGGTAGGCCCCATGTAGGGGTCTACGGCGCTGTAACATATTCCGAATATCTCGGGGTGTTACAGAAAATGGTATCGGAGCTCTAGGTTTATGGATACCTAGGCTTGTCGGTTACTTGGGTCTAGTCGTGTTTTGTTTTGCACATTGTCACACCGCTGCCGGCATCTCAGTACTTCCAGTGCTCGTAAGTTTCCTTACCCGATTGTTTGCTTTCACATACTGTATTTCGTTTCTTGAACCGTGGTTATTCTCCCTCTTTTGCTTATCATCGTAGTTTTCCTTACTTATCCTCGATATGCTCCTGTTATCTTTTAACACCAGTATGGATGTCGGAGGAAACCGTGGTCGTGGTCGTGGCCGTGGACACGGCCGAGGACGTGGGGCAGCCGGTGGGGCAGCCACGTCGCACTCTTCAGGAGCCGGCAGTACCGGCGACCGTCACAGTCATGCTTCTTCTCAGGAGCGCGCCGATCTTGGTATTGCTGCTGTCATGCAGCAAATGGTTAACCAGATGGCGGCTATAGCACAGGTGGTTCAGAACCCCGATCAGGCCCATGCTAATCGGGGCAGAGCGGATCGCTGGCTTCAGGATGTCATCAAGATGCACCCTCCTCAGTTTTCGGGAGCTTCGGACCCGATCGGCTGGGAAGGGTGGATCAAGGAGATATCCAAAGTCTTCACTGCTACTAATTGCCCCGAGGACCGTAGGGTCCCTATTGCTCAATACTTTCTCACGGGAGATGCTACAGATTGGTGGGAGGCCGTTGGTCCCAAAGATCACGTTGCTTCATGGGCCGAATTCCAAGAATTGATGGAGACCGAGTATTGTCCGTGGCCGGTCAGACAGGCTCGAGTGCATGCTTTCTACGATGCTCAACCTCGGGATATTCCCGTATCCCAAGCTATTGCTGATTTCAACAAAGAGTTGGGTTATGTGAAGACCCAAGTTGTCGCAGAGAGCGACAAAATTTTCCATTTTTCCAGGAGGATGAAGCTGCCCATTCGGGACTATATGTCTGGGCTCGTCTGTACTACCTTGAAGGATTATCAGAGTCGAGCCCTTGCTTATGATATGTCGGTGACGGCTAGCGATTTGGCTCGTGAGAGCAAGAAGCGTAAGTCGGTCGGAAATTTTTCTCGGTCCTAAGAGTGGAGGCCAGCAGAAATCTCAAGTCGAAAATATTTCAACGGCGGTTCGGCTCGTTTCTCGGGAGTTTTCGGGTGCCGCGAACCTCCACTCGTGAACCCACATGTTTTAACCGTGGTGTGCGGTGGCCATAGGAACCGGCAGGTGTTCTCGTCCGAAGTTTACTTGTCACACTTGTGGGACAATGGGCCACAAGGCCCCTTTTTGTGAGCAGATCAAGCGGCTTCGTGGCGCCTGCTCTTCCCAATCGCACTGTTAGAGCCGAGTGTGAACCGGGGCTCATTTGCTCGCCGCCTCCACCGAGTGCCGGCCGAGGTAAGGGTCGGGGTCAGCCCGCTAGGGTGGAGCTTCAGGTCGGCTCGTCACCCACGTATCTATGAGATGAGGAGGGCCGATGATCCAAAGACTACTGTGGCGGCAGTACCGTTCACATTCATTTCCATCCCGTGGTGCTTTTCGATTCGGGTGCTACGCATTCATTCATTTCTCTAGAGTGTGTACGCCGTTTAAGTCTCGACTGTTTGTCACCTTGCGAGCCTTTCATCGTTAAACTTCCTAGCGGTGATAGAATTGTCGGTGATCGAGAGGTCCGAGACTGCTCTGTGTTTATTTGTGAGAGAGCTTGGCTCTCTAATCTTATTGTCGTTAATATCGAGGGTGAGGATTTGATTCTCGGGGATGATTGGCTCGAGCGGTATGGCGCAATCATGAACTACCGCACGAGAATCATCACTATGTTAGCCGAGGACAAGATCGAGCACTCTTTCGCGGGGCGAAAGAGGGGAAACCAGAAATTCGTCATTAATGCCTTGAAGGCGATGAGTCTCCTGCGAAAGGGGTGTACTGGATATTGGTGTTACGCCTTGAATGCGGAGGATGGTGGAGTCGAGCTTTCGTCGATTCCAGTCGTTAATGAGTTTCTGATGTATTTCTGACGAATTACCGGATTGCCACCGGATCGTGAGGTTGAGTTTGCTATAGAGTTAGAGCCGGGCGCGGCTCCTATTTCAAGGCGCCCTATCGCATGGCACCTTCAGAGATGTCCGAGTTGAAGAAGCGGTTGAGTGAGCTTCTTGAGTCGGGTTATGTTAGACCAAGTGCCTCGCCTTGGGGCGCACCGGTCCTGTTTGTGCGGAAGAAGGATGGTTCACTACGTTTGTGTATCGACTATCGCGAACTAAACAAGGTGACCATCAAGAACAAGTATAATTTGCCGAGAATCGATGAATTGTTTGACCAGAAGCAGGGAGCTGCGGTATTCTCAAAGATTGATTTGAAATCGGGGTACTATCGGCCGGGTGAGAGAGTCCGACGTGCCGAATACAGCTTGTCGGACGTGTTACGGACATTTTGAATTCGTAGTTATTGCTTTCGGGTTTACTAATGCGCCGGCGGTGTTGATGCATTTGATGAACAAAGTCTTTATCGAGTATTTGGATAAGTGTGTCGTCGTCTTCATTGACGATATTCTTATCTATTCGAGGAATGAGGAAGAGCATGCCCATCATTTGCAGATAGTGTTAGACATTTTGAGGACCGAGCAACTCTATGCGAAGTTCTCGAAATGTGAGTTCTGGTGAAGGAAGTGATGTTTTTGGGTCACGTGATTTCAGTAGAAGGGGTTCGTGTGGATCCGCAGAAAATTGAGGCAGATTGGATTGGGCGTCGCCCACAAATGTGAAGGAGGTCCGTAGTTTCTTGGGTTTGGTGGCTACTAACGTAGGTTCGCCGAGGGTTTCTCAAAACTAGCTCGGCCACTTACTCGATTGCTCCATAAATCCGAGAAGTTCGTCTGGACCGATGAGAGGCGATCGAGTTTCGAGGAGTGAAGAAGCGTTTGACTTCAGCCCGGTCTTGGCGTTGCCATGTGGCAACGAGGGATTCGCCGTTTATAGCGATGCTTCGGGTCGTGGTCTTGGGTGCGTATTGATGCGGACGGCAAGACCATTGCCTATGCGTCGAGACGATCTAAGGCCGTATGAACTTAACTACCCTACTCACGATTTGGAATTAGCGGCGGTAGTCTTTGCACTCAAGATTTGGCGTCACTATCTTTTCGGCTCTACATGTCAGATTTTTACCGATCATAAAAGTCTGAAATACATATTTACTCAGCGGGAGTTGAATATGAGGCAGAGGAGGTGGTTAGAGCTGATTAAGGATTATGACCTTGAAATCCTTTATCATCCAGGCAAAGCGAACGTCGTGGCCGACGCCTTGAGTCGGAAACCGATTGCGTTGCGAACGCTTGAGGTCCTTACGCCTCAGTCTGAGCTCCGGCGGGCTCTGATCGAGTTAGATGTTGAAGTTTTGTTGCCTGGAGCTGTCGGGCAACTTTGTGCTCTAGAGATTTCATCGTCTTTGATCGACGAAATTAAGCTGAAGCAATTAGAGGATCCGATGATTGCTCAAATCCGAGAGAACGTTCTTAAGGGAAAGTCTCCTGGGTTTGTGATTCACGAGGATGGCGTTTTGAGATTCCAGAGTCGGCTTTGTGTGCCGAACGATCCAGAGTTGCGACAGAGTATTTTGCATGAGGCCCATTCCACACCCTATTCCGTTCATCCTGGTTCGAGTAAGATGTACAAGGACCTGAGGAGGAACTTCTGGTGGAATGATATGAAGGAGGAGGTCGCACGGTTTGTGGCGAGATGCTTGACTTGCCAGCAGGTCAAAATCGAACATCGACCGGGCCGGATTATTGTAGCCACTTCCCATTCCATAATGGAAATGGGAAGATATATCGATGGATTTTGTTACGAGTTTGCCGAGATCGAGGTCGGGCATGAATATGGTATGGGTGGTTGTTGACCGTCTGACCAAGTCGGCACATTTTCTGGGCATCAAGGACACTTGGGGCCCGGAGAAATTGGCTCGTGTGTTTATCGCGCAGATTGTGAGACTTCACGGTACTCAAGTCTATTGTTTCGGATCGTGATGGCCGTTTTGTATCGCACTTTTGGCAGGCGGTGCATAAGGCGTTAGGTACCGTTTGCATTTGAGTACCTCTTTTCATCCCGAGTCGGATGGATGTCGGAGCGCACTATCCAAACATTCGAGGACATGTTGCGTGCTTGTGCCCTCGATTGGAGTAGCGATCGGGAGGAGCACTTGCCATTGATCGAATTCACGTACAACAATAGTTGGCACGCGTCGATTCGGATGGCACCGTATGAGGCACTATATGGGCGGCGATGTCGATCGCTGATTTGTTGGAATGAGGCGTCCGATTTGGTCGGGACCGAACCGGATGTCGCTTTTAGAGACGAGACAAGATAGAATTAATTCGAGAACGGATGTTGACCGCCGCAGTCGGTGAAGTCATATGCCGATGTCCGTCGTCGACCTTTATAATTCGAGGTGGGAGACCACGTTTTGCTGAAGGTTTCACCGACGAGAGGAGTTTTCCGTTTCGGGAAGAAGGGGAAGTTGAGTCCGAGATTTATTGGACCCTTCGAGATCCTTGAGCGAGTCGGTGGGTTAGCATACCGGTTGGCGTTACCCCGCCCTGAGTCATGTTCATAACGTTTTTCATGTTTCCCAGCTGAGGAAATATGTCCCGGATCCTAGTCACATCATCGACTATGGGGAGATTGACGTTGCCGAGGACATTACTTTTGAGGAACGTCCTTTGAAGATTTTAGAACATCGGGAGAAACGGCTGAGGCATAAGACCATCCCTTTGGTCAAGGTGCAGTGGTCGAGACACGGTGTCGAGGAGGCAACGTGGGAGACCGAGGATAGTATGCGTGCTAGGTACCCTGAGTTGTTTGTTTCTTAAGTTTCGGGACGAAACTTGTTTTTAGAGGGGTAGAATGTAATATCCGCATTTTTCTTCCCCTTGTATTTTTTCTTTTTCGGCGTATTTCCCGATAGTAGTGACCCTTGTGTATCTTTCAGTGTATCTTTTCTATTATCTATGGGTTTTATCCCCGTTATTGTTGAGCGGAACCGCCGTTTCGGGGTTGTCGTGGGTCCATTCTATGTTATGTTAACCGTTGAGATGTTCCGTTGGATGTTTCGTTCACCTTCCGGTGTTTTGGAACCATTCATATTTCATACCTAGCGCACGCTATTTTTCTGCATAGCGCGCGCTAGGGGTCCCTTAGTAGCGCACGCTACGTTTGTTCCGTAGCGCGCGCTATCGAGTAGCCCTGGGAGTGGCAGTGTTGTTTTTCCAGCCTTCTGGACTAGCGTATTAGCGTACGCTACATATGCTAGCGCACGCTAACGCCGAGGGGCTAGCGCACGCTGATGATGCCCGGTAGCGTGCGCTAGCGTGAGTGTCCAAGATCGAGTTCACCATGAACCCGTTCAGTGCCGGGCGAAGCGCACGCTACGCTTGTATGGTAGTGCACGCTAACGGATCGAGATAGCGCACGCTACGCTTGTATGGTAGCGCACGCTAACGTATCGTGGGTTCGGGCGGTTTGCCACCGGACTCGGCTGATGTTCAGGTAGCGCACGCTATTGGTCGATAGCGCGCGCTACCGAGAGGATATTAGCGCACGCTACTCATGTATGGTAGCGCACGCTAACGGCCAAAACCGTTACCGGATCGGGACGCTAACGATAAGATTTGTAATCTTATCCCGTTAGCGCACGCTAATCTTGAGGCTTTAGCGTGCGCTAACACTCCCTGGCTATATAAACCAGGGAGTTGACCGAGATGAACACCATTTCTCATTTCTTTCCTTCTTCCGCGGCCGAGCGACCCCAGAGGCGATTTGAGGCGATTTTCTCCTTCCAATCACTTCAGAGATTCTTTTGCTTGAGTTCTTGGTGTAGACTAACATCATCCACTTGTGTTTTTCATCCTAAATCCAAGGTAATCTCTTAGAACCCTACTTTTGGATAATTTGGGGGTTTTGGGATTTTCTTCCGATCCGTTCCGTTTTGTTGATGGATTCATGATGAATATGATTAATCTTGTTGGTATTCTTAGTTTCCCTACGGATTCATGGTATATTTCGTGATTTTTACGGAATCGAGAGGGTTTGGTTGTGGTCCGCCCTCGTTGTTGTTTTTATAATAATATACATGAATCGTAGGCGGGTTTTCGGGTGTATTCCAATTCCGTATTCATTTAGAAACGGTTGTGATTGTGTTCTTCGAATCGTTAGGTTCGGTTTCGTTGGTTCCTAGCGGTTGTCGGTGACTTTCCTTTCCGTTCTTCACGTCGTCAATAATTCGAGGCAAGTATTTTTGGAAACCTTTAAGCTTAACATGAAATGGTGATGTATATTATTTGTGTGTAACTCACCTCGTGTTGGCCCGACGGGGTCAAGGAGGGAAATCTATGCTGCCGCCCTGGATTTCACGAGTTTGTTTAGCTAGCCAGTGCGGGAGGGTCCTTAGAGGCCTCGTGCGGGAATCTATGATATTACTCTGTTCCCAAGGCGATGCATGTGCGTGTTTTATTTTGTAATGTAGCCAGTGCGGGAGGGTCCTTAGGGGCCTCGTGCGGGAATCTATGATATTACTCTGTTCCCAAGGCAAATTGTTTGACTGTTTATTTCCGGAAAAGACATGTCTTGTTTTGGTTTTCGAAATGATTTTGGTGCATGTACTATGAAATGTGTAAGCGATTGGTTTGCCTTGAATACTTGTACTAGCGTAATTGCTAACCCCTTGGGGGACCCGTTGTCGGGGAAATTCTTGTTATGGGTTTCAGGTTATGATTATCCGGACGAGCGAGCACCAGGACAGTACGAGGATGTTGGCCAGGGTCGTTGACATGTGCATTTGGGTCTACTTATTTCCTTTGTCCATTTCGATATGGTTGTTCCCACAGTTTTAAACTTATAGATTGTACTCGCGAGTACTTAGGCTTTTTTTTTGTTTCAAACTCCGTATTGTATTGTTTTTAAACTGTCACGTTGTTGGTTGATGCTTAATCTGCCGGTTGCTCCGGGCGTATCTTTATATGTCATATTATTTAATTGTGTATCCTCGCTAACCGAGATGGTTAGTCGAGTAGAGTTTTTCTATTATAGCCTGGTAGGCCCCATGTAGGGGTCTACGGCGCTGTAACATATTCCGAATATCTCGGGGTGTTACAATATGATTATTCAGGTGAGGTTTGTTAGCTGCATAAAATCACAGTTGAGGTTACTCAACTGATATATTCATGAAAAGATGTTAGACAATCTATTAACCCCAATCTCGACTGTCCTCTGAGTATTTGTGACCTACAGTAACCTGAGAGTGTATCAGTACCGTATTGTTTTGTTTATCTTTGATATACGTGTTATTCCTAAATAATGACGTGATATGATTATTCAGGTGAGGTTTGTTAGTTGCATAAAATCACAGCTGAGGTTACTCAACTAATATATTCAGGAAAAGATTTTACACAGTCTATTTACCCCTCCCCCCTCTAGATTGTCCTCTGAGTATCTGTGACCTACAGTACTTTATTCGGTAAGCGCGTATCACTCGGTGGGTTATCCAACCAAGTATTGCCCTGACAAGGGCTTTAGGGTATGTTAGCTGCAAAAAATCATAGTTGAGGTTAGTCAACTGATATATTTAGGAAAAGATTTTAGACAGTCTATTCACCCCCTAGTCTGTCCTCTGAGTATCTTTAACCTACAATTACCGAAGTGTGTATCAGTACCCTTATTGTTTTGTTTATCTTTGATAATATACGTGTTATTCCTGAATAATGATGTGATATGATCATTCAAGTGCGGTTTGTTAGCTACATAAAATCACAACTGAGGTTACTCAACTGATATATTCAAGAAAAGATTTTAGACACTCTATTCACCCCCTCTAGACTGTCCTCTGAGTATCTGTGACCTATAGTAACCTAAGTGTGTATCAGTACCCAATTGTTTTATTTATCTTTGATATACATGTTATTCCTAAATAATGACGTGATATGATTATTCAGGTGAGGTTTGTTAGCTGCATAAAATCATGGTTGAGGTTACTCAACTGATATATTCATGAAAATATTTTAGACAGTCTATTCACCCCCTCTAGATTGTCCTCTCAGTATTTGTGACCTACAGTAACCTAAGTGTGTGTCAGTACCCCATTGTTTTGTTTATCTTTAATATACGTGTTATTCCTAAATAATGATGTGATATGATTATTCAGGTGAGGTTTGTTAGTTTCATAGAATCACAGCTGAGGTTATTCAACTGATATATTCACAAAAAGATTTTAGACAATCTTTTACCTCTCCCCCATCTATATTGTCCTCTGAGTATTTGTGACCTACAGTAACCTAAGTGTGTATCAGTACCCTATTGTTTTATTTATCTTTGATATACTTGTTATTCCTAAATAATGACGTGATATGATTATTCAGATGAGGTTTGTTAGCTGCATAAAATCACAGTTGAGGTTACTCAACTGATATATTCATGAAAAGATGTTAGACAATCTATTCACCCCAATCTCGACTGTCCTCTGAGTATTTGTGACCTACAGTAACCTGAGAGTGTATCAGTACCGTATTGTTTTGTTTATCTTTGATATACGTGTTATTCCTAAATAATGATGTGATATGATTATTCAGGTGAGGTTTGTTAGTTGCATAAAATCACAGCTGAGGTTACTCAACTAATATATTCAGGAAAAGATTTTACACAGTCTATTTACCCCTCCCCCTCTAGATTGTCCTCTGAGTATCTGTGACCTATAGTACTTTATTCGGTAAGCGCATATCACTCGGTGGGTTATCCAACCAAGTATTGCCCTGACAAGGGCTTTAGGGTATGTTAGCTGAAAAAAATCACAGTTGAGGTTAGTCAACTGATATATTTAGGAAAAGAGTTTAGACAGTCTATTCACCCCCTAGTCTGTCCTCTGAGTATCTTTAACCTACAATTACCGAAGTGTGTATCAGTACCCTTATTGTTTTGTTTATCTTTGATAATATACGTGTTATTCCTGAATAATGATGTGATATGATCATTCAAGTGCGGTTTGTTAGCTACATAAAATCACAACTGAGGTTACTCAACTGATATATTCAAGAAAAGATTTTAGACAGTCTATTCACCCCCTCTAGACTGTCCTCTGAGTATCTGTGACCTATAGTAACCTAAGTGTGTATCAGTACCCAATTGTTTTATTTATCTTTGATATACATGTTATTCCTAAATAATGATGTGATATGATTATTCAGGTGAGGTTTGTTAGCTGCATAAAATCATGGTTGAGGTTACTCAACTGATATATTCATGAAAATATTTTAGACAGTCTATTAACCCCCTCTAGATTGTCCTCTGAGTATTTGTGACCTATAGTAACCTAAGTGTGTGTCAGTACCCCATTGTTTTGTTTATCATTAATATACGTGTTATTCCTAAATAATGATGTGATATGATTATTCAGGTGAGGTTTGTTAGTTTCATAGAATCACAGCTGAGGTTATTCAACTGATATATTCACAAAAAGATTTTAGACAATCTTTTACCTCTCCCCCCTCTATATTATCCTCTGAGTATCTGTGACCTACAGTACTTAGGGTATGTTAGTGTATCACTCGGCGGGTTATCCAACCAAGTATTGCCTTGACAAGTGATTTAGGGTATGTTAGCTGCAAAAAATCGCAGTTGAGGTTAGTCAACTGATATATTTAGGAATAGATTTTAGACAGTCTATTCACCCCCCAGACTGTCCTGTGAGTATCTTTAACCTACAATTACCGAAGTGTGTATCAGTACCCTATTGTTTGGTTTATGTTTGATATACGTGTTATTCCTGAATAATGAAGTGATATGATTATTCAGGTGAGGTTTTTTAGCTACATAAAATCATAGTTGAGGTTACTAAACTGATATATCCAGGAAAATATTTTAGACAGTCTATTCACCCCTCTCTCTAGACTGTCCTCTGAGTATATGTGACCTACATTACTTTATTCGGGAAGAGCGTATCACTCGGAGGGTTATCCAACCAAGTGTTGCCCTGACAAGGGCTTTGGGGTATGTTATAGGGTAGTGTGTATCATTACCCTATAGTTTTGTTTAGCTTTGATATACGTGTTATTCCTGAATAATGACGTGACATGATTATTCAGGCGAGGTTTGTTAGCTGCATAAAATTTCAACTGAGGTTACTCAACTGATATATTCAAGAAAATATTTTAGACAGTATATTCACCCCCCTATACACTGCCCTCTGAGTATCTGTGACCTACAGTAACCTAAGTGTGTATCAATACCCTATTTTTTTAGTTATCATTGATATACGTGTTATTCCTGAATAATTATGTGATATGATTATTCAGGTGAGGTTTGTTAGCTGCATAAAATCACAGTTGAGGTTACTCGACAGATATATTCATGAAAAGATTTTAGATAATCTATTCACCCTAATCTAGACTGTCCTCTGAGTATTTGTGACCTACAGTAACCTGAGTGTGTGTCAGTACCCCATTGTTTTGTTTATCTTTGATATACGTGTTATTCCTAAATAATGACGTGATATGATTATTCAGGTGAGGTTTGTTAGTTGCATAAATTCACAGCTGAGGTTACTCAACTGATATATTCAGGAAAAGATTTTAGAAACTCTATTCACCCCCCTAGACTGTCCTCTTAGTATCTGTGACCTACAGTACTTTATATTCATGAAGTGCGTATCACTCGGCGGGTTATCCAACCAGGTATCATCATAACAAGGGCTTTGGGGTATGTTATTGGGGTAGTGTGTATCAGTACCCTATTGTTTTTTATCTTTGATATACATGTTATTCCTGAATAATGACGTGATATGATTATTCAGGTGAGGTATGTTAGCTGCATAAAATCATAGTTGAGGTTACTCAACTGATATATTCAGGAAAAGATTTTAGACAGTCTATTTACCCATCCCCCCTCTAGATTGTCCTTTGAGTATCTGTGACCTACAGTACTTTATTCGGGAAGCTCGTATCACTCGGTGGGTTATCCAACCAAGTATTGCCCTGACAAGGGCTTTAGGGTATGTTAGCTGCAAAAAATCACAGTTGAAGTTAGTCAACTGATATATTTAGGAAAAGATTTTAGACAGTCTATTCACCCCCTAGACTGTCCTCTAAGTATCTTTAACCTACAATTACCGAAGTGTGTATCAGTACCCTATTGTTTTGTTTATCTTTGATATACGTGTTATTCCTGAATAATGACGTGATATGATTATTCAGGTGAGGTTTGTTAGCTGCATAAAAAAACACCTGAGGTTACTCAACTGATATATTCAGGAAAAGATTTTAGACACTCTATTCACCCCCCTAGACTGTCCTCTGAGTATCTGTGACCTACAGTACTTTATTCATGAAGTGCGTATCACTCGGCGGGTTATCCAACCAGGTATCATCTTAACAAGGGCTTTGGGGTATGTTATTAGGGTAGCGTGTATCAGTACCCTATTGTTTTGTTTATCTTTGATGATATACATGTTATTCCTGAATAATGACGTGATATGATTATTCAAGTGAGGTTTGTTAGCTACATAAAATCACAACTGAGGTTACTCAACTAATATATTCAAGAAATGATTTTAGACAGTCTATTCACCCCCCTCTAGACTGTCCTCTGAGTATCTGTGACCTAAAGTAACCTAAGTGTGTATCAGTACCGTATTGTTTTATTTATCTTTGCTATACATGTTATTCCTAAATAATGACGTGATATGATTATTCAGGTGAGGTTTGTTAGCTGCATAAAATCACGGTTGAGGTTACTCAACTGATATATTCATGAAAAGATGTTAGACAATCTATTCACCCCAATCTCGATTGTCCTCTGAGTATTTGTGACCTACAGTAACCTGAGAGTGTATCAGTACCCTATTGTTTTGTTTATCTTTGATATACGTGTTATTCCTGAATAATGACGTGACATGATTATTCAGGCGAGGTTTGTTAGCTGCATAAAATTTCAACTGAGGTTACTCAACTGATATATTCAAGAAAATATTTTAGACAGTATATTCACCCCCCTATACACTGCCCTCTGAGTATCTGTGACCTACAGTAACCTAAGTGTGTATCAATACCCTATTTTTTTATTTATCATTGATATACGTGTTATTCCTGAATAATTACGTGATATGATTATTCAGGTGAGGTTTCTTAGCTGCATAAAATCACAGTTGAGGTTACTCGATAGATATATTCATGAAAAGATTTTAGATAATCTATTCACCCTAATCTAGACTGTCCTCTGAGTATTTGTGACCTACAGTAACCTGAGTGTGTGTCAGTACCCCATTGTTTTGTTTATCTTTGATATACGTGTTATTCCTAAATAATGACGTGATATGATTATTCAGGTGAGGTTTGTTAGTTGCATAAATTCACAGCTAAGGTTACTCAACTGATATATTCAGGAAAAGATTTTAGAAACTCTATTCACCCCCCTAGACTGTCCTCTTAGTATCTGTGACCTACAGGACTTTATATTCATGAAGTGCGTATCACTCGGCGGGTTATCCAACCAAGTATCATCATAACAAGGGCTTTGGGGTATGTTATTGGGGTAGTGTGTATCAGTACCCTATTGTTTTTTATCTTTGATATAGGTGTTATTCCTGAATAATGACGTGATATGATTATTCAGGTGAGGTATGTTAGCTGCATAAAATCATAGTTGAGGTTACTCAACTGATATATTTAGGAAAAGATTTTAGACAGTCTATTTACCCATCCCCCCTCTAGATTGTCCTCTGAGTATCTGTGACCTACAGTACTTTATTCGGGAAGCTCGTATCACTCGGTGGGTTATCCAACCAAGTATTGCCCTGACAAGGGCTTTAGGGTATGTTAGCTGCAAAAAATCACAGTTGAAGTTAGTCAACTGATATATTTAGGAAAAGATTTTAGACAGTCTATTCACCCCCTAGACTGTCCTCTAAGTATCTTTAACCTACAATTACCGAAGTGTGTATCAGTACCCTATTGTTTTGTTTATCTTTGATATACGTGTTATTCCTGAATAATGACGTGATATGATTATTCAGGTGAGGTTTGTTAGCTGCATAAAAAAACACCTGAGGTTACTCAACTGATATATTCAAGAAAATATTTTAGACAGTATATTCACCCCCCTATACACTGCCCTCTGAGTATCTATGACCTACAGTAACCTAAGTGTGTATCAATACCCTATTTTATTATTTATCATTGATATACGTGTTATTCCTGAATAATTACGTGATATGATTATTCAGGTGAGGTTTGTTAGCTGCATAAAATCACAGTTGAGGTTACTCGACAGATATATTTATGAAAAGATTTTAGATAATCTATTCACCCTAATCTAGACTGTCCTCTGAGTATTTGTGACCTACAGTAACCTGAGTGTGTGTCAGTACCCCATTGTTTTGTTTATCTTTGATATACGTGTTATTCCTAAATAATGACGTGATATGATTATTCAGGTGAGGTTTGTTAGTTGCATAAATTCACAGCTGAGGTTACTCAACTGATATATTCAGGAAAAGATTTTAGAAACTCTATTCACCCCCTAGACTGTCCTCTTAGTATCTGTGACCTACAGTACTTTATATTCATGAAGTGCGTATCACTCGGCGGGTTATCCAACCAGGTATCATCATAACAAGGGCTTTGGGGTATGTTATTGGGGTAGTGTGTATCAGTACCCTATTGTTTTTTATATTTGATATACGTGTTATTCCTGAATAATGACATGATATGATTATTCATGTGAGGTATGTTAGCTGCATAAAATCATAGTTGAGGTTACTCAACTGATATATTCAGGAAAAGATTTTAGACAGTCTATTTACCCATCCCCCCTCTAGATTGTCCTCTGAGTATCTGTGACCTACAGTACTTTATTCGGGAAGCTCGTATCACTCGGTGGGTTATCCAACCATGTATTGCCCTGACAAGGGCTTTAGGGTATGTTAGCTGCAAAAAATCACAGTTGAAGTTAGTCAACTAATATATTTAGGAAAAGATTTTAGACAGTCTATTCACCCCCTAGACTGTCCTCTAAGTATCTTTAACCTACAATTACCGAAGTGTGTATCAGTACCCTATTGTTTTGTTTATCTTTGATATACGTGTTATTCCTGAATAATGATGTGATATGATTATTCAGGTGAGGTTTGTTAGCTGCATAAAAAAACACCTGAGGTTACTCAACTGATATATTCAGGAAAAGATTTTAGACACTCTATTCACCCCCCTAGACTGTCATCTGAGTATCTGTGACCTACAGTACTTTATTCATGAAGTGCGTATCACTCGTCGGGTTATCCAACCAGGTATCATCTTAACAAGGGCTTTGGGGTATGTTATTAGGGTAGCGTGTATCAGTACCCTATTGTTTTGTTTATCTTTGATGATATACATGTTATTCCTGAATAATGACGTGATATGATTATTCAAGTGAGGTTTGTTAGCTACATAAAATCACAACTGAGGTTACTCAACTAATATATTCAAGAAATGATTTTAGACAGTCTATTCACCCCCCTCTAGACTGTCCTCTGAGTATCTGTGACCTATAGTAACCTAAGTGTGTATCAGTACCGTATTGTTTTATTTATCTTTGCTTTACATGTTATTCCGAAATAATGACGTGATATGATTATTCAGGTGAGGTTTGTTAGCTGCATAAAATCACGGTTGAGGTTACTCAACTGATATATTCATGAAAAGATTTTAGACAGTCTATTCACCCCCCTCTAGACTGTCCTCTGAGTATTTGTGACCTACAGTAAACTAAGTGTGTGTCAGTACCCCATTGTTTTGTTTATCTTTAATATACGTGTTATTCCTAAATAATGATGTGATATGATTATTCAGGTGAGGTTTGTTAGTTGCATAAAATCACAGCTGAGGTTATTCAACTGATATATTCACGAAAATATTTTAGACAATCTATTTACCCCTCCCCCCTCTATATTGTCCTCTGAGTATCTGTGACCTACAGTACTTAGGGTATGTTAGTGTATCACTAGGTGGGTTATCCAACCAAGTATTGCCCTGACAAGTGCTTTAGGGTATGTTAGCTGCAAAAAATCACAGTTGAGGTTAGTCAACTGATATATTTAGGAATAGATTTTGGACAATCTATTCACCCCCCAGACTGTCCTCTGAGTATCTTTAACCTACAATTACCGAAGTGTGTATCAGTACCCTATTGTTTTTTTTATCTTTGATATACGTGTTATTCTTGAATAATGAAGTAATATGATTATTCAGGTGAGGTTTGTTAGCTATATAAAATCACAGTTGAGGTTACTAAACTGATATATCCAGGAAAAGATTTTAGACACTCTATTCACCCCTCCCTCTAGACTGTCCTCTGAGTATATGTGACCTACATTACTTTATTCGGGAAGAGCGTATCACTCGGCTGGTTATCCAACCAAGTGTTGCCCTGGCAAGGGCTTTGGGGTATGTTATATGGTAGTGTGTATCATTACCCTATAGTTTTGTTTAGCTTTGATATACATGTTATTCCTGAATAATGACGTGACATGATTATTCAGGCGAGGTTTGTAAGCTGCATAAAATTTCAACTGAGGTTACTCAACTGATATATTCAAGAAAATATTTTAGACAGTATATTCACCCCCCTCTACACTGCCCTCTGAGTATGTGTGACCTACATTAACCTAAGTGTGTATCAGTACCCTATTGTTTTATTTATCTTTGATATACGTGTTATTCCTAAATAATGACGTGATATGATTATTCAGGTGAGGTTTGTTAGCTGCATAAAATCACAGTTGAGGTTACTCGACTGATATATTCATGAAAAGATGTTAGACAATCTATTCACCCCAATCTCGACTGTCCTCTGAGTATTTGTGACATACAGTAACCTGAGAGTGTATCAGTACCCTATTGTTTTGTTTATCTTTGATATACGTGTTATTCCTGAATAATGACGTGACATGATTATTCAGGCGAGGTTTGTTAGCTGCATAAAATTTCAACTGAGGTTACTCAACTGATATATTCAAGAAAATATTTTAGACAGTATATTCACCCCCCTATACACTGCCCTCTGAGTATCTGTGACCTATAGTAACCTAAGTGTGTATCGATACCCTATTTTGTTATTTATCATTGATATACGTGTTATTCCTGAATAATTACGTGATATGATTATTCAGGTGAGGTTTGTTAGCTGCATAAAATCACAGTTGAGGTTACTCGACAGATATATTCATGAAAAGATTTTAGATAATCTATTCACCCTAATCTAGACTGTCCTCTGAGTATTTGTGACCTACAAGAACTCCGAGTGTGTGTCGATTCCCATTGTTTTGTTTATCTTTGATATACGTGTTATTCCTAAATAATGACGCGATATGATTATTCAGGTGAGGTTTGTTAGTTGCATAAATTCACAGCTAAGGTTACTCAACTGATATATTCAGGAAAAGATTTTAGAAACTCTATTCACCCCCCTAGACTGTCCTCTTAGTATCTGTGACTCATGCACTTTATATTCATGAAGTGCGTATCACTCGGCTGGTTATCCAACCAAGTATCATCATAACAAGGGCTTTGGGGTATGTTATTGGGGTAGTGTGTATCAGTACCCTATTGTTTTTTATCTTTGATATACGTGTTATTCCTGAATAATGACGTGATATGATTATTCAGGTGAGGTATGTTAGCTGCATAAAATCATAGCTGAGGTTACTCAACTGATATATTCAGGAAAAGATTTTAGACAGTCTATTTACCCATCCCCCCTCTAGATTGTCCTCTCGAGTATCCGTGACCTACGCATTTATTCGAAGCTCGTATCACTCGGTGGGTTATCCAACCAAGTATTGCCCCGACAAGGGCTTTAGGTATGTTAGCCGCAAAAATCACGGTTGAAGTTAGTCAATCGATATATTTAGGAAAAGATTTTAGGCCTATTCACCCCTAGACTGTCCTCTAAGTATCTTTAACCTATAATTACCGAAGTGTGTATCGCATTCTATTGTTTTGTTTATCTTTGATATACGTGTTATTCCTGAATAATGACGTGATATGATTATTCAGGTGAGGTTTGTTAGCTGCATAAAAAAACACCTGAGGTTACTCAACTGATATATTCAAGAAAATATTTTAGACAGTATATTCACCCCCCTATACACTGCCCTCTGAGTATCTGTGACCTACAGTAACCTAAGTGTGTATCAATACCCTATTTTTTTATTTATCATTGATATACGTGTTATTCCTGAATAATTACGTGATATGATTATTCAGGTGAGGTTTGTTAGCTGCATAAAATCACAGTCGAGGTTACTCGACACATATATTCATGAAAAGATTTTAGATAATCTATTCACCCTAATCTAGACTGTCGTCTGAGTATTTGTGACCTACAGTAACCTGAGTGTGTGTCAGTATCCCATTGTTTTGTTTATCTCTGATATACGTGTTATTCCTAAATAATGACGTGATATGATTATTCAGGTGAGGTTTGTTAGTTGCATAAATTCACAGCTGAGGTTATTCAAATCATATATTCAGGAAAAGATTTTAGAAACTCTATTCACCCCCTAGACTGTCCTCTTAGTATCTGTGACCTACAGTACTTTATATTCATGAAGTGCGTATCACTCGGCGGGTTATCCAACCAGGTATCATCATAACAAGGGCTTTGGGGTATGTTATTGGGGTAGTGTGTATCAGTACCCTATTGTTTTTTATCTTTGATATACGTGTTATTCCTGAATAATGACGTGATATGATTATTCAGGTGAGGTATGTTAGCTACATAAAATCATAGTTGAGGTTACTCAACTGATATATTCAGGAAAAGATTTTAGACAGTCTATTTACCCATCCCCCCTCTAGATTGTCCTCTGAGTATCTGTGACCTACAGTACTTTATTCGGGAAGCTCGTATCACTCGGTGGGTTATCCAACCAAGTATTGCCCTGACAAGGGCTTTAGGGTATGTTAGCTGCAAAAAATCACAGTTGAAGTTAGTCAACTGATATATTTAGGAAAAGATTTTAGACAGTCTATTCACCCCCTAGACTGTCCTCTAAGTATCTTTAACCTACAATTACCGAAGTGTGTATCAGTACCCTATTGTTTTGTTTATCTTTGATATACGTGTTATTCCTGAATAATGACGTGATATGATTATTCAGGTGAGGTTTGTTAGCTGCATAAAAAAACACCTGAGGTTACTCAACTGATATATTCAGGAAAAGATTTTAGACACTCTATTCACCCCCCTAGACTGTCCTCTGAGTATCTGTGACCTACGATTTTTATTCATGAAGTGCGTATCACTCGTGGTTATCCAACCTGTATCATCTTAACAAGGGCTTTGGGGTATGTTATTAGGGTAGCGTGTATCGCACTCTATTGTTTTTTTTATCTTTGATGATATACATGTTATTCCTGAATAATGACGTGATATGATTATTCAAGTGAGGTTTGTTAGCTACATAAAATCACAACTGAGGTTACTCAACTAATATATTCAAGAAATGATTTTAGACAGTCTTTCACCCCCCTCTAGACTGTCCTCTGAGTATCTGTGACCTATAGTAACCTAAGTGTGTATCAGTACCGTATTGTTTTATTTATCTTTGCTTTACATGTTATTCCTAAATAATGACGTGATATGATTATTCAGGTGAGGTTTGTTAGCTGCATAAAATCACGGTTGAGGTTACTCAACTGATATATTCATGAAAAGATTTTAGACAGTTTATTCACCCCCCTCTAGACTGTCCTCTGAGTATTTGTGACCTACAGTAAACTAAGTGTGTGTCAGTACCCCATTGTTTTGTTTATCTTTAATATACGTGTTATTCCTAAATAATGATGTGATATGATTATTCAGGTGAGGTTTGTTAGTTGCATAAAATCACAGCTGAGGTTATTCAACTGATATATTCACGAAAATATTTTAGACAATCTATTTACCCCTCCCCCCTCTATATTGTCCTCTGAGTATCTGCGACCTACAGTACATAGGGTATGTTAGTGTATCACTAGGTGGGTTATCCAACCAAGTATTGCCCTGAAAAGTGCTTTAGGGTATGTTAGCTGCAAAAAATCACAGTTGAGGTTAGTCAACTGATATATTTAGGAATAGATTTTGGACAATCTATTCACCCCCCAGACTGTCCTCTGAGTATCTTTAACCTACAATTACCGAAGTGTGTATCAGTACCTTATTGTTTTTTTTATCTTTGATATACGTGTTATTCTTGAATAATGAAGTAATATGATTATTCAGGTGAGGTTTGTTAGCTACATAAAATCACAGTTGAGGTTACTAAACTGATATATCCAGGAAAAGATTTTAGACAGTCTATTCACCCCTCCCTCTAGACTGTCCTCTGAGTATATATGACCTACATTACTTTATTTGGGAAGAGCGTATCACTCGGCGGGTTATCCAACCAAGTGTTGCCCTGGCAAGGGCTTTGGGGTATGTTATATGGTAGTGTGTATCATTACCCTATAGTTTTGTTTAGCTTTGATATACATGTTATTCCTGAATAATGACGTGACATGATTATTCAGGCGAGGTTTGTAAGCTGCATAAAATTTCAACTGAGGTTACTCAACTGATATATTCAAGAAAATATTTTAGACAGTATATTCACCCCCCTCTACACTGCCCTCTGAGTATGTGTGACCTACATTAACCTAAGTGTGTATCAGTACCCTATTGTTTTATTTATCTTTGATATACGTGTTATTCCTAAATAATGATGTGATATGATTATTCAGGTGAGGTTTGTTAGCTGCATAAAATCACAGTTGAGGTTACTCGACTGATATATTCATGAAAAGATGTTAGACAATCTATTCACCCCAATCTCGACTGTCCTCTGAGTATTTGTGACATACAAGAACTCCGAGAGTGTATCACATTCTATTGTTTTGTTTATCTTTGATATACGTGTTATTCCTGAATAATGACGTGACATGATTATTCAGGCGAGGTTTGTTAGCTGCATAAAATTTCAACTGAGGTTACTCAACTGATATATTCAAGAAAATATTTTAGACAGTATATTCACCCCCCTATACACTGCCCTCTGAGTATCTGTGACCTACAGTAACCTAAGTGTGTATCGATACCCTATTTTGTTATTTATCATTGATATACGTGTTATTCCTGAATACTTACGTGATATGATTATTCAGGTGAGGTTTGTTAGTTGCATAAAATCACAGTTGAGGTTACTCGACACATATATTCATGAAAAGATTTTAGATAATCTATTCACCCTAATCTAGACTGTCCTCTGAGTATTTGTGACCTACAGTAACCTGAGTGTGTGTCAGTACCCCATTGTTTTGTTTATCTTTGATATACGTGTTATTCCTAAATAATGACGTGATATGATTATTCAGGTGAGGTTTGTTAGTTGCATAAATTCACAGCTAAGGTTACTCAACTGATATATTCAGGAAAAGATTTTAGAAACTCTATTCACCCCCCTAGACTGTCCTCTTAGTATCTGTGACCTACAGTACTTTATATTCATGAAGTGCGTATCACTCGGCTGGTTATCCAACCAAGTATCATCATAACAAGGGCTTTGGGGTATGTTATTGGGGTAGTGTGTATCAGTACCCTATTGTTTTTTATCTTTGATATATGTGTTATTCCTGAATAATGACATGATATGATTATTCAGGTGAGGTATGTTAGCTGCATAAAATCATAGTTGAGGTTACTCAACTGATATATTCAGGAAAAGATTTTAGACAGTCTATTTACCCATCCCCCCTCTAGATTGTCCTCTGAGTATCTGTGACCTACAATACTTTATTCGGGAAGCTCGTATCACTCGGTGGGTTATCCAACCAAGTATTGCCCTGACAAGGGCTTTAGGGTATGTTAGCTGCAAAAAATCACAGTTGAAGTTAGTCAACTGATATATTTAGGAAAAGATTTTAGACAGTCTATTCACCCCCTAGACTGTCCTCTGAGTATCTTTAACCTATAATTACCGAAGTGTGTATCAGTACCCTATTGTTTTGTTGATCTTTGATATACGTGTTATTCCTGAATAATGACGTGATATGATTATTCAGGTGAGGTTTGTTAGCTGCATAAAAAAACACCTGAGGTTACTCAACTGATATATTCAAGAAAATATTTTAGACAGTATATTCACCCCCATATACACTGCCCTCTGAGTATCTGTGACCTACAGTAACCTAAGTGTGTATCAATACCCTATTTTTTTATTTATCATTGATATACGTGTTATTCCTGAATAATTACGTGATATGATTATTCAGGTGAGGTTTGTTAGCTGCATAAAATCACAGTTGAGGTTACTCGACACATATATTCATGAAAAGATTTTAGATAATCTATTCACCCTAATCTAGACTGTCCTCTGAGTATTTGTGACCTACAGTAACCTGAGTGTGTGTCAGTATCCCATTGTTTTGTTTATCTCTGATATACGTGTTATTCCTAAATAATGACGTGATATGATTATTCAGGTGAGGTTTGTTAGTTGCATAAATTCACAGCTGAGGTTATTCAACTGATATATTCAGGAAAAGATTTTAGAAACTCTATTCACCCCCTAGACTGTCCTCTTAGTATCTGTGACCTACAGTACTTTATATTCATGAAGTGCGTATCACTCGGCGGGTTATCCAACCAGGTATCATCATAACAAGGGCTTTGGGGTATCTTATTGGGGTAGTGTGTATCAGTACCCTATTGTTTTTTATCTTTGATATACGTGTTATTCCTGAATAATGACGTGATATGATTATTCAGGTGAGGTATGTTAGCTACATAAAATCATAGTTGAGGTTACTCAACTGATATATTCAGGAAAAGATTTTAGACAGTCTATTTACCCATCCCCCCTCTAGATTGTCCTCTGAGTATCTGTGACCTACAGTACTTTATTCGGGAAGCTCGTATCACTCGGTGGGTTATCCAACCAAGTATTGCCCTGACAAGGGCTTTAGGGTATGTTAGCTGCAAAAAATCACAGTTGAAGTTAGTCATCTGATATATTTAGGAAAAGATTTTAGACAGTCTATTCACCCCCTAGACTGTCCTCTAAGTATCTTTAACCTACAATTACCGAAGTGTGTATCAGTACCCTATTGTTTTGTTTATCTTTGATATACGTGTTATTCCTGAATAATGACGTGATATGATTATTCAGGTGAGGTTTGTTAGCTGCATAAAAAAACACCTGAGGTTACTCAACTGATATATTCAGTAAAAGATTTTAGACACTGTATTCACCCCCCTAGACTGTCATCTGAGTATCTGTGACCTACAGTACTTTATTCATGAAGTGCGTATCACTCGTCGGGTTATTCAACCAGGTATCATCTTAACAAGGGCTTTGGGGTATGTTATTAGGGTAGCGTGTATCAGTACCCTATTGTTTTGTTTATCTTTGATGATATACATGTTATTCCTGAATAATGACGTGATATGATTATTCAAGTGAGGTTTGTTAGCTACATAAAATCACAACTGAGGTTACTCAACTAATATATTCAAGAAATGATTTTAGACAGTCTATTCACCCCCCTCTAGACTGTCCTCTGAGTATCTGTGACCTATAGTAACCTAAGTGTGTATCAGTACCGTATTGTTTTATTTATCTTTGCTTTACATGTTATTCCTAAATAATGACGTGATATGATTATTTAGGTGAGGTTTGTTAGCTGCATAAAATCACGGTTGAGGTTACTCAACTGATATATTCATGAAAAGATTTTAGACAGTTTATTCACCCCCCTCTAGACTGTCCTCTGAGAATTTGTGACCTACAGTAAACTAAGTGTGTGTCAGTACCCCATTGTTTTGTTTATATTTAATATACGTGTTAATCCTAAATAATGATGTGATATGATTATTCAGGTGAGGTTTGTTAGTTGCATAAAATCACAGCTGAGGTTATTCAACTGATATATTCACGAAAATATTTTAGACAATCTATTTACCCCTCCCCCCTCTATATTGTCCTCTGAGTATCTGTGACCTACAGTACTTAGGGTATGTTAGTGTATCACTAGGTGGGTTATCCAACCAAGTATTGCCCTGAAAAGTGCTTTAGGGTATGTTAGCTGCAAAAAATCACAGTTGAGGTTAGTCAACTGATATATTTAGGAATATATTTTGGACAATCTATTCACCCCCCAGACTGTCCTCTGAGTATCTTTAACATACAATTATCGAAGTGTGTATCAGTACCTTATTGTTTTTTTTTATCTTTGATATACGTGTTATTCTTGAATAATGAAGTAATATGATTATTCAGGTGAGGTTTGTTAGCTACATAAAATCACAGTTGAGGTTACTAAACTGATATATCCAGGAAAAGATTTTAGACAGTCTATTCACCCCTCCCTCTAGACTGTCCTCTGAGTATATGTGACCTACATTACTTTATTCGGGAAGAGCGTATCACTCGGCGGGTTATCCAACCAAGTGTTGCCCTGGCAAGGGCTTTGGGGTATGTTATATGGTAGTGTGTATCATTACCCTATAGTTTTGTTTAGCTTTGATATACATGTTATTCCTGAATAATGACGTGACATGATTATTCAGGCGAGGTTTGTAAGCTGCATAAAATTTCAACTGAGGTTACTCAACTGATATATTCAAGAAAATATTTTAGACAGTATATTCACCCCCCTCTACACTGCCCTCTGAGTATGTGTGACCTACATTAACCTAAGTGTGTATCAGTACCCTATTGTTCTATTTATCTTTGATATACGTGTTATTCCTAAATAATGACGTGATATGATTATTCAGGTGAGGTTTGTTAGCTGCATAAAATCACAGTCGAGGTTACTCGACTGATATATTCATGAAAAGATGTTAGACAATCTATTCACCCCAATCTCGACTGTCCCTTGAGTATTTGTGACATACAGTAACCTGAGAGTGTATCAGTACCCTATTGTTTTGTTTATCTTTGATATACGTGTTATTCCTGAATAATGACGTGACATGATTATTCAGGCGAGGTTTGTTAGCTGCATAAAATTTCAACTGAGGTTACTCAACTGATATATTCAAGAAAATATTTTAGACAGTATATTCACCCCCCTATACACTGCCCTCTGAGTATCTGTGACCTACAGTAACCTAAGTGTGTATCGATACCCTATTTTGTTATTTATCATTGATATACGTGTTATTCCTGAATAATTACGTGATATGATTATTCAGGTGAGGTTTGTTAGCTGCATAAAATCACAGTTGAGGTTACTCGACACATATATTCATGAAAAGATTTTAGATAATCTATTCACCCTAATCTAGACTGTCCTCTGAGTATTTGTGACCTACAGTAACCTGAGTGTGTGTCAGTACCCCATTGTTTTGTTTATCTTTGATATACGTGTTATTCCTAAATAATGACGTGATATGATTATTCAGGTGAGGTTTGTTAGTTGCATAAATTCACAGCTAAGGTTACTCAACTGATATATTCAGGAAAAGATTTTAGAAACTCTATTCACCCCCCTAGACTGTCCTCTTAGTATCTGTGACCTACAGTACTTTATATTCATGAAGTGCGTATCACTCGGCTGGTTATCCAACCAAGTATCATCATAACAAGGGCTTTGGGGTATGTTATTGGGGTAGTGTGTATCAGTACCCTATTGTTTTTTATCTTTGATATACGTGTTATTCCTGAATAATGACGTGATATGATTATTCAGGTGAGGTATGTTAGCTGCATAAAATCATAGTTGAGGTTACTCAACTGATATATTCAGGAAAAGATTTTAGACAGTCTATTTACCCATCCCCCCTCTAGATTGTCCTCTGAGTATCTGTGACCTACAGTACTTTATTCGGGAAGCTCGTATCACTCGGTGGGTTATCCAACCAAGTATTGCCCTGACAAGGGCTTTAGGGTATGTTAGCTGCAAAAAATCACAGTTGAAGTTAGTCAACTGATATATTTAGGAAAAGATTTTAGATAGTCTATTCACCCCCTAGACTGTCCTCTAAGTATCTTTAACCTATAATTACCGAAGTGTGTATCAGTACCCTATTGTTTTGTTGATCTTTGATATACGTGTTATTCCTGAATAATGACGTGATATGATTATTCAGGTGAGGTTTGTTAGCTGCATAAAAAAACACCTGAGGTTACTCAACTGATATATTCAAGAAAATATTTTAGACAGTATATTCACCCCCATATACACTGCCCTCTGAGTATCTGTGACCTACAGTAACCTAAGTGTGTATCAATACCCTATTTTTTTATTTATCATTGATATACGTGTTATTCCTGAATAATTACGTGATATGATTATTCAGGTGAGGTTTGTTAGCTGCATAAAATCACAGTTGAGGTTACTCGACACATATATTCATGAAAAGATTTTAGATAATCTATTCACCCTAATCTAGACTGTCCTCTGAGTATTTGTGACCTACAGTAACCTGAGTGTGTGTCAGTATCCCATTGTTTTGTTTATTTCTGATATACGTGTTATTCCTAAATAATGACGTGATATGATTATTCAGGTGAGGTTTGTTAGTTGCATAAATTCACAGCTGAGGTTATTCAACTGATATATTCAGGAAAAGATTTTAGAAACTCTATTCACCCCCCTAGACTGTCCTCTTAGTATCTGTGACCTACAGTACTTTATATTCATGAAGTGCGTATCACTCGGCGGGTTATCCAACCAGGTATCATCATAACAAGGGCTTTGGGGTATGTTATTGGGGTAGTGTGTATCAGTACCCTATTGTTTTTTATCTTTGATATACGTGTTATTCCTGAATAATGACGTGATATGATTATTCAGGTGAGGTATGTTAGCTACATAAAATCATAGTTGAGGTTACTCAACTGATATATTCAGGAAAAGATTTTAGACAGTCTATTTACCCATCCCCCCTCTAGATTGTCCTCTCGAGTATCCGTGACCTACGCATTTTTATTCGGGAAGCTCGTATCACTCGGTGGGTTATCCAACCAAGTATTGCCCGACAAGGGCTTTAGGTATGTTAGCCGCAAAAAATCACGGTGAAGTTAGTCATCCGATATATTTAGAAAAGATTTTAGACAGTCTATTCACCCCTAGACTGTCCTCTAAGTATCTTTAACCTACAATTACCGAAGTGTGTATCGGTACCCTATTGTTTTGTTTATCTTTGATATACGTGTTATTCTGAATAATGATGTGATATGATTATTCGGGTGAGGTTTGTTAGCATAAAAACACCCGAGGTTACTCAACCGATATATTCAGAAAAGATTTTAGACACTCTATTCACCCCCTAGACTGTCATCCGAGTATCCGTGACCTACGCATTTTTATTCATGAAGTGCATATCACTCGTCGGGTTATCCAACCGGTATCATCTTAACAAGGGCTTTGGGGTATGTTATTAGGGTAGCGTGTATCGCATTCTATTGTTTTGTTTATCTTTGATGATATACATGTTATTCCTGAATAATGACGTGATATGATTATTCAAGTGAGGTTTGTTAGCTACATAAAATCACAACTGAGGTTACTCAACTAATATATTCAAGAAATGATTTTAGACAGTTTATTCACCCCCCTCTAGACTGTCCTCTGAGTATCTGTGACCTATAGTAACCTAAGTGTGTATCAGTACCGTATTGTTTTATTTATCTTTGCTTTACATGTTATTCCTAAATAATGACGTGATATGATTATTCAGGTGAGGTTTGTTAGCTGCATAAAATCACGGTTGAGGTTACTCAACTGATATATTCATGAAAAGATTTTAGACAGTTTATTCACCCCCCTCTAGACTGTCCTCTGAGAATTTGTGACCTACAGTAAACTAAGTGTGTGTCAGTACCCCATTGTTTTATTTATCTTTAATATACGTGTTAATCCTAAATAATGATGTGATATGATTATTCAGGTGAGGTTTGTTAGTTGCATAAAATCACAGCTGAGGTTATTCAACTGATATATTCACGAAAATATTTTAGACAATCTATTTACCCCTCCCCCCTCTATATTGTCCTCCGAGTATCTGTGGCCTACAGTACTTAGGGTATGTTAGTGTATCACTAGGTGGGTTATCCAACCAGGTATTGCCCTGACAAGTGCTTTAGGGTATGTTAGCTGCAAAAAATCACAGTTGAGGTTAGTCAACTGATATATTTAGGAATAGATTTTGGACAATCTATTCACCCCCCAGACTGTCCTCTGAGTATCTTTAACCTACAATTACCGAAGTGTGTATCAGTACCCTATTGTTTTGTTTATCTTTGATATACGTGTTATTCTTGAATAATGAAGTAATATGATTATTCAGGTGAGGTTTGTTAGCTACATAAAATCACAGTTGAGGTTACTAAACTGATATATCCAGGAAAAGATTTTAGACAGTCTATTCACCCCTCCCTCTAGACTGTCCTCTGAGTATATGTGACCTACATTACTTTATTCGGGAAGAGCGTATCACTCGGCGGGTTATCCAACCAAGTGTTGCCCTGGTAAGGGCTTTGGGGTATGTTATATGGAAGTGTGTATCATTACCCTATAGTTTTGTTTAGCTTTGATATACATGTTATTCCTGAATAATGACGTGACATGATTATTCAAAGTAGGTTTGTAAGCTGCATAAAATTTCAACTGAGGTTACTCAACTGATATATTCAAGAAAATATTTTAGACAGTATATTCACCCCCCCTCTACACTGCCCTCTGAGTATGTGTGACCTACATTAACCTAAGTGTGTATCAGTACCCTATTGTTTTATTTATCTTTGATATACGTGTTATTCCTAAATAATGACGTGATATGATTATTCAGGTGAGGTTTGTTAGCTGCATAAAATCACAGTTGAGGTTACTCGACTGATATATTCATGAAAAGATGTTAGACAATCTATTCACCCCAATCTCGACTGTCCTCTGAGTATTTGTGACATACAAGAACCCGAGAGTGTATCAAGACTCTATTGTTTTGTTTATCTTTGATATACGTGTTATTCCTGAATAATGACGTGACATGATTATTCAGGCGAGGTTTGTTAGCTGCATAAAATTTCAACTGAGGTTACTCAACTGATATATTCAAGAAAATATTTTAGACAGTATATTCACCCCCTATACACCGCCCTCTCGAGTATCCGTGACCTACAAAGAACCTAAGTGTGTATCGATACCCTATTTTGTTATTTATCATTGATATACGTGTTATTCCCGAATAATTACGTGATATGATTATTCAGGTGAGGTTTGTTAGCCGCATAAAATCACAGTTGAGGTTACTCGATGATATATTCATGAAAAGATTTTAGATAATCTATTCACCCTAATCTAGACTCCCTTCCGAGTATTTGTGACCTACAAGAACCCGAGTGTGTGTCGACTCCCATTGTTTTGTTTATCTTTGATATACGTGTTATTCCTAAATAATGACGTGATATGATTATTGTGAGGTTTGTTAGTTGCATAAATTCACAAATTTAAGGTTACTCAACCGATATATTCAGAAAAGATTTTAGAAACTCTATTCACCCCCTAGATCGTCCTCTTAGTATCTCGTGACCTACGATTTTTATATTCATGAAGTGCGTATCACCTACCGGGTTATCCAACCAAGTATCATCATAACAAGGGCTTTGGGGTATGTTATTGGGGTAGTGTGTATCGACCCTATTGTTTTTTATCTTTGATATACGTGTTATTCCCGAATAATGACGTGATATGATTATTCGTGAGGTATGTTAGTCGCATAAAATCATAGCCGAGGTTACTCAACTCGATATATTCAGAAAAGATTTTAGACAGTCTATTTACCCATCCCCTCTAGATTGTCCTATGAGTATCTCGTGAACTACAAGATTTTTATTCGGGAAGCTCGTATCACTCGGTGGGTTATCCAACCAAGTATTGCCCTGACAAGGGCTTTAGGGTATGTTAGCTGCAAAAAATCACAGTTGAAGTTAGTCAACTGATATATTTAGGAAAAGATTTTAGACAGTCTATTCACCCCCTAGACTGTCCTCTAAGTATCTTTAACCTATAATTACCGAAGTGTGTATCAGTACCCTATTGTTTTGTTTATCTTTGATATACGTGTTATTCCTGAATAATGACGTGATATGATTATTCAGGTGAGGTTTGTTAGCTGCATAAAAAAACACCTGAGGTTACTCAACTGATATATTCAAGAAAATATTTTAGACAGTATATTCACCCCCATATACACTGCCCTCTGAGTATCTGTGACCTACAGTAACCTAAGTGTGTATCAATACCCTATTTTTTTATTTATCATTGATATACGTGTTATTCCTGAATAATTACGTGATATGATTATTCAGGTGAGGTTTGTTAGCTGCATAAAATCACAGTCGAGGTTACTCGACACATATATTCATGAAAAGATTTTAGATAATCTATTCACCCTAATCTAGATCGTCCTCTGAGTATTTGTGACCTACAGTAACCTGAGTGTGTGTCAGTATCCCATTGTTTTGTTTATCTCTGATATACGTGTTATTCCTAAATAATGACGTGATATGATTATTCAGGTGAGGTTTGTTAGTTGCATAAATTCACAGCTGAGGTTATTCAACTGATATATTCAGGAAAAGATTTTAGAAACTCTATTCACCCCCTAGACTGTCCTCTTAGTATCTCGTGACCTACATGATTTATATTCATGAAGTGCGTATCACTCGGGTTATCCAACCTGTATCATCATAACAAGGGCTTTGGGGTATGTTATTGGGGTAGTGTGTATCAAGCATTCTATTGTTTTTTATCTTTGATATACGTGTTATTCCCGAATAATTACGTGAAATGATTATTCAGGTGAGGTATGTTAGCTACATAAAATCATAGTTGAGGTTACTCAACCGATATATTCAGGAAAAGATTTTAGATGCCTATTTACCCATCCCCCTCTAGATTGTCCTCTCGAGTATCCGTGACCTACGTACTTTTTATTCGGGAAGCTCGTATCACTCAATGGGTTATCCAACCAAGTATTGCCCGACAAGGGCTTTAGTGGTATGTTAGCCGCAAAAATCACAGCTTGAAGTTAGTCATCCGATATATTTAGGAAAAGATTTTAGACAGTCTATTCACCCTAGACTGTCCTCTAAGTATCTTTAACCTACAATTACCGAAGTGTGTATCGGTACCCTATTGTTTTGTTTATCTTTGATATACGTGTTATTCTGAATAATGACGTGATATGATTATTCAGGTGAGGTTTGTTAGCTGCATAAAAAAACACCTGAGGTTACTCAACCGATATATTCAGAAAAGATTTTAGACACTCTATTCACCCCCTAGACTGTCATCCGAGTATCTCGTGACCTACAAGATTTTTATTCATGAAGTGCGTATCACTCACAAAGTTATCCAACTGTATCATCTTAACAAGGGCTTTGGGGTATGTTATTAGGGTAGCGTGTATCAGTACCCTATTGTTTTGTTTATCTTTGATGATATACATGTTATTCCTGAATAATGACGTGATATGATTATTCAAGTGAGGTTTGTTAGCTACATAAAATCACAACTGAGGTTACTCAACTAATATATTCAAGAAATGATTTTAGACAGTCTATTCACCCCCCTCTAGACTGTCCTCTGAGTATCTGTGACCTATAGTAACCTAAGTGTGTATCAGTACCGTATTGTTTTATTTATCTTTGCTTTACATGTTATTCCTAAATAATGACGTGATATGATTATTCAGGTGAGGTTTGTTAGCTGCATAAAATCACGGTTGAGGTTACTCAACTGATATATTCATGAAAAGATTTTAGACAGTTTATTCACCCCCCTCTAGACTGTCCTCTGAGAATTTGTGACCTACAGTAAACTAAGTGTGTGTCAGTACCCCATTGTTTTGTTTATCTTTAATATACGTGCTAATCCTAAATAATGATGTGATATGATTATTCAGGTGAGGTTTGTTAGTTGCATAAAATCACAGCTGAGGTTATTCAACTGATATATTCACGAAAATATTTTAGACAATCTATTTACCCCTCCCCCCTCTATATTGTCCTCCGAGTATCTGTGGCCTACAGTACTTAGGGTATGTTAGTGTATCACTAGGTGGGTTATCCAACCAAGTATTGCCCTCACAAGTGCTTTAGGGTATGTTAGCTGCAAAAAATCACAGTTGAGGTTAGTCAACTGATATATTTAGGAATAGATTTTGGACAATCTATTCACCCCCCAGACTGTCCTCTGAGTATCTTTAACCTACAATTACCGAAGTGTGTATCAGTACCCTATTGTTTTGTTTATCTTTGATATACGTGTTATTCTTGAATAATGAAGTAATATGATTATTCAGGTGAGGTTTGTTAGCTACATAAAATCACAGTTGAGGTTACTAAACTGATATATCCAGGAAAAGATTTTAGACAGTCTATTCACCCCTCCCTCTAGACTGTCCTCTGAGTATATGTGACCTACAATACTTTATTCGGGAAGAGCGTATCACTCGGCGGGTTATCCAACCAAGTGTTGCCCTGGTAAGGGCTTTGGGGTATGTTATATGGAAGTGTGTATCATTACCCTATAGTTTTGTTTAGCTTTGATATACATGTTATTCCTGAATAATGACGTGACATGATTATTCAGGCGAGGTTTGTAAGCTGCATAAAATTTCAACTGAGGTTACTCAACTGATATATTCAAGAAAATATTTTAGACAGTATATTCACCCCCCCTCTACACTGCCCTCTGAGTATGTGTGACCTACATTAACCTAAGTGTGTATCAGTACCCTATTGTTTTATTTATCTTTGATATACGTGTTATTCCTAAATAATGGCGTGATATGATTATTCAGGTGAGGTTTGTTACCTGCATAAAATCACAGTTGAGGTTACTCGACTGATATATTCATGAAAAGATGTTAGACAATCTATTAACCCCAATCTCGACTGTCCTCTGAGTATTTGTGACCTACAGTAACCTGAGAGTGTATCAGTACCCTATTGTTTTGTTTATCTTTGATATACGTGTTATTCCTAAATAATGACGTGATATGATTATTCTGGTGAGGTTTGTTAGTTGCATAAAATCACAGCTGAGGTTACTCAACTAATATATTCAGGAAAAGATTTTACACAGTCTATTTACCCCTCCCCCCTCTAGATTGTCCTCTGAGTATCTGTGACCTACAGTACTTTATTCGGTAAGGGCGTATCACTCGGTGGGTTATCCAACCAAGTATTGCCCTGACAAGGGCTTTAGGGTATGTTAGCTGCAAAAAATCACAGTTGATGTTAGTCAACTGATATATTTAGGAAAAGATTTTAGACAGTCTATTCACCCCCTAGTCTATCCTCTGAGTATCTTTAACCTACAATTACGGAAGTGTGTATCAGTACCCTATTGTTTTGTTTATCTTTGATGATATACATGTTATTCCTGAATAATGATGTGATATGATTATTCAAGTGCGGTTTGTTAGCTACATAAAATCACAACTGAGGTTACTCAACTGATATATTCAAGAAAAGATTTTAGACAGTCTATTCACCTCCTGTAGACTGTCCTCTGAGTATCTGTGACCTATAGTAACCTAAGTGTGTATCAGTACCCAATTGTTTTATTTATCTTTGATATACATGTTATTCCTCAATAATGACGTGATATGATTATTCAGGTGAGGTTTGTTAGCCGTATAAAATCATGGTTGAGGTTACTCAACTGATATATTCATGAAAATATTTTAGACAGTCTATTCACCCCCTCTAGATTGTCCTCTGAGTATTTGTGACCTACAGTAACCTAAGTGTGTGTCAGTACCCCATTGTTTTGTTTATCTTTAATATACATGTTATTCCTAAATAATGATGTGATATGATTATTCAGGTGAGGTTTGTTAGTTTCATAGAATCACAGCTGAGGTTATTCAACTGATATATTCACAACAAGATTTTAGACAATCTTTTACCTCTTCCCCCTCTATATTGTCCTCTGAGTATCTGTGACCTACAGTACTTAGGGTATGTTAGTGTATAACTCGGCGGGTTAGCCAACCAAGTATTGCCCTGACAAGTGATTTAGGGTATGTTAGCTGCAAAAAATCGCAGTTGAGGTTAGTCAACTGATATATTTAGGAATAGATTTTAGACAGTCTATTCACCCCCAGTACATCTGTGAGTATCTTTAACCTACAATTACCGAAGTGTGTATCAGTACCCTATTGTTTGGTTTATGTTTGATATACGTGTTATTCCTGAATAATGAAGTGATATGATTATTCAGGTGAGGTTTGTTAGCTACATAAAATCACAGTTGAGGTTACTAATGTAACACCCCAAACTAGGTGGATATTACAGTGCCGTAGATCCCCAACTGGGACCCACCAGGCAAATGAAAATGAATGAATTACACAGGATAAATGTAGTACCGAACTATATTACAACAATAATTTCTCCGATGAGGAGTTTAGTTACAACACACCAGGACAATACCGAATACTAGTGTATTTTATATGAAGATAAAATACACAACACTGAATGAGACGGAGTATTCAAATGAAAGTCTGCAGTGGAAAATAAAGGACAATAACATGAATAACTGAAAGATCGGGGCCCCCTACTAGTATCACTGACTCGACGCGCCGCGTTCTCCCGTACTTTTGCCTTGCCAAGACCTGAAAAACAAAATCCCCAAACGGGCCGCCATAAAGAACAACAATCCTCAAGGGTTGAAAATATACAATCATGATTATATCTGAAATTATGAAATATCCTGTCGAAACATACGCAATCAAACATGCTATATGAATCAACTAACAGTACGGCTCAAAGGGTGGTACCACACTATGCCCGGGATGGAAATGTCTCCGTGCACAAGCCACCAACGATCGAATACACGTGTGGTCTTGTACCTAATCAGTCTCACGAGACAATATGACTCGTGTGCACAGTCCAATGTGAGGCCAACAACCAACACACAACTTAAACGTGCCCGACATGAAAATCCAACACATACCAACCGGCACGCCAGGATGACCCAGAATGCCACGATATAACAAAAGTGACATCGAAAATGAATAATGACTCACCGAGGTGGAATGGTAGTGAAATAAATGACATCTCAATGAAATGATTGGAACCGTCGTTCCTTATGACTGAAGTGATTAATTGACAACAACAAGTTTTGATACGGTTAATATAATGATGAATGAGTTATGATTATGAATGAACAACAACAAAAGGGATGAATATCCTTTTAACCGAGTAAGAATTAACTTACACAACACCGGTGACAATTATCCTTCCACGAACGACGTCCTAATTGAGATATCGATCGCTCGAACAACCTTGAATTATACAATATCCAACAACCCGTTCAATATACGAATCAAACACGAGTATAACGAACTCAAAACGTCGATACGATTAAACTAAATTCATTGGGACATTATATCGAATACGTTGTGGCCAAACTAAGATTGTTTACAATCAAATCTCAATAAGCCACCATCAAATCCCCCAAGAAGTTTTTCAAACCAACAAACATCTTCCAAAAGATCAATAATCCAAAATGAATATCCGAAAACGTGATTATAACGACAATTAATCGAAAACCCCCAATTTTAACTCGATATTCAAAGTGTTCTTGAATAATCCCTCAATAATCCAATGAATCCTTATACCAACTCATAATCATATACATATCCCTTCATATAACATGATTATAACGTCCAAAACATCATATCTCAACAAAGAATCGAAATCCAAGGTGTTGAAGAAATTACCTCTTGAAGATCCAACCACTTCGGTCCGAAGAACACGAGTTTAATCGAGTATCCAAGCTTCCCAAACGATTGAAGGTGATGAAAAATACACACTCAAATGATAATTGATGAAGAAATCTCTCCCTCAAGACCCTCTCTCGCGTATGAAGGTGAAAGAATGAAGAAATGAGCTGAAATGCTAAAAAAACGAAATTATAGGGGTTGACTGGTCTGTCGGACACGGCCCGTGCCGATCGGCACGGCCGCGGCGCGCAACTGGCCGGCAGGGACTCGACCGTGTCCTGCTTGACACAGTCGCGGCGCGAAGAGGCCTTCCGAAAGTGACCTGTCCGACAGTGACTCGGCATTGACTCGACCGTGTCCTGGAACACGGTCGGGCCCGGCGCTGCTCGCTTATCCGGAAGAGTTCGACTGGCCGTGCTGCACGACACGGTCGAGTCCTCGTGGGCAGACTTCGGCATTTCCGACGAGTGCAAGACGGCCGTGTCGGACGACACGGCCGAGTTCGGTCAGCAGTGATCGGCCAATAACTGAACAATGAGCGGGTGAGCTAAAACGACCATAACTCTCTCGTCCGGACTCCGATTGACTCACCGTTTGAACCATTGGAAAGCTAACTCGATGCTCTATAATATTGCAAAGATTCAGAATTTTTGGAGTTACCAAATATTAATGGTGATCTAACAAAGTCGAACTCATATGTGGAAAGTTGAAACAATAGACAATAACGATACACAACTCGAAGTTTCTCCGAACGGTGAACACGGGTGAATGAACATGATTGATGAATGATTATAAATGAGTGAAAATCCACTGAGTGACAATCACCGAATGAAATTACTGAATGATAATGACTGAATTACAACCGGGTATTACATACACCCCCCCTTAAAAGAGTTTCGTCCCCGAAACTAAGGGTCAAACAACTCGGGATAACTCTCCCGCATACTATCCTCGGTTTCCCAAGTAGCCTCTTAGACTCCGTGTCTAGACCACTGAATCTTGACCAAAGGAATCGACTTATTTCTCAACTGTTTGATTCGCCGCTCTAAGACTCGTATAGGACGCTCCTCATATGAATGATCATCCGCGATCTCGATTTCGTCGAACTGAAGTATGTGACTCGGGTCGGCAACATACTTCCGCAATTGAGAGACGTGAAACACATTATGAATTCGGCTGAATGCCGGAGGTAAAGCCAATCGATAAGCTAACTCGCCTACTCGATCCAAAATTTCAAACGATCCAATGAATCTCGGACTCAACTTCCCCCGTTTTCCGAAATGGAAAATACCTCGACTCGGGGATACCTTGACCAAAACGTGGTCACCCGTCTCGAACTGTAGTGGTTGACGACGATTATCTGCATATGATTTCTGTCGACTCTGAGCTGTCAACATACGACTCTTGATCAAAGCTACCTTCTCCCGGGCGGCTATAAGCATATCGGGCTCGGTGCCGATTGATTCTGACAAGTCATCCCAACACAAAGGAGATCGACAACGACGACCGTACAAGGCCTCGTAAGGTGCCATCTTAATGGAAGCATGCCAACTATTATTATACGTGAACTCGATCAACGGTATTTGGGCTTCCCAATCGTCCTTCCAATCGAGGACGCAAGCTCTCAACATGTCCTCTAATGTCTGAATAGTCCTCTCTGATTGTCCGTCGGACTGAGGATGAAAGGCGGTACTGAGATTAAGCTGAGTTCCCATAGCACGATGAACTGATTTCCAAAAATGGGATACAAATCATCTGTCACGATCGGAAACGATACTCTTAGGAGTACCGTGCAGTCTCATTATCTCCTTGATGGACAACTGAGCCAGTCTCTCAGGACCCCACGTATCCTTGATCTCAAGGAAATGAGTTGATTTAGTTAAGCGGTCCACAATCACCCAGATCGTATTCATGCCATGACGACTCGTCGGCAAACTCGTGATGAAATCCATAGAAATGTCTTCCCACTTCCACTCCGGAATAGGGAGAGGTTTCAGCATAATCACGGCCGATGTTCAATCTTAACTTGTTGACAGGTTAAGCATCTCGAAACAAATTCTGCGACTTCTCGCTTCATATTACTCCACCAGTAATTTTGTTTCAAGTCCTTGTACATCTTGCTGGACCCCGGATGAACAGAATAAGGGGTAGCATGAGCTTCTCTCAAAATAGAGTTTTTCAACTCTTCATTCGCCGGTACGCACAACCGGTTCTTAAACCTCAAAAGTCCATCCTCGTGGACCACGAATCCAGGGGCTTTCCTCTGAGCCACATCTTCACGGATGCGCAACAATGAAGGGTCTTAACACTGATTCTCACTGAATACCTCCTCAAGTGACGATGAAATCTCTAACATACAAAGCTATCCCTGAACTCTTCAAGGCTGCACTCGATCTCGGTCTAAGGAATTCCCGCCAAGCTCCTTCGAATCAAGTAAACGAGCAAGCATCTGCTCCTGAACGGACTTACGACTCAAGGCGTCGTCGACAACATTCGCCTTGCCCGGGTGGTAAAGGATCTCGATATCAAAATCTTTGATTAGTTCCAACCACCGCATCTGTCGCATATTTAACTCCTTGTGAGTAAATATATACTTCAACTCTTGTGATTGGTGAAGATCTGACAGGTGATGCCATAAAGGTAACGACGCCAAATTTCCAACGCGAAAACCACGGTTGCTAGCTCCGGCCGTGGGTTGGATAATTAACCAGCTAATCCGAGGAAACATCGAATTTACTTAATATCTTTCGGAGGTTGCCAATCTCGGATAGTCTCCCACTTCTGAGGGTCGACACGAACTCTGTCAGATGAAATTACATGCCCGAGAAAGTCACTTCGGACCTCCAGAACTCACATTTGGAAAACTTTCCATAAAGTTGCTCTCGTCTCAACACGTCGAGAACCTGATGAAGATGAACCTCGTGTTCCTCTCGGCTACGAGAATAAATCAAAATGTCGTCGATAAAGACAACAACAAACTGATCCAAAAAGTCGATGAAAACCCGATTCATTAACTCCATTGTAATATCCGCATTTTTCTTCCCCTTGTATTTTTATTTTCGGTGTATTTCTCGATTGTAGCGGCCCTCGTGTATCTTTCAGTGTAACTTTTCCGTCATCTATTGATCTGATTCTCGTAATTGTTGTGCGGAACCGCCGTTTCGGGGTTGCCGTGGATCCATTCTATGCTATGATGCGTTGTGAGGTGTTCCGTTTGATGTTTCGTTCGTATTCCGGTGTTGTAGACCGTTTATATTCCGTACCTAGCGCACGCTAATTTTTCTGCATAGCGCACGCTAGAAGTCCCTTTGTAGCGCACGCTACGTTTACTTCGTAGCGCGCGCTAGCGAGTTAGCCCTGGGAGTGGCAGTTCAGCTCCCAGCCCTCTGGACTATCGGATTAGCGCACGCTACCTTGTCTAGCGCACGCTAATGTCGGGAGACTAGCGCACGTTAAGTTGTTCAGTAGCGCGCGCTAGCGTGGGTGTCCAAGATCGACGCTTTATTATCAATTCGTCAGTGCGAAGAAGCGCACGCTACGCTTGTATGGTAGCGCACGCTAACGGGTCGGGAGTCTCGGATGCTTTGTCACCGACTCGACTGATGTCCAGGTAGCGCACGCTATTGGTCGATAGCGCGCGCTACCGATAGGTTGTTAGCGCACGCTACATTTGGAGTAGCGCACGCTAACGGCCAGAAGTCTGGCTACTGTACTAGACGCTAAATGTTTGGCCTGTATTTTTTACCCCGTTAGCGCACGCTAACCTTGAGGATTAGCGCGCGCTAACACTCCCTGGCTATATAAACCAGGGAGTTGACCGAGATAAACATAATTTCTCATTTCTTCCTCTCTCCGCGGCGAAGGTGATTCCGTGGCGATTTTCTTGGCGATTTGTCCCTACAATCATCTCATCCCACATCTTTGTTGAGTTCTTGGAGTGTTATAACAACATCAACGCGAATCTATCATCCCAATCCACGGTAAATCTCTTAGAACCCTACTTTTGGGCGATTTGGGGGTTTTGGGATTTTCTTCCGATCCATTCCGTTTTGTTGGTGGATTCATGATAAATATGATTAATCTTGTTGGTATAATTAGTTTTCCTACAGATTCATGGTATATTTTCATGGTTTTGTGAAATCGAGAGGGTTTGGTTGTGGTCCGCCCTCGTTGTTATTTTTGTACGAATATACATGAATCGTAGGCGGGTTTTCGGGTGTATTCCATTTCCGTAATCGTTTAGGAGTGGTTGTGATTGTGTTATTCGAATCGTTAGGTTCATCCGTCGGTTCCTCGCGGTCGTGTTTGATCCTTCATTCCCGTTCGTGTCACCATCTATTTAATCGAGGCAAGTATCCTTATGAACTTACGATCTTGACATAGTAGTTTTGTATGAGAAATTGTGTGTGTGTGTATGCTCACTACGGGTTAGATCCGACGGGGTCTCGGTAGGGCTCCACGAAGCTGTGGAACCGCGAGCTTGCTTTTAACCACTGTGGGTTAGATCCGACAGGGTCTCGGCAGGGATCCACGAAGCTGTGGGTCCGCGGTTAATTGTGGTGCATTTTACAAATGTGATTTGATATTGGCATTTCCGGAAATGGGTTGTTTTGGAACTATGATTTCTTGATTGCATGCATTACTATATGTGTAAGATGTAAATTGTTCATTTGGTTACTTGTACTAGCGTAATTGCTAACCCCTCTGGGGACCCGTTTTGGGGAAATTCGTTTTATGAATTTCAGGTCAGGTTCATCGAGACGAGCGGGCGCTGGACCAGTACACGGATGATGACCGTGCGTGATGATTGTGCACGAGTGACGTCTTAGAGTCTTTTATCTCTTCATCTTTTGTGGTCTTTGAACTAATAGTAGTACTCAAGTACTTAAGAGTTCTTGTTCGTCCGGATTGTATTGTTGCCTATTATGTTTGTGTTGATTGATGATGTTATGTTTGACCGGTTGAACCGGGTGGATTATTCTGTTTTGCATCTTTATGACGTGGTGTTATTTTATCGTTTCTGTGAGTCGATGTGTATGATGCTGTTCAGCCTGGTGGGTCCCATATAGGGATTCACGGCGCTGTAATATACCTCGAATATCTTGAGGGTGTTAAAGAAAATGGTATCGGAGCTCTAGGTTTATGGATACCTAGGCTTGTCGGTTTATTGGGTCTTGTGGTGTTTCGTTTTGCACATCATCGTCACGCTGCCATGATTCCGGTACCACCAGTGTCCGTAAGTTTTCCTTCCTCTGTTCATTATTTCCTTGTATTGTACCTTTGATTCTCGACTTGTGATTGTTCTTTTCTTGTACTTACCTTCGTATGGCTTTTGCTACTTATTTAACTCCAGTATGGATGCTGGAAGAGGTCGTGGTCGCGGTCGTGGTCGTGGATGCGGCTGGGGACGTGGGGCAGCCGGTGGGGCGGCCACGTCGCAGTCTTCGGGAGCCGGCAGTACCGGCGACCGCCTCAGTCATGCTTCTTCTCAGGAGCGCGCTGACCTTGGTATTGCGGCCAGGCAAAGAAATGGTGAACCAAATGGCGGCAATAGCTCGGCGTTCGAACCCGGATCGTGCCCACGCTAATCGGGTGGAGCGGATCGTTGGCTCCAAGATGTTATCAAGATGCATCCTCCTCGCTGGGAGCTTGCACTGATTGGCCGGGAAGGGTGGATCAAGGAGATATCTAAGGTCTTCGTTGCCACTAATCGTCCCGAGGACCGTAAAGTCCCTATTGCTCAATACTTTCTCACAGTGGGACGCTACGACCGGTGGGAGGCCGTTGGGCCCAAAGATCATGCCGCTTCGTGGCCGAGTTTCAAGAATTGATGGAGATCGAATATTGCCCGTAGCCGGTCGATGTGCTCGGTACATGCTTTTTATGATGCTCAACCGCGGGATATCCCCGTATCTCAAGCTATTGCTGATTTTAACAAGGAGTTGGGTTATGTGAAGACCCAAGTTGTCGAGGAGAGCGACAAAATTTTCCATTTTTCCAGGCGGATGAAGTCGTCGATTCGGGACTATATGTCGGGGCTCGTATGTACTACCTTGAAGGATTATCAGAGTAGGGCCCTTGCTTAGGATATGTCTGTGACGGCGAGTGAGGCGGCCCGCGAGAGTAAGAAGCAGAAGTCCGCCGGGGATTTTTCGGGCCACAAAGGTGGGGGTGAGCAGAAATTTCAGTCTGCTAACTTTTCCGCTAGTGGTGGCCCAGCTCGATCTACTGGGTTTCCCCGTAGGGCCGCCAGTGCCCCTTCTCGAGAGGTGAAGTGCTTTAACTGTGGCCAGCAGGGCCACATCAGTTGTATTTGTCCGAACCCTTTGCTGACGTGTAATCAGTGTGGCCAGCCGGGTCACAAGGCGGCTTTCTGTGCTGAGAGGGAGAAAATCCTTGGTGACTGGGCTTCCATTCCAGCGCCTAGGGAACCAAGTGTGAATCAGGGATCGTTTGCTCCTCAATCTCCGCCGAGTGCTAGTCGGGGGAGAGGTCGGGGTCAGCCCTCTAAGGGGGGAGCTTCTAGTGTCGGCTCAGCCCACCCGCGTGTCTATGAGATGCGGAGAGCCGATGACCCAGCGGCCACCGTGGCGACAGGTACCGTTTATATTCTTTCTCATCCTGTCAGTGTGCTTTTCGATTCCGGTACTACGCATTTGTTCATATCTTTGGATTGTGTGCGCCGTTTGAGTCTCGACTGTTTGATGCCTTGTGAACCCTTCATCGTTAAGCTTCCTAGCGGTGATAGGATCGTTGGTGATCAGGAGGTTCGAGACTGTTCTGTACTTATTTGTGAGAGGACTTGGCCCTCTAATCTTATTGTTGTGAGAATCGAGGGTGAGGATTTGATTCTTGGGGATGATTGGCTCGAGCGGCATGGTGCGATCATGAACTACCGCACGAGAATCATCACTATGTTAGCCGAGGACGGCACCGAGCACTCTTTCGCGGGGCGAAAGAGGGGAAACCAGAAATTCGTTATTAACGCCTTGAAGGCGATGAGACTCCTGCGAAAGGGGTGTACTGGCTATTGGTGTTACGCCTTGCAGACAGAGAGTGGTGGAGTCGAGCTTTCGTCGATTCCAATCGTTAGCGAGTTTCCTGATGTATTTCCTGACGAGTTACCGAGATTGCCACCGGATCGTGAGGTCGAGTTTGCTATAGAGTTAGAGCCGGGCGCGGCTCCTATTTCGAAGGCGCCCTATCGCATGGCACCATCAGAGATGTCCGAGTTGAAGAAGCAGTTGAGTGAGCTCCTTGAGTCGGGGTATGTTCGACCGAGCGCCTCGCCATGGGGCACACCGGTCCTGTTTGTGCGGAAGAAGGATGGTTCACTACGTTTGTGTATCGACTATCGCAAACTAAACAAGGTGACCATCAAGAACAAGTATCCTTTGCCGAGAATTGATGACTTGTTCGATCAGTTGCAGAGAGCTGCGGTGTTCTCGAAAATTGATTTGAAGGGGTACTATCAGCTCCGGGTGAGGGAATCCGATGTGCCGAAAACAGCTTTTCGAACGAGATACGGACATTATGAGTTCGTAGTTACGCCTTTCGGGTTAACTAATGCGCCGGCGGTGTTCATGCAGTTGATGAATAAAGTTTTTATCGAGTATTTGGATAAGTGTGTCGTCGTCTTTATTGACGATATTCTTATTTATTCGAGGAATGAGGAAGAGCATGCCCATCATTTGCGGGTAGTATTAGATATTTTGAGGACCGAGCAACTCTATGCAAAGTTCTCGAAATGTGAGTTCTGGCTGAAGGAAGTGATGTTTTTAGGTCACGTGATTTCAGCCGAGGGGGTTCGTGTGGATCCGCAGAAGATTGAGGCAGTGTTGGATTGGGCACCGCCCAAAAATGTGAAGGAGCTCCGTAGTTTCTTGGGTTTGGCTGGCTACTACCGTAGGTTCGTCGAGGGTTTCTCGAAACTAGCTCGGCCACTTACGCAATTGCTCCAGAAATTTGAGAAGTTCGTCTGGAATGACGAGAGGCAGTTGAGTTTTGAGGAACTGAAGAAGCGTTTGACTTTAGCCCCGGTTTTGGCGTTGCCATGTGGCAACGAGGGTTTTGCCGTTTATAGCGATGCTTCGGGTCAGGGTCTTGGGTGCGTATTGATGCAGCACGGCAAGACCATTGCCTATGCGTCGAGACAGTTGAGGTCGTATGAGCTGAACTACCCTACTCATGATTTGGAGTTAGCGACAGTCGTTTTTGCGCTCAAGATTTGGCGTCACTATCTTTTCGGCTCTGCATGTCAGATTTTTACCGATCATAAAAGTCTGAAGTACATATTTACTCAGCGAGAGTTGAATATGAGGCAGAGGAGGTGGTTAGAGTTGATTAAGGATTATGACCTCGAAATCCTTTATCATCCGGGCAAGGCGAACGTCGTGGCCGACGCATTGAGTCGGAAACCGGTTGCGTTGCGAACGCTTGAGATCCTTACATCTCAGTCTGAGCTTCGGCGGGCTTTGATCGAGTTAGATGTTGAAGTTTTGTTGCCTGGAGCCGTCCGGCAACTTCGTGCTTTAGAGATTTCGTCGTCTTTGATCGATGAAATTAAGCTGAAGCAGTTAGAGGATCCGATGATTACTCAAATCCGAGAGAACGTTCTTAAAGGGAAGTCTCCTGGGTTTGTGATTCACGAGGATGGTGTTTTGAGATTCCAGAGTCGGCTTTGTGTGCCGAACGACTCAGAGTTGAGGCAGAGTATTTTACGGGAGGCCCATGCTACACCTTATTCCGTTCATCCTGGTTCGAGTAAGATGTACAAGGACCTGAGAAGGAATTTCTGGTGGAACGATATGAAGGAGGAGGTCGCACAGTTTGTAGCGAGATGTTTGACTTGTCAGCAGGTCAAAATCGAGCATCAGCGACCGTCAAGTTATTACGTCACTTCGCTCCGGAATGGAAATGGGAAGATATATCGATGGATTTCATTACGAGTTTGCCGAGATCGAGGTCGGGCATGAATATGGTATGGGTGATTGTTGATCGTCTGACCAAGTCGGCACATTTTCTGGGCATCAAGGACACTTGGGGCCCGGAGAAGTTAGCTTGTGTGTTTATCGCGCAGATTGTGAGGCTTCACGGTACTCCGAAGTCCATTGTTTCGGATCGTGATGGCCGTTTTGTATCGCACTTCTGGCAGGCGATGCATAAGGCGTTGGGTACCCGTTTGCGTTTGAGTACCTCTTTTCATCCCCAGTCAGATGGACAGTCGGAACACACTATCCAGACGTTCGAGGATTTGATGCGTGCTTGTGCTCTCGATTGGAGTAGAGACTGGGAGGAGCATTTGCCATTATTCGAATTCACGTACAACAATATTTGGCACGCGTCGATTCGGATGGCACCATATGAGGCACTTTATGGGCGGCGATGCCGATCACCGATTTGTTGGAATGAAGCGTCCGATTTGGTCGGGACCGAGCCGGATGTCGTTTTAGAGACGAGGCGGAAGATAGAAGTAATTCGAGAACGGATGTTGATCGCCTGCAGTCGGCGTGGTCGTATGCCGACGCCCGTCGCCGACCTTTGGAATTCGAGGTGGGAGACCATGTTTTGCTAAAGGTGTCGCCGACGAAGGGAGTTTTTCGTTTCGGGAAGAAGGGGAAGTTGAGTCCGAGATTTATTGGACCCTTTGAGATTCTCGAGCGAGTCGGTGAGTTGGCATACCGTTTGGCGTTACCTCCAGCCTTGAGTCATGTTCATAGCGTTTTTCATGTTTCCCAGTTGAGGAAATATGTCCCGGATCCTAGTCACGTCATCGATTATGGTGAGATTGATGTCGCCGAGGATATTACTTTCGAAGAGCGCCCCTTGAAGATTTTGGAGCATCGTGAGAAACGACTGAGGCATAAGACCATACCTTTGGTCAAGGTGCAGTGGTCGAGGCACGGTGTCTAGGAGGCAACTTGGGAAACCGAGGATAGCATGCGTGCTAGGTACCCCGAGTTGTTTGTTTCTTAAGTTTCGGGACGAAACTTATTTTTAGAGGGGTAGAATGTAATATCCGGATTTTTCTTCCCCTTGTATTTTTATTTTCGGTGTATTTATCGATTGTAGCGGCCCTCGTGTATCTTTCAGTGTAACTTTTCCGTCATCTATTGATCTGATTCTCGTAATTGTTGTGCGGAACCGCCGTTTCGGGGTTGCCGTGGATCCATTCTATGCTATGATGCGTTGTGAGGTGTTCCGTTTGATGTTTCGTCAGATTCGGTGTTGTAGACCGTTTATATTCCGTACCTAGCGCACGCTAATTTTTCGCATAGCGCACGCTAGAAGTCTCTTGTAGCGCACGCCACGCTTTCGTAGCGCGCTAGCGAAGTTAGCCCCGGGAGTGGCGGTCAGCTCCCACCTCTCGACTATCGGATTAGCGCACGCTACCTTGTCTAGCGACGCTAATGTCGGGAGACTAGCGCACGTTAAGTTGTTCAAGAGCGCGCTTAGCGTGGGTGTCCAAAGGCCGACAGCTTTATTACCAATTCGTCAGTGCCGTTAGCGCACGCTACGCTTGTATGGTAGCGCACGCTAACGGGTCAGGGGAGTCCTGTACAGTTTGTCACTGGACTCGACTAATGTCCAGGTAGCGCACGCTATTGGTCGACAGCGCGCGCTACCGATAGGTTGTTAGCGCACGCTACATTTGGAGTAGCGCACGCTAACGCCGTAAGTCCGCTCACCGGACTGACGCTAATCGCTTGGCTCGTATTTTTACCCCGTTAGCGCACGCTAACCTTGAGGATTAGCGCGCGCTAACACTCCCTAGCTATATAAACCAGGGAGTTGACCGAGATAAACATAATTTCTCATTTCTTCCTCTCTCCGCGGCGAAGGCGATTCCGGGGCGATTTTCTTGGCGATTTGTCCCTACAATCATCTCATCCCACATCTTTGTTGAGTTCTTGGAGTGTTATAACAACATCAACGCGAATCTATCATCCCAATCCACCGTAAATCTCTTAGAACCCTACTTTTGGGCGATTTGGCGGTTTTGGGATTTTCTTCCGATCCGTTCCGTTTTGTTGGTGGATTCATGATGAATATGATTAATCTTGTTGGTATAATTAGTTTTCCTACGGATTCATGGTATATTTTCATGGTTTTGTGAAATCGAGAGGGTTTGGTTGTGGTCCGCCCTCGTTGTTATTTTTGTACGAATATACATGAATCGTAGGCGGGTTTTCGGGTGTATTCCATTTCCGTAATCGTTTAGGAGTGGTTGTGATTGTGTTATTCGAATCGTTAGGTTCATCCGTCGGTTCCTCGCGGTCGTGTTTGATCCTTCATTCCCGTTCGTGTCACCGTCTATTTAATCGAGGCAAGTATCCTTATGAACTTACGATCTTGACATAGTAGTTTTGTATGAGAAATTGTGTGTGTGTGTATGCTCACTACGGGTTAGATCCGACGGGGTCTCGGTAGGGCTCCACGAAGCTGTGGAATCGCGAGCTTGCTTTTAACCACTGTGGGTTAGATCTGACGGGGTCTCGGCAGGAATCCACGAAGCTGTGGGTCCGCGGTTAATTGTGGTGCATTTTACAAATGTGATTTGATATTGGCATTTCCGGAAATGGGTTTTTTTGGAACTATGATTTCTTGATTGCATGCATTACTATATGTGTAAGATGTAAATTGTTCATTTGGTTACTTGTACTAGCGTAATTGCTAACCCCTCTGGGGACCCGTTTTGGGGAAATTCGTTTTATGAATTTCAGTCGTTCATCGAGACGAGCTGGCTACTGACCAAGATACACGGATGATGGCCGTGCGTGATGATTGTGCACGAGTGACATCTTAGAGTCTTTTATCTCTTCATCTTTTGTGGTCTTTGAACTAATAGTAGTACTCAAGTACTTAAGAGTTCTTGTTCGTCCGTATTGTATTGTTGCCTATTATGTTTGTGTTGATTGATGATGTTATGTTTGACCGGTTGAACCGGGTGGATTATTCTGTTTTGCATCTTTATGATGTGGTGTTATTTTATCGTTTCTGTGAGTCGATGTGTATGATGCTGTTCAGCCTGGTGGGTCCCATATAGGGATTCACGGCGCTGTAATATACCTCGAATATCTTGAGGGTGTTACATCCATGAATACCGCAGGTGCAATAGTTAGCCCGAACGCCATAACTACGAACTCATAATGACCATAGCGTGTACGAAACGCTGTCCTCGCGATATCCGACTCTCGAATCCGCAACTGGTGATATCCAGATCTTAAGTCAATCCTAGAAAATACTGAGGCTCCCTGAAGTTGATCTAAAAGATCATCAATACGGGGTAAGGGATACTACTCTTGATCATCACCCTGTTCAACTCCTGGTAATTAATACACACACGAGACGAGCCATCCGTCTCCTTGACAGATCACACTGGTGCTCCTCATGGGGACGCAATTGGTCGGAGATAACCTTTCTCGAACTACTCCTCAAGTTGAATCTTCAACTCCTGCATTCTGGTCGGGGCCATCCGATACGGTGCCTTCGATAAAGGGGACGTACGGGCTCCAACTCACTCCTGAATTCCCCTACTCTATGTGAAGGCAACCAGATAACTCGTCCGGAAATACATCGTCAATCGATGACAATGATACCACGAATGATTGAACATTTCGATTGCCCTAGAATGGTCAATCGATAAAAAGAGATACCAATAATGATTGAACAACTCGATTGCCTTAGAAAAGACAATCGATGAAGATGATACAATGAATGTTTGAATAACTCGATTGCCTTTGAAAGGCCAATCGATAAAAATGATACAATGAATGATTGAATGACTCGATTGTCTTAGAAAGGCCAATCGATGGAAATGATGCAATGAATGATTGAATAACTCGATTGTCTTAGAAAAGACAATCGATGGAAATGATACAAGGAATGATTGAATAACTCGATTGCCTTAGAAAGGCCAATCGATGAAAATGATACAATGAATGATTGAATAGTCCGATTGCGGAATTTCTCTCGCCACATAATAATACTTCTTCCGAACAACGGGATTACTTCCCTGAAGCACACATTCGACAACCAACGATGGAAAGATAGCGACCAAACGCTAACAAACACTGAGGATAGTATCAAGACGATCAAACCAACTAATACCGAAAATTACATCGTCCTAAGATAAATTCACCACGATTAGATCCATCAACCAATCGCGGTCATTAAGCTTAATTCGGTATGATTCCGAAAATTCTTCCATCGTCAGGTAGACCGATGGTATGAGGTCCACAAGCAATAGGACTATCCCGAAATAAGTCTATTCAAGCATGATTCGAAAATGAATGAATGCGGTGTACCAGCATCAAAAGGTACACACAAGTTGAAATAAAATTACGAGTATACCTGAAATCATTCGGGCCACCGGATCGTCGATCCTCCTCATCAGATGAATCTGGGACTTGCCGGCCCCCGAACCGGACGCTCCCGTCTGATAAATACGAGCTCCAACTCTATTTGCTTCCATTGTCTTAAACGACGATAACAAAGCAGTCTGATTCTGAAACGCTGGTTGCTTCGGGGCCTGAGATGCCGCCGGAGCCGACTTGGAGTCCTTTCGGCAAAAACGGGCCTTATGCCCAAAATTCCCACAATTATAGCAGGTGATAGACGGTTTCAGACACTTAGTGCTGAAATGACCCGGCGTTCCACAATTAAAACAGGTGATGGCCGAACTGGCCGCTCGGGAATGAGATCCCGCACGATTATGCGCCGTAGGAGGTCGCTCAGAAACGATAGGACTCACACGAGGCTTCTTGAAGGTTGACTGACCGCCTTCGGATTGATTACGCTTCGTTGATTTCTTGCTGACAAATGAAGGTTGTTGTTCAATACTTTCCTTAGCACTGCTCATACGGAGAGTTCTCTCGATTAATCCGGCCAAAGTGGCGCAATGATGATTGAGCAACCGCACATGGGTCATCATGGCTCGCATAAAAGTGAGTGGATCAACCCGAACATCTTCGATCGAGCCGAGTCCCGGGCACGATTTCGGCCAGTGATTATTTCTCGGTTTCGGTCCGCACCGCCTCTCTCCCGCATCCTCGACAGCTCTCTCATACCGAAGTAGGAAGGTCGCATAATGATTATATTTCCCGCATGATTAGCACGTTATGATTATGTCATGAGATGATGAAAATGAGTATACATGCTCTAACTTAGTGATTATATGAATGATTTATCAAGTTACATGATTATCTGATGAAATTCTTGAAATGATTATCTTGAATAACTTAACAAGATTGATAATATGATCATCCAGATTGACAACTGAGTAATGAAATGAATTGAGTAATTAATGAGTTAACATGATCGTCCTGATTATTAACTGAGTAATGAAATGGATTAAGTGATTAATGAGTTAACATGATCGTCCTTATCACAATGAATGATGATGTTTGAGGATTGTTAATTGATGAATGATGAATGAATGACTATTGCCAGAAATTATACCATGGCGTTAGAAATCTTACAGTTCTTTCGGTCTGATTGGCTCGGCATTTGCACAGGTCACACGTGATGCGAAAGTCCAATGATACTAGTCTGATGACGATGATTTCAAATGAGACATGACTCGGAAGGTAGTATTCAAAACCACGCTCCGATACCAACTCTGTAACACCCCAAACTAGGCGGATATTACAGTGTTGTAGATCCCCAACTGGGACCCACCAGGCAAATGAAAATGAATGAATTACACAGAATAAATGTAGTACCGAACTACATTACAACAATAATTACTCCGATGAGGAGTTTAGTTACAACACACCAGGACAATACCGAATACTAGTGTATTTTATATGAAGATAAAATACACAACACTGAATGAAACGGAGTATTCAAATGAAAGTCTCAAGCTGGAAAATAAAGGACAATAACATGAATAATCGAAAGATCGGGGCCCCTACTAGTATCACTGACTCGACGCCGGCGTGTTCTCCCGTACTTTTGCCTTGCCAAGACCTGAAAACAAAATCCCCAAACGGGTCGCATAAAGAACAACAATCCTCAAGGGTTGAAAATACACAATCATGATTATATATGAAATTATGAAATATCCTGTCGAAACATACGCAATCAAACATGCTATATGAATCAACTAACAGTACGGCTCAAAGGGTGGTACCACACTACGCCCGGGATGGAAATGTGTCCGTGCACAATCCACCAACGATCGAATACACGTGTGGTCTTGTACCTAATCAGTCTCACGAGACAATATGACTCGTGTGCACAGTCCAATGTGAGGCCAACAACCAACACACGACTTAAACGTCCCCGACATGAAAATCCAACACATACCAACCGGCACACCAGTATGACCCGGAATGCCACGATATAACAAAAGTGACATCGAAAATGAATAATGACTCACCGAGGTGGAATGGTAGTGAAATAAATGACAGCTCAATGAAATGATTGGAACCGTCGTTCCTTATGACTGAAGTGATTAATTGACAACAACAAGTTTTGATACGGTTAATATAATGATGAATGAGTTATGATTATGAATGAACAACAACAAAAGGGATGAATATCCTTTTAACCGAGTAAGAATTAACTTACACAACACCGGTGACAATTATCCTTCCACGAACGACGTCCTAATTGAGATATCGATCGCTCGAACAACCTTGAATTATACAATATCCAACAACCCGTTCAATATACGAATCAAACACGAGTATAACGAACTCAAAACATCGATACGATTAAACCAAATTCATTGGGGCATTATATCGAATACGTTGTCGCCAAACTCCGATTGTTTACAATCAAATCTCAATAAGCCACCATCAAATCCCCCAAGAAGTTTTTCAAACCAACAAACATCTTCCAAAAGATCAATAATCCAAAATGAATATCCGAAAACGTGATTATAACGACAATTAATCGAAAACCCCCAATTTCAACTCGATATTCAAAGTGTTCTTGAATAATCCCTCAATAATCCAATGAATCCTTATACCAACTCATAATCATATACATATCCCTTCATATAACATGATTATAACGTCCAAAACATCATATCTCAACATAGAATCGAAATCCAAGGTGTTGAAGAAATTACCTCTTGAAGATCCAACCACTTCGATCCGAAGAACACGAGTTTAATCGAGTATCCAAGCTTCCCAAACGATTGAAGGTGATGAAAAATACACACTCAAATGATAATTGATGAAGAAATCTCTCCTCAAGACCCTCTCTCGTATGAAGGTGAAAGAATGAAGAAATGAGTCGAAATGCTAAAAACGAAATTATAGGGGCCGATCGTTCTGCCGGACACGGCCCGTGCCGATCGGCACGGCCGCGCGCGCGAATCGCCGGGTAGGGACTCGACCGTGTCTCGCTTGACACGGCCGCGCGCGAATAGCCTTCCAAAGTGACTCGCCCCGAACACGGCCGGGCTGGGCGGTTCTCGCTTATCCGAAGAGTTCGACGGCCGTGCTGATGACACGGCCGAGTCCCGTGGGCAGAGACTTCGGCATTTCCGACGAGTACAAAGACGGCCGTGTCGGACGACACGGCCGAGTTCGGTCGGCAGTGATCGGCCAATAACTGAACAATGAGCGGGTGAGCTAAAACGACCATAACTCTCTCGTCCGGACTCCGATTGACTCACCGTTTGAACCATTGGAAAGCTAACTCGATGCTCTATAATATTGCAAAGATTTAGAATTTTTGGAGTTACCAAAAATTAATGGTGATCTAACAAAGTCGAACTCATATGTGGAAAGTTGAAACAATAGACAATAACGATACACAACTCAAAGTTTCTCCGACCGGTGAACACGGGTGAATGAACATGATTGATGAATGATTATAAATGAGTGAAAATTCACTGAGTGACAATTACCGAATGAAATTACTGAATGATAATGACTGAATTACAACCGGGTATTACAACTAAACTGATATATCTAGGAAAATATTTTAGACAGTCTATTCACCCCTCCCTCTAGACTGTCCTCTGAGTATATGTGACCTACATTACTTTATTCGGGAAGAGCGTATCACTCGGAGGGTTATCCAACCAAGTGTTGCCCTGACAAAGGCTTTGGGGTATGTTATAGGGTAGTGTGTATCATTACCCTTTAGTTTTGTTTAGCTTTGATATACGTGTTATTCCTGAATAATGACGTGACATGATTATTCAGGCGAGGTTTGTTAGCTGCATAAAATTTCAACTGAGGTTACTCAACTGATATATTCAAGAAAATATTTTAGACAGTATATTCACCCCATTATACACTGCCCTCTGAGTATCTGTGACCTACAGTAACCTAAGTGTGTATCAATACCCTATTTTTTTATTTATCATTGATATACATGTTATTCCTGAATAATGACGTGACATGATTATTCAGGCGAGGTTTGTAAGCTGCATAAAATTTCAACTGAGGTTACTCAACTGATATATTCAAGAAAATATTTTAGACAGTATATTCACCCCCCTGTACACTGCCCTCTGAGTATGTGTGACCTACACTAACCTAAGTGTGTATCAGTACCCTATTGTTTTATTTATCTTTGATATACGTGTTATTCCTAAATAATGACGTGATATGATTATTCAGGTGAGGTTTGTTAGCTGCATAAAATCACAATTGAGGTTACTCGACTGATATATTCATGAAAAGATGTTAGACAATTTATTCACCCCAATCTCGACTGTCCTCTGAGTATTTGTGACCTACAGTAACCTGAGAGTGTATCAGTACCCTATTGTTTTGTTTATCTTTGATATACGTGTTATTCCTAAATAAAGACGTGATATGATTATTCAGGTGAGGTTTGTTAGTTGCATAAAATCACAGCTGAGGTTACTCAACTAATATATTCAGGAAAAGATTTTACACAGTCTATTTACCCCTCCCCCCTCTAGATTGTCCTCTGAGTATCTGTGACCTACAGTACTTTATTCGGTAAGCGTGTATCACTCGGTGGGTTATCCAACCAAGTATTGCCCTGACAAGGGCTTTAGGGTATGTTAGCTGCAAAAAATCACAGTTGAGGTTAGTCAACTGATATATTTAGGAAAAGATTTTAGACAGTCTATTCACCCCCTAGTCTGTCCTCTGAGTATCTTTAACCTATAATTACCGAAGTGTGTATCAGTACCCTATTGTTTTGTTTATCTTTGATGATATACGTGTTATTCCTGAATAATGATGTGATATGATTATTCAAGTGCGGTTTGTTAGCTACATAAAATCACAACTGAGGTTACTCAACTGATATATTCAAGAAAAGATTTTAGACAGTCTATTCACCCCCTCTAGACTGTCCTATGAGTATCTGCGACCTATAGTAACCTAAGTGTGTATCAGTACCCAATTGTTTTATTTATCTTTGATATACATGTTATTCCTAAATAATGACGTGATATGATTATTCAGGTGAGGTTTGTTAGCTGTATAAAATCATGGTTGAGGTTACTCAACTGATATATTTATAAAAATATTTTAGACAGTCTATTCACCCCCTCTAGATTTTCCTCTGAGTATTTGTGACCTACAGTAACCTAAGTGTGTGTCAGTACCCCATTGTTTTGTTTATCTTTAATATACGTGTTATTCCTAAATAATGATGTGATATGATTATTCAGGTGAGGTTTGTTAGTTTCATAGAATCACAGCTGAGGTTATTCAACTGATATATTCACAAAAAGATTTTAGACAATCTTTTACCTCTCCCCCCTCTATATTGTCCTGTGAGTATCTGTGACCTACAGTACTTAGGGTATGTTAGTGTATAACTCGGCGGGTTATCCAACCAAGTATTGCCCTGACAAGTGATTTAGGGTATGTTAGCTGCAAAAAATCGCAGTTGAGGTTAGTCAACTGATATATTTAGGAATAGATTTTAGACAGTCTATTCACCCCCCAGACTGTCCTCTGAGTATCTTTAACCTACAATTACCGAAGTGTGTATCAGTACCCTATTGTTTTGTTTATGTTTGATATACGTGTTATTCCTGAATAATGAAGTGATATGATTATTCAGGTGATGTTTGTTAGCTACATAAAATCACAGTTGAGGTTACTAAACTGATATATCTAGGAAAATATTTTAGACAGTCTATTCACCCCTCCCTCTAGACTGTCCTCTAAGTATATGTGACCTACATTACTTTATTCGGGAAGAGGGTATCACTCGGAGGGTTATCCAACCAAGTGTTGCCCTGACAAAGGCTTTGGGGTATGTTATAGGGTACCCTTTAGTTTTGTTTAGCTTTGATATACGTGTTATTCCTGAATAATGACGTGACATGATTATTCAGGCGAGGTTTGTTAGCTGCATAAAATTTCAACTGAGGTTACAAGAAAATATTTTAGACAGTATATTCACCCCCCTATACACTGCCCTCTGAGTATCTGTGACCTACAGTAACCTAAGTGTGTATCAATACCCTATTTTTTTTATTTATCATTGATATACGTGTTATTCCTGAATAATTACGTGATATGATTATTCAGGTGAGGTTTGTTAGCTGCATAAAATCACAGCTGAGGTTCCTCGACAGATATATTCATGAAAAGATTTTAGATAATCTATTCACCCTAATCTAGACCGTCCTCTGAGTATTTGTGACCTACAGTAACCTGAGTGTGTGTCAGTACCCCATTGTTTTGTTTATCTTTGATATACGTGTTATTCCTAAATAATGACGTGATATGATTATTCAGGTGAGGTTTGTTAGTTGCATAAAATCATAGCTGAGGTTACTCAACTGATATATTCAGGAAAAGATTTTAGAAACTCTATTCACCCCCCTAGTCTGTCCTCTTAGTATATGTGACCTACAATACTTTATTCATGAAGTGCGTATCACTCGGCGGGTTATCCAACCAGGTATCATTATAACAAGGGCTTTGGGGTATGTTATTAGGGTAGTGTGTATCAGTACCCTATTGTTTTGTTTATCTTTATGATATACGTGTTATTCCTGAATAATGACGTGATATGATTATTCAAGTGCGGTTTGTTAGCTACATAAAATCACAACTGAGGTTACTCAACTGATATATTCAAGAAAAGATTTTAGACAGTCTATTCACCCCCCTCTAGACTGTCCTCTGGGTATCTGTGACCTATAGTAACCTAAGTGTGTATCAGTACCCTATTTTTTTATTTATCCTTGATATACATGTTATTCCTAAATAATGACGTGATATGATTATTTAGGTGAGGTTTGTTAGTTGCATAAAATCATGGTTGAGGTTACTCAACTGATATATTCATGAAAAGATTTTAGACAGTCTATGTACCCCCTCTAGATTGTCCTCTGAGTATTTGCGACCTACAGTAACCTAAGTGTGTGTCAGTACCACATTGTTTTGTTTATCTTTAATATACGTGTTATTCCTAAATAATGATGTGATATGATTATTCAGGTGAGGTTTGTTAGCTTCATAAAATCACAGCTGAGGTTATTCAACCGATATATTCACAAAAAGATTTTAGACAATCTATTTACCCCTCCCCCCTCTATATTGTCCTCTGATTATCTGTGACCTACAGTACTTAGGGTATGTTAGTGTATCACTCGGCGGGTTATCCAACCAAGTATTGCCCTGACAAGTGCTTTAGGGTATGTTAGCTGCAAAAAATCACAGTTGAGGTTAGTCAACTGATATATTTAGGAATAGATTTTAGACAGTCTATTCACCCCCCAGACTGTCCTCTGAGTATCTTTAACCTACAATTACCGAAGTGTGTATCAGTACCCTATTGTTTGGTTTATCTTTGATATACGTGTTATTCCTGAATAATGAGGTGATATGATTATTCAGGTGAGGTTTGTTAGCTACATAAAATCACAGTTGAGGTTACTAAACTGATATATCCAGGAAAAGATTTTAGACAGTCTATTCACACCTCCCTCTAGACTGTCCTCTGAGTATATGTGACCTACATTACTTTATTCGGGAAGAGCGTATCACTCAGCGGGTTATCCAACCAAGTGTTGCCCTGACAAGGGCTTTGGGGTATGTTATAGGGTAGTGTGTATCATTACCCTATAGTTTTATTTAGCTTTGATATACGTGTTATTCCTGAATAATGACGTGACATGATTATTCAGGCGAGGTTTGTTAGCTGCATAGAGTTTCAACTGAGGTTACTCAACTGATATATTCAAGAAAATATTTTAGACAGTATATTCACCCCCCTCTACACTGTCCTCTGAGTATCTGCGACCTACAGTAACCTAAGTGTGTATCAGTACCCTATTTTTTTAATTTTTCTTTGATATACGTGTTATTCCTGAATCATTACATGATATGATTATTCAGGTGAGGTTTGTTAGCTGCATAAAATCACAGTTGAGGTTACTTGACAGATATATTCATGAAAAGATTTTAGACAATCTATTTGTAACACCCCGAGATATTCGGAATAATTACAGCGCCGTAAACCCTTTAGGTAAGGATTTACAAGGCTAAATTAAAAGAAATGTAAATATAATCCAATCGTGCAACTGAAGTTCACAATACAGATTTGGTTCAACTGATCCAATGAGTTAACTTATACAACCATATCGAAATGACACTATTAAAACATACGTACTCGAGTACTGAATGAACCAAGAAGACAATTCACAAAAACAAATAAACATCAACCACATCACTGAGCCATTTCATCGTTCTGTCGGTACTGTGGTTGCTTCCCCGCTCCTCGGCTACCTGAACATCAAAACAATGTCCACCCCCGAAGGGGTTAGCAAAACAATGCTAGTACAAGTATCATAATACATAAATCATCAGTGCATCGTAAAACATGCAAAACGGACTTCCGTCATCGGAATCCAATGATGTGAATCCTCACGATTCCAACAACACAATATAGGGTAATCCAGCAATCCAGCGCCCTTGGTATAGATCCCATGATGATCCCGTCGGACCAACGCATGGTGGAAAACCCGTCCAGCGATCCAGCGCCCTTAGCATAGATCCCCATGATGATCCCGTCGGACCAACGCATGGTGGACATTCGATCCAGCGCCCTCAGCATAGATCCTCATGATCCCCTCGGATCATTTATACCAAAAACCAATCAATTATGCATACATATATGCATTTCAATATGTTCATCAATACGAACAATTAACAGCGAATACCACGAGAAATTACAGAAATACATTTCATATTTGACAACATGAACAAAACCATAAGCATGATCAAGGTTCCAATATAAATCAAACTCAACATATGATACTTGCCTCGAAAATGGCAAGAATGGAAATACTCCAACAAATGACACGCATCCGTATGTAACCGTCCCTCGATCGTCCCCTATGAAAGGCTCGGACCTAAGAAATAATAAAGAATTCCTCTCAAGTCGTACGAACGTCTAACAATCCGGGTTACGGCCGCAAGCTCAAAAAAATGAATTCTGTCAGAACTACTTAGCGCGCGCTACATACTCTACGTAACGTGCGCTAAGCCTGCCCGTTAACGTACGCAAATGACTAGGTTTAGCGTGCGCTAGCGGTGTACTGACAGTCTTCTCAGAACAGCCGACTGCCCTGCCTGATGATATAACGTACGTTATGTATCCAACATAGTGCACGTTACTCATTCCCGATATCGCACGTTAATATATACATCTTAGCGTGCGCTAATCGTGCATGGCAGTCACTACTGGGTAAAACTTGAGCTAAAGGTGATGAAAACTCATGAAATCCTCAGTGTTAATACATGCCAACTCCGTGCATATCATGCTCATACGGTTTATGAAAGATCTTTATGGATTAAATGACTACGAGACACAAGGATACGTATCGTCATTACTACACCATAATTCATCTTGATCTTCAAGAAAATATTCTAAGTTCAGTTCATTCCAAGTCCCAAAACATATGATTCCTTACGTAAAACATACGAACTAGGTAATCTCCATATACTGGTCATGATCAGTTATGAAGGTACATAATATGCTTAGGAGTCCACATACTAAAAGGGTTCAATGGATCATCCGATGAATAAGTGCCGAAACGTCAAAAATATCCTTCTAACGCATGATGATCGACTACTTGTGAATCTAACTGACTAGGTAAATCCCAAAACATGATCAAAAATATCCTTCATAATACTACTAATATTGGTGAAGAATCACCTACCTCAAAGTAGTGAAGAACAAGGAGGAAATTCGAAGCAATCCAACGCCGAAGGTTTGAACACCAATCCTCCAATGATCTACAATCTTCAACACGAGCTAGGATGCCGGCAAGAAGTGTTTAGGATGAAGAGAGTGTCTTTCTAAGTTCAAGAATTCGGATGGGGGAGTGAAAAATCTGAAAATATGAAAAAGGATGTTGTCTTATATATAGAAAATGGTTATTAGCGCGCGCTAGTCCATATTCATAGCGTGCGCTAACGACTATTTGAAACGTTACTGATTTCACTGTACTCAGCCTTTAGCGTGCGCTACCCTCATGTGAGTAGCGTGCGCTAACGCGTTGACTTGGCTTTTTCCCGAAAGCCGTCCAGGTTCATCCCGACACAATCCGACCAAGATCCCCGGCCTGATCTCACCTACCACACGTCTCAATCATATTGACCACGTATATCGTGCGCTAAGGTTCCTTTGTAGCATGCGCTATGGATCCAAGTTAGCGTACGCTACACATAGACAATAGTGTGTGCTACATGCGCAGAATCACAATTTATAAATCACATTCATGAAATCATACGCTCAACTACACCGGATTATGAAATACGGAGAATAATGCTCAGATCAAAATGCAACAATTACAATATCACAAGTTCCAAATACATATCAGAAATCTCGGGTATTACATCCTTCCTCCCTAAAAAGAAGTTTTGTCCCGAAACTTAAGATGAAAACAACTCTGGATATCTAGCCTTCATACTGTCCTCTGTTTCCCAATGGCCTCTTCAGCTCCATGTCGTGACCATTGTACTTTAACCAAGTGTATTGGTTTATTCCTCAATTGTTTGATCCGACTCTCAAGTATCTTGATTGGTCTCTCTTCGAAGGTGCCGTCATTAGCTATCTCGATCTCGTCGAAATCGATGATGTGACTGGGGTCCGGTACATACTTCCGCAATTGGGATACGTGAAACACATTGTGAACGTGACTCAGCGATGGCGGTAAGGCCAACCTGTATGCTAAATCCCCAACTCTCTCGAGGACCTCAAATGGCCCGATATATCTCGGACTTAGCTTACCTTTCCTCACAAAACGGAAAATCCCTCGTGTAGGAGACACCTTCAATAGTACATAGTCCCCAACGTCGAACTCTAGAGGGCGACGACGTACGTCTGCATAAGACTTATATCGACTCTGGGCAGTCAACAGTCTTCCCCGATCAAAGCTATCTTCTCTTGAGTCTGAATCAATTCCGGTTCCGTCCCGATCAAGTCCGAAGAATCATCCCAACACAGGGGTGATCGACATCTTCTCCCGTACAAAGCTTCAAATGGTGCCATCTTAATAGAAGCATGCCAACTATTATTGTAGGTGAATTTAATCAATGGCAAATGAACTTCCCAATCAGTTGACCAATCCAAAGCACAAGCTCTAAGCATGTCTTCTACTGTTTGTATAGTCCTTTCGGACTGACTGTCCGTTTGGGGATGATAAGCCGTGCTAAAGTTGAGCTCAGTCTGCAAAGCCCTGTGAACTGCCTTCCAGAATTGCGACACGAAGCGACCATCTCGATCTGAAATAATGGTCTTCGGCGTCCCATCCAATCTGACTATCTCCGCAATAAATACCCGCGCCAATCTCTCGGGTCCCCATGTATCTTTAATTCCTAGGAAATGAGCCGACTTGGTTAGTCGATCAACTATAACCCAAATCATGTTCATTCCCGTTCTAGTCCTTGGCATACTGGTGATGAAATCCATCGCGATATCCTCCCACTTCCACTCAGGGATCGGAAGCGGCTTTAACATTCCGACAGGTCGCTGATGTTCAATCTTAACCTGCTGACAAGTCAAACACTTCGAAACGTACTCAACTACGTCCTTCTTCATATTCCCCCACCAGAAGTTTTGTTTAAGATCCTTATACATTTTACTGCTGCCCGGGTGAATAGAATAGGGCGCGATGTGAGCTTCCTTCAGAATTGTCCGTCTCAATTCCTCATTATCGGGAATGCAAAGTCGACTCTGAAATCTTAGAACTCCATCATCTTGTATCACGAATCTTGGGGCCTTTCCTTTCTTTACTTCGTCACATAACCGTAGGATCATAGAATCGTTTAACTACTTAGATTTGATCTCCTCGACTAGTGATGAAGTCAGTTCCATCACATATAGTTGCCCTTGGATTCCTGGTGCCCATACTTCAATCCCTTCGCGGATCAGTTCCCGCTGAATGCTGGTTTGGGTTGTAAGTGCTTCTAACACTCGAAGAGAAACAGGTTTACGGCTCAAAGCATCGGCTACTACGTTTGCTTTCCCCGGATGATAGAGAATCTCCAAGTCGTAATCCTTGATCAATTCCAGCCACCTTCATTGCCTCATGTTTAATTCCTTCTGGCTGAAAATGTACTTGAGGCTCTTATGATCTGTAAAGATCTAACAATGAGTGCCGTACAAATAATGTCTCCAAATTTTCAATGCAAAGACTACAGCTGCTAGCTCCAGATCATGAGTCGGATAATTAACCTCGTACGGTTTCAATTGTCGAGAAGCATAGGCAATCACCTTACCCCTTTGCATCAACACACATCCCAGACCCTGATTTGAAGTGTCGCTGTATACCATGAATCCATCAGTCCCATCTGGTAACGCTAATATAGGTGTTGTCGTCAGTCTCTTCTTAAGTTCATCAAAACCAGTCTGGCATTTCTCATCCCACATAAACTTTTGAGTTTTCTCAGAATAAATGAGTGAGCAAAGTAGCAATTTTGGAAAATCCCTCTACAAAACGGCGATAGTATCCAGCAAGTCCTAAGAAACTCCGGACTTCCTTCACATTATTAGGAGCTTCCCATTCCATGATTGCTTCGACTTTCTTCGGGTCCACCTGAACTCCGTCAGCTGATATCACATGCCCAAGGAAAGTTACTTCCCTAAGCTAGAACTCGTATTTGGAAAGCTTTGCATATAGCTGTTCCTTCCTAAAGGTGCTCAAAACTACACGCAAATGTTCGGCATGCTCCTCTGCATCCTTCGAATATATCAAGATGTCATCAATGAAGACGACCACAAATTTATCCAAGTATTCTAAGAATACCCGATTCATCAATTGCATGAATACCGCAGGAGCATTGGTAAGTCCAAATGGCATCACTACAAATTCATAATGCCTGCATCGACCTCAAAGCGCACTTTGGTATATCCGATTCCTTAATTCTCAACTGATGGTATCCTGATCGCAAGTCAATCTTCGAGAATACCCTTGCCCCTTGTAGTTGATCAAACAAGTCGTCGATCTGAGGTATAGGATATTATTCTTGATCGTCATCTTGTTGAGCTCCCTGTAATCAATGCACAGTCGGAGGGATCCGTCTTTCTTCCAGACAAAGAGTACGGGCGCTCCCCAAGGAGAAACGCTAGGTTGAATATAACCCTTCTGTAATAATTCCTCCAGTTGCTTCTTTAACTCATACATCTCGGTTGGCGCCATGCGGTATGGTGCTCTGGAAATAGGAGCGTCTCCAGGCTCTAATTCGATAGTGAATTCCACCTCTCTCTGCGGAGGTAACCCAGGTAGTTCGTCAGGAAATACATCGGAGAATTCATTCACAACTGGAATAGATGAGAGATCTACTCCTTCCTCTTTCCTCATGGCATAGCACCAAAGTCCATGACATCCCTGCTTCAGTAATTTCATGGCTTTCATTACTTTGATCAATTTTCCCGAGCTTCCCGGTCTCCATTCTTGGAATAAGTGTTCAGATCCGTCATCCGCAGTGATAGAAATGACTCTCTTTCGGTAATTCAGAATAGCTCCATAACGGTTGAGCCAATTGTCCCCGAGAATTAAATCGTCACCGTAGATGTCAACTACAATAAGATTCGACGGCCAATCTCTCCCTCCTATAGACACTAGAAAATCTCTAGCTTCTAGGGTTCCCACAATTTTCTCTCCTCTCGGTAATCCCACAACATAAGGTTCACAATTATACAAGCACGAGATTTTCAAACGATTAACACAGTTCAAAGATATAAAAGAATGCGTAGCTCCCGAATTGAACAAGACACTAACTGGTTGCAAAAAGATCTGAATCGTACCTGATGCAACAGCTGTGTTCTGATCATCCTTTTTCATCTCGTAAATACGCGGAGGAACGGACCCAGCACTGGATGCCTCTCTTTTCCCAACATTCTCACAAGGGAAACCGCTTTGTCGGCTCCTGGGTTTATACTAGTGTCCTTCGGAACTGCAGACAGGAGTGCGAGTGCCAAAGATCTAGTCGCATTCCCACAAAATGTTGCGCAATGCCCTTCATGTCCACACTCAAATAAAGTCACAAAGAAAGCAAATACCACGCCGAACATGTCCCGCTTTGCTACGCTTATAACATTTCTTCACCGCGCCTAAAATGGTTGGTGCCGCCGAACTTCTTTCCTCGAGAAGGATGCGAGGCCTCTCGGATGAATGAAAGAGGACTGCCTCGCGAGGCCCACTACTCTTATTCTTCGTGAAGTTGCCACCACTTTCGCTTCTTTGCTTCCGCGATTTCTCTCACCGCCTCTTTCATATCATAGTCCAACGCCTTGTCCTGATACTGTCGCAAAGTGGTACATTCAAATCCGGACATATATTGCTGAATTTCCGGCTTCATTCGCATGTCAAAATGGAAAATCCTCTCCGCCTCGGTCCTGACCAAGTGGCGCACATAAGTCAGCTGGTGATTAAAGGTCTTAATCACGTCCGTCACAGATGCTTCTGAATTTTGTGGTGAGAAAAACTCCCGGACTCGGGCCTCTCTAATCAAGGGGACAATACTGCGCTTCCATCATTAATTTGAACTCTGTCCAGTCGACATTATGCTCTTCAGGTCGAATGGCCTCCCACCAGTCGAAAGCCTCCCCTTTCAGAAGATACTGGGCGACCGGAACCTTTCTATCGTTGGGACAGTTAATTCCCACAAAAACCTTCTCTAATTCCTTCCGCCAGTGATCCCAAGAAAGCGTCTGACCCGAACCGTCAAATTTCGGAGGATGCAATTTGATCACCTCAGTAAGCCACTTATCTCCCCGATTATCCACGTTATGCTGCTGTCCCATCGCCGTCTGCATGCGATCTACAACTTGAGCAAACTGGATCTGAGCAACCACCTGCTGAAGCACTCCCGGCACGTTAGGATCTGCATTATTATTTGCTGATCCCTGTTGTCCCCCAGAATGGGAATCCATTCGGCTAGCGGTTATTTCTGGGGTAGACACCGACTCTTCTTGTCTCGCATTTGCACGTCCGCGTCCACGACCGCGTCCGCGTCCACGACCTCCTCTCAACATACTGTAAACACAAATACTCAATATCCAGGGCAAACTTTCTAAAAGTAAGTCCATCAATGTTCATAAGACATGAATTAAATAAAACGGTAGTATTTGAGATTAGGAAACTTACAACCAAGGTCCACACGACGATGCTGGCTCAGCAGTGATGTTACAAACGACCAATAATCAAATAACGTAAACAGACCCAACTAACCCAACTGCCAAGATATCCATGAATCTTAGCTCTGATACCATATTTTGTAACACCCCGAGATATTCGGAATAATTACAGCGCCGTAAACCCTTTAGGTAAGGATTTACAAGGCTAAATTAAAAGAAATGTAAATATAATCCAATCGTACTGAAGTTCAAAATACAGATTTGGTTCAACTGATCTAATGAGTTAACTTATACAACCATATCGAAATGACACTATTAGAACATACAGACTCGAGTACTGAATGAACCAAGAAGACAATTCACAAAAACAAATAAACATCAACCACATCACTGAGCCATTTCATCGTCCTATCGGTATTGTGGTTGCTTCCCCGCTCCTCGGCTACCTGAACATCAAAACAATGTCCACCCCCGAAGGGGTTAGCAAAACAATTCTAGTACAAGTATCATAATACATAAATCATCAGTGCGTCGTAAAACATGCAAAACGGACTTCCGTCATCGGAATCCAACGATGTGAATCCTCACGATTCCATCAACACAATACAGGGTAATCCAAATGATCCAGGCCTCGGTATAGATCCCCATGATGATCCCGGACCAACGCATGGTGGAAAACCCGTCCACCGATCCAAGTCCTCAAGATAGATCCCCATGATGATCCCGTCGGACCAACGCATGGTGGACATTCGATCCAGCGCCCTCAGCATAGATCCTCATGATCCCCTCGGATCATTTATAACATAAACCAATCAATTATGCATACATATATGCATTTCAATATGTTCATCAATACGAACAATTAACAGCGAATACCACGAGAAATTACACAAATACATCTCATATTTGACAACATGAACAAAACCATAAGCATGATCAAGGTTCCAATATAAATCAAAATCAACATATGATACTTGCCTCGAAAATGGCAAGAGTGGAAATACTCCAACAAATGACACGCGTCCGTAAGTCACCATCCCTCGATCGTCCCCTATGAAAGGCTCGGACCTAAGAAATAATAAAGAATTCCTCTCAAGTCGTACGAACATCTAACAATTCGGGTTACGGCCGCAAGCTCAAAAAAATGAATTCTGTCTGAACTACTTAGCGCGCGCTACATACTCTACGTAACGTGCGCTAAGCCTGCCTGTTAACGTACGCAAATGACCAGGTTTAGCGTGCGCTAGCTGTGTAATCGACATTTTCTTCAATAAATGGCCGCTTCGCCGATGATATAACGTACGTTACGTATCCAACGTAGCGCACGTTACTCATTCCCGATAGCGCACGTTAATATATACATCTTAGTGTGCGCTAATCGTGCATGGCAGTCACTACTGGGTAAAACTTGAGCTAAAGGTGATGAAAACTCATGAAATCCTCAGTGTTAATACATGCCAACTTCGTGCATATCATGCTCATACGGTTTATGAAAGATCTTTATGGATTAAATGACTACGAGACACAAGGATACGTATCGTCATTACTACACCATAATTCATCTTGATCTTCAAGAAAATATTCTAAGTTCAGTTCATTCCATATCCCAAAACATATTATTCCTTACGTAAAACATACGAACTAGGTAATCTCCATATACTGGTCATGATTGGTTTTGAAGATACATAATATGCTTAGGAGTCCACATACTAAAAGGGTTCAATGGATCATATGATGAATAAGTGCCGAAACGTCAAAAATATCCTTCTAACGCATGATGATCGACTACTTGTGAATCTAACTGACTAGGTAAATCCCAAAACATGATCAAAAACATCCTTCAGAATACTACTAATATTGGTGAAGAATCATCTACCTCAAAGTAGTGAAGAACAAGGAGGAAATTCGAAGCAATCCAACGCCGAAGGTTTGAACACCAATCCTCCAATGATCTACAATCTTCAACACGAGCTAGGATGCCGGCAAGAAGTGTTTAGGATGAAGAGAGTGTCTTTCTAAGTTCAAGAATTCTGATGGGGGAGTCAAAAATCTGAAAATATGAAAAAGGATGTTGTCCTATATATAGAAAATGGTTATTAGCGCGCGCTAGTCCATATTCATAGCGTGCGCTAACGGCTATTTGAAACGTTACTGATTTCACTGTACTCAGCCTTTAGCGTGCGCTACCCTCATGTGAGTAGCGTGCGCTAATGCGTTGACTTGGCTTTTCCCGAAAGTCGTCCAGGTTCATCTCGACACAATCCGACCAAGATCCCCGACCTGATCTCACCTACCACACGTCTCAATCATATTGACCACGTATAGCATGTGCTAAGGTTCCTTTGTAGCGTGCGCTATGGATCCAAGTTAGCGTACACTACACATAGACGATAGCGTGCGCTACATGCGCAGAATCACAATTTATAAATAACATTCATGAAATCATACGCTCAACTACACCGGATTATGAAATACGAAGAATAATGCTCAGATCGAAATGCAACAATTACAATATCACAAGTTCCAAATACATATCAGAAATCTCGGGTATTACACTATTCACCCCAATATAGACTGTCCTCTGAGTATTTGTGATCTACAGTAACCTGAGTGTGTGTCAGTACCCCATTGTTTTGTTTATCTTTGATATACGTGTTATTCCTAAATAATGACGTGATATGATTATTCAGGTGAGGTTTGTTAGTTGCATAAAATCACAGCTGAGGTTACTCAACTGATATATTCAGGAAAAGATTTTAGATAGTCTATTTACCCCTCCCCCTCTAGATTGTCCTATGAGTATCTGTGACCTATTGTACTTTATTTGGGAAGCGCGTATCACTCGGTGGGTTATCCAACCAAGTATTGCCCTGACAAGGGCTGTAGGGTATGTTAGCTGCAAAAAATCACAGTTGACTTTAGTCAACTGATATATTTAAGAAAAGCTTTTAGACAGTCTATTCACCCCCTAGACAGTCCTCTGAGTATCTTTAAACTACAATTACCGAAGTGTGTATCAGTACCATATTATTTTGTTTATCTTTTATATACGTGTTATTCTTGAATAATGAAGTGATATGATTATTCAGGTGAGGTTTGTTAGCTACATAAAATCACAGTTGAGGTTACTAAACTGATATATCCAGGAAAAGATTTTAGACAGTCTATTCACCCCTCCCTCTAGACTGTCCTCTGAGTATATGTGACCTACATTACTTTATTCGGGAAGAGCGTATCACTCAGCGGGTGCAACCAGGTATCATCTTAACAAGGGCTTTGGTGTATGTTATTAGGGTAGTGTGTATCAGTACCCTATTGTTTTTTTTTATCTTTATGATATACGTGTTATTCCTGAATAATGACGTGATATGATTATTCAAGTGAGGTTTGTTAGCTACATAAAATCACAACTGAGGTTACTCAACTGATATATTCAATAAAAGATTTTAGACAGTCTATTCACCCCCCTCTATACTGTCCTCTGAGTATCTGTGACCTATAGTAACCTAAGTGTGTATCAGTACCCTATTGTTTTATTTATCTTTGATATACATGTTATTCCTAAATAATGACGTGATATGATTATTCAGGTGAGGTTTGTTAGCTGCATAAAATCACGGTTGAGGTTACTCAACTGATATATTCATGAAAAGATTTTAGACAGTGTAGTCACCCCCCTCTAGACTGTCCTCTGAGTATTTGTGACCTACAGTAACCTAAGTGTGTGTCAGTACCCCATTGTTTTGTTTATATTTAATATACGTGTTATTCCTAAATAATGATGTGATATGATTATTTAGGTGAGGTATTTTAGTTGCATAAAATCACAGCTGAGGTTATTCAACTAATATATTCACGAAAAGATTTTAGACAGTCTATTAACCCCTCCCCCTCTAGATTGTCCTCTGATTATCTGTGACCTACAGTACTTTATTCGGGAAGCGCGTATCACTCGGTGGGTTATCCAACCATGTATTGCCCTGACAAGGGCTTTAGGGTATGTTAGCTACAAAAAATCACAGTTGACTTTAGTCAACTGATATATTTAGGAAAAGATTTTAGACAGTCTATTCACCCCCTAGACTGTCCTATGAGTATCTTTAACCTACAATTACCGAAGTGTGTATCAGTACCCTATTGTTTTGTTTATCTTTGATATACGTGTTATTCCTGAATAATGACGTGATATGATTATTCAGGTGAGGTTTGTTAGCTTCATAAAATCACAGCTGAGGTTACTAAACTGATATATTCAGGAAAAGATTTTAGACACTCTATTCACCCCCTAGACTGTCCTCTGAGTATCTGTGACCTACAGTACTTTATTCATGAAGTGCGTATCACTCGGCGGGTTATCCAACTAGGTATCTGCAACACCCCCAAAATCGACCGGGAATATTACAGCGCCGTGGGCCCCATATTGGAACCCACAAGGCTAAAATCATTTTCGCAAACGTTTAAAAATGCCAAAAGGCCCTTTGAAAGTACACACACACACGCAGCGGATAAAAACACAATTAATTACATTTGCAGCGGAATTAGAAAACCAGAAAAGAATACATAATCCCAACAACTACGCCATAGCCAGTATCACCGGAAAGCTCATCCCTTCACGACCGCTACTAGCTCGAACTCCGAGTACCTAAAAGATAAAGCCCACGACGGGGTCAGCCATAATACTCAACAATGATAACGATCACATCACAAAAACAATACATATCAATGTAATTACAAGGTAAGAATAATTCCAATATGATCTCACCGAAGTAAACCTTACCAACCTGTCACAACCATAACAATCAAATCTTACCATATCCCACGCCTCGTGTCCTTACGTAATGAACGAATTCAAATGTAATCACCTGTACTGTATCCGAAACACTACCAAGATTTCCAAACAGAAACATATCTCGAGTATAGAATAATCTGGTCAAGTTCGATTCTGTCGGCTGGGTCGCGCAATCGGAACCCAATACTGATAGGAACTGATATCACATGATACATCTGCAAATCAACTGTCCCGAAACAATGGCAAGTCCCGGGTATCAATATAAAGCATGAATGCTCACATAATCAATAATGATAACAATCAATGCATCACACTAGAAATATCAATGAGATGATAGTTCCACACAAGATCGACAAATCAACCACGAACGAGAGTACCATGATGTGGTAACTCAACAAGATCAATGAAGAATCAATAACCGGGAATACCGGCAATACGGCAAATCCCAACAAGGTCAATAAAAGGTCGACAACCGAGAATACCGACGACACAATAAGGATCAACGAAGAATCAATAATCGAGAATACCGATGACATGGTAAGGATCAATGAAGAGTCAATAATCGAGAATACCGACGACACGGTAAACTCTAACAAGGTCAATAAGAGTCGACAACCAAAATTACCAACGGTGCGATAAACTCAAATGAGAACAATAAAGGTCAATAACCGAGAATACTGACGACACATTAACTCTAGCAAGATCAATAAGGACCAACAACCGGGAATACCAAGATACGGTAAACTCCAACAAGAGAAATAAGGAATCGACAACCGAGAATACTTACGACACGGTAAACTCCAATAACATCAATCAAGGACTAATAACCAAGAATACCAACGGTGAGACAACTCCCAAACGGAATCAATAAGGATCAATAACGAACGAGATTACCAATGACAAGGTGAACTCCAAACGAGATTTATAAAGGATCGATAAAAATGAGTTGACCATCGATATGGTAACTCCGAATGAGATTAGTAAAGGTTCAACGGCGACATATACACGAGAGAATAAAATCGTCAACCATATACAAATAATATATACGAGGTTTCAAAGACAACCCAAATATCGAACAGACCCAATTATACATGGACTGTGAACGACCAATCAATAAGACTCAAGATGGACGTCACGATACGCTCGATCCGGACATGTGTCTGTGTACAAGCCAACCACGGGTATTGATCAATACACGTCTGGTCTCGTACCTAATCAGCCTCACAAAGTACGTCTCGTGTGCACGGTTCAATATGAGGTCGAAACCAACATATGCTACACGTGCCCGTCCCGAAAATCCTACACATGAACGATCATAACGTATCTGACTCCAGATATGCCACGATATAACATGACAAAAGATCTCGAAGAAATGCATATCCAACAAGGATGAGAAGATTTTCCAAGAGGGCAACAATAACTCGATCATGAAAGATCGACACGACCACAATGTCGTATTTCGTCAGACAGTAGTCCACAGCATGCTCAACAATGGATATAATAATAGCATATAAACTCCCAAGGTAGCAGCCAAGGGTCACGGAAGCATCTACTCAGGAATACTCCGGACAATATCACATAAACTCCCAAGGCAACAGCCGAGGGTCACGGAAGCATGTACTCAGGAATACTCCGGACATAGGTGCCATTTAGGCCTTATCCCTTAACACATTTCCATTCGGGTACCATACAGGTTTTATCCCCAACACATCGGCCCCACAGATTATGGCTCAAGAAAGAGCACTTCACAAAACGTAACAAACAATGGTGCACATTCACCCCATGGAATATCAACACACACATGTAATAATGCAACATGATGATTATCATAATCTAACAATATTAATTTACCTCAAGCTGGAGACGCCAACCTTTCCACGACCAACCGCCCTGAACGAATACACGGTTTATCCGACAATCCAAAATGATGTACAGTCCATAACTAATACCAAACCACCATCCCGAGTTAAACATCGACACGATAACTAATCCTTGATATCCAACTTCTCATGCAATAGACCAAATTATAATTCATGTTCCCATTTCCACTAGTCATCCTTAAAATCATATACATTATCATTTATCTTACATACCACCATTCCGACAATTCATATATTCCATAATACCATTGCTATATGAATCATAAATGAAATGAAAACGAAGTCACTTATTAACATTATGAACTGAGCAAGCATAACTTGCCTTGCTACCAATTCGACGAAGCCACTATCAATCCCGCCGTCTTCGTCTACAAGCTCCGCAGCTTTCACCGTCCGCAAAGACAACGGTTAAATTCAACGATCACTAAACGCAACCTAATGCAATAATTAGTTAACGATACGTTCAATAACAATCAACCGAAATGACCAACTAATCAAACTCGATGGTTCAACGACATCTCGATCATACGAAACCAAACCGTATCAACTCTTAACAATACGAACACAAGCCGAAATTTGGTGTTCAATGGTCCTAATGACGTCTTCAACATATATACTTCTCATAACATCACGAATCGCAATAAACTACCGACAACATCGAGAATATTACGATTCCATAATCATAACAACATAATCGAATCATTTGATCACCAATTCATTATCTTCCCTTAACAAAATTCTCGTAAATACCAAGAATCATCACAACAATATCAATTCAACCATCATTCATACGAAAACGTATAGAATTTTCCAAGTTCTACTCATTGAGGCATTTCATCGAACACTTTGAAGGCATAATCCAATTTAATCATTTTAACGAAGAAATACTCGAATTTGTTCCACAAAACTTTAAGAGTATTGAATGATTACGAGTATACAATCAAGTTCTATCAATAATCTGAATCAAAACGAAGCAAATCGGCCAAAACACCAAGAAACCTCAAGAACATCCAAAAACCAAAAGTTCATGTGTTCTTACCTTCGATCCGGGTGGAGGATGATGTTAATCCATGATTCCAACTTCCAAAACATGTTGTTATAAGTTGATTCTACTCAAAACCATCATATTTGTCAAGAAATCGCTAAGGAACGAAGAAAACGAAGAAATGAGCAGATGACTCGGCCTGTGCCTTATATAGGCCGAGATCGCCGCCGATTACGTACGTAACCGGCCGTGGCTTACGTACGTAACCGGCAGTGTCCTACCTTACTGTCCAGTTTGTTCGGCACCCTTACGTACGTAACCGGCAGCTGGCTTACATACGTAACTGGCCCTTACGGCCGTAACCGGCCACTTCCTTACGTACGTAATCGGCCAGTCCTAGCCCCCAGCGAGTCACTGCCGACCGTGATCGGCCATCCCTGCGAGTCACTGCCGACCATGCTCGGCCACTACAGGTCCACTCGGCCACGACTCGGCCAGCCGCCCCGTAACGTACGTAACACTTATTCCGTTGCGTACGTAATACGTACGTTGACTTGCTCTAGTACAATGGTCGTGTTACGTACGTAACACGTCCTGTATAACGTACGTAACACGTGCGTTGACTCACCTGTCAACATCATCCGCCGAAAGCTGCCGACACCGGGCCCAACTGTCCGATTCCTCTTGTTACGTACGTAATACCTTACTCTTAACGTACGTAACACGTACCACTTAGCGTACGTTATCTCAAAGTCTTAACGTACGTTAACAAATCCACACTTAGCCATTTTCGCCCCTGTCTGTCGTCTCAATAAACCGAACACATACACGCGACATACCGAATACATATACTCGTTCCAATAACATTTCCATACGATACATCTGATGCACGATATCCTCAATTACAACTGTCGACCAAGTACGGCAATCATACAAATACTCATACGGTATATCCGACATCGAAAAACACACCAAGCATGTAATATCCTAGAATCAAAATAACCTCGATGACATACTGGCACAACTGTCATGGTTTCCAAAATTATCCGCTCATATCGTGTCGGTCCCACTGCATGCAAGACATCCCGTATAAAATAATGCGAAAAATCATAGTGAAATTCTAGGATATTACATATCTACCCACTTAAATAAGTTTCGTCTCGAAACTCAAAATCCTCACAATCGCATCTCAATCCCGAAATATCTCAAAATCACGACACCATACTCAAATAATCATCATCAAAACTGAAATAACTGAAAGAACACACTTACAGGTCCGTGAAGTCGATGATCTTCCGTGATACCAGCATACGACTCCCATACAAAGTCTCAACACACCAGCATCGCAAATACAATAATTTGAAAATATTTCAAAAATTTTGAAACCTCCAAAATCGGGTTGACTCAAAAGTTAGGGAAATCATTTTCAAAGGTCACGCTACTACCGCACCGGTAGAGCCACATAACACACACGCCCGGGTTTTATGAAACCCAAGCTCCGATACCATTTTCTGTAACACCCCCAAAACTGACCGGGAATATTACAGTGCCATGGGCCCCATATTGGAACCCACAAGGCTAAAATCATTTTCGCAAACGTTTAAAAATGCCAAAAGGCCCTTTGAAAGTACACACACACGCAGCGGATAAAAACACAATTAATTACATTTGCAGCGGAATTAGAAAACTAGAAAAGAATACATAATCCCAACAACTACGCCATAGCCAGTATCACCGGAAAGCTTATCCCTTCACGACCGCTACTAGCTCGAACTCCGAGTACCTAAAAGATAAAGCCCACGACGGGGTCAGCCATAATACTCAACAATGATAACGATCACATCACAAAAACAATACATATCAATGTAATTACAAGGTAAGAATAATTCCAATATGATCTCACCGAAGTAAACCTTACCAACCTGTCACAACCATAACAATCAAATCTTACCATATCCCACGCCTCGTGTCCTTACGTGTTGAACGAATTCAAATGTAATCACCTGTACTGTATCCGAAACACTACCAAGATTTCCAAACAGAAACATATCTCGAGTATAGAATAATCTGGTCAAGTTCGATTCTGTCGGCTGGGTCGCACAATCGGAACCCAATACTGATAGGAACTGATATCACATGATACATCTGCAAATCAACTGTCCCGAAACAATGGCAAGTCCCGGGTATCAATATAAAGCATGAATGCTCACACAATCAATAATGATAACAATCAATGCATCACACTAGAAATATCAATGACATGATAGTTCCACACAAGATCGACAAAGGGATCAACCACGAACGAGAGTACCATGATGTGGTAACTCAACAAGATCAATGAAGAATCAATAACCGGGAATACCGGCAATACGGCAAATCCCAACAAGGTCAATAAAAGGTCGACAACCGAGAATACCGACGACACAGTAAGGATCAACGAAGAATCAATAATCGAGAATACCGATGACACGGTAAGGATCAATGAAGAGTCAATAACCGAAAATACCGACGACACGGTAAACTCTAACAAGGTCAATAAGAGTCGACAACCAAAATTACCAACGGTATGATAAACTCAAATGAGAACAATAAAGGTCAATAACCGAGAATACTGACTACACAGTAACTCTAGCAAGATCAATAAGGACCAACAACCGGGAATACCAAGATACGGTAAACTCCAACAAGAGCAATAAGGAATCGACAAACGAGAATACTTACGACACGGTAAACTCCAATAACATCAATCAAGGACTAATAACCAAGAATACCAACGGTGAGACAACTCCCAAACGGAATCAATAAGGATCAATAACGAACGAGATTACCAATGACAGGGTGAACTCCAAACGAGATTTATAAAGGATCGATAACAATGAGTTGACCATCGATATGGTAACTCCGAACGAGATTAGTAAAGGTTCAACGGCGACAGATACACGAGAGATCAAAATCATCAACCATATACAAATCATATATACGGGGTTTCAAAGACAACCCGAATATCGAATAGACCCAATTATACATGGACTGTGAACGACCAATCAATAAGCCTCAAGATGGACGTCACAATACGCTCGATCCGGACATGTGTCTGTGTACAAGCCAACCACGGGTATTGATCAATACACGTCAGGTCTCGTACCTAATCAGCCTCACGAAGTACGTCTCGTGTGCACGGTTCAATATGAGGTCGAAACCAACATATGCTACACGTGCCCGTCCCGAAAATCCTACACATGAACGATCACAACGTATCTGACTCCAGATATGCCACGATACAACATGACAACAGATCTCGAAGAAACGCATATCCAACAAGGATCAGAAGATTTTCCAAGAGGGCAATAATAACTCGATCATGAAAGACCGACACGACCACAATGTCGTATTCCGTCAGACATTAGTCCACATCATGCTCAACAATGCATATAATAATAGCATATAAACTCCCAAGGCAGCAGCCAAGGGTCACAGAAGCATCTACTTAGGAATACTCTGGACAATATCACAAAAACTCCCAAGGCAACAGCCGAAGGTCACGGAAGCATGTACTCAGGAATACTCCGGACATAGGTGCCATATAGGTCTTATCCCTTAACACATTTCCATTCGGGTACCATACAGGTTTTATCCCCAACACATCGGCCCCACAGATTACGGCTCAAGAAAGAGCACTTCACAAAACATAACAAACAATGGTGCACATTCACCGCATGGAATATCAACACACACATGTAATAATGCAACATGATGATTATCATAATCTAACAATATTAATTTACCTCAAGCTGGAGACGCCAACCTTTCCACGACCTACCGCCCTGAACGAATACACAGTTTATCCGACAATCCAAAATGATGTACAGTCCATAACTAATACCAAACCACCATCCCGAGTTAAACATCGACACGATAACTAATCCTTGATATCCAACTTCTCATGCAATAGACCAAATTATAATTCACGTTCCCATTTCCACTAGTCATCCTTAAAATCATATACATTATGATTTATCTTACATACCACCATTCCGACAATTCATATATTCCATAATACCATTGCTATATGAATCATAAATGAAATGAAAACGAAGTCATTTATTAACATTATGAACTGAGCAAGCATAACTTGCCTTGATACCAATTCGACGAAGCCACTATCAATCCCGCCGTCTTCGTCTACAAGCTCCGCATCCCCAGCTCGTCCACAGCACAACGGTTAACTTCAACGATCACTAAACGCAACCTAATGTAATAATTAGTTAACGATACGTTCAATAACAATCAACCGAAATGACCAACTAATCAAACTCGATGGTTCAACGACATCTCGATCATACGAAACCAAACCGTATCAACTCTTAACAATACGAACACAAGCCGAAATTCGGTGTTCAATGGTCCTAACGACGTCTTCAACATATATACTTCTCATAACATCACGAATCGCAACAAACTACCCAGAAATCGAGAATATTACGATTCCATAATCATAACAACATAATCGAATCATTTGATCACCAATTCATTATCTTCCCTTAACAAAATTCTCGTAAATACCAAGAATCATCACAACAATATCAATTCAACCATCATTCATACGAAAACGTATAGAATTTTCCAAGTTCTACTCATTGAGGCATTTCATCGAACACTTTGAAGGCATAATCCAATTTAATCATTTTAACGAAGAAATACTCGAATTTGATCCACAAAACTTCAAGAGTATTGAATGATTACGAGTATACAATCAAGTTCTATCAATAATCTGAATCAAAATGAAGCAAATCGGCCAAAACACCAAGAAACCTCAAGAACATCCAAAAACCAAAAGTTCATGTGTTCTTACCTTCGATCCGGATGGAGGATGATGTTAATCCATGATTCCAACTTCCAAAACATGTTGTTATAAGTTGATTCTACTCAAAACCATCATATTTGCTGAAGAAATCGCGGAAGGAACGAAGAAAAACGAAGAAATGAGCAGATGACTCGGTCCAGGCCTTAGATAGGCCGAGACCTGCCGCCGATTACGTACGTAACCGGCCGTGGCTTACGTACGTAACCGGCAGTGGCCTACCTTACTGTCCAGTTTTTTCGGCACCCTTACGTACGTAACCGACAGCTGGCTTACGTACGTAACTGGCCCTTACGGCCGTAACCGGCCACTGCCTTACGTACGTAATCGGCCAGTCCTAGCCCCCAGCGAGTCACTGTCGACCGTGATCGGCCATCCCTGCGAGTCACTGCCGACCATGCTCGGCCACTACAGGTCCACTCGGCCACGACTCGGCCAGCCGCCCCGTAACATACGTAACACTTATTCCGTTGCGTACGTAATACCTAAGTTGACTTGCTACAGTACAATGGTCGTGTTACGTACGTAACACGTCCTGTATAACGTACGTAACACGTACGTTGACTCACCTGTCAACATCCTCCGTCGAAAGCTGCCGACACCGGGCCCAACTGTCCGATTCCTCTTGTTACGTACGTAATACCTTACTCTTAACATACGTAACACGTACCACTTAGCGTACGTTATCTCAAAGTCTTAACGTACGTTAACAAATCCATACTTAGCCATTTTCGCCCCTGTCTGTCGTCTCAATAAACCGAACACATACACGCGACATACCGAATACATATACTCGTTCCGATAACATTTCCATACGATACATCTGATGCACGATATCCTCAATTACAACTGTCGACCAAGTACGGCAATCATACAAATACTCATACGGTATATCCGACATCGAAAAACACACCAAGCATGTAATATCCTAGAATCAAAATAACCTCGATGACATACTGGCACAACTGTCATGGTTTCCAAAATTATCCGCTCATATTGTGTCGGTCCCACTCTGTACAGTACATCCCAGATAAAATAATGCGAAAAAATCATAGTGAAATTCTAGGATATTACATATCTACCCACTTAAATAAGTTTCGTCCTCGAAACTCAAAATCCTGTCACAATCAGTATCTCAATCCCGAAATATCTCAAAATCATGACACCATACTCAAATAATCATCATCAAAACTGAAATAACTGAAAGAACACACTTACAGGTCCGTGAAGTCGATGATCTTCCGTGATACCAGCATACGACTCCCATACAAAGTCTCAACACACCGGCATCGCAAATACAATAATTTGAAAATATTTCAAAAATTTTGAAACCTCCAAAATCGGGTTGAATCAAAAGTTAGAGAAATCATTTTCAAAGGTCACGCTACTACCGCACCGGTAGAGCCACATAACACACACGCCCGGGTTTTACGAAACCCAAGCTCCAATACCATTTTCTGTAACACCCCCAAAACCGACCGGGAATATTACAGCGCCGTGGGCCCCATATTGGAACCCACGAGGCTAAAATCATTTTCGCAAACGTTTAAAAATGCCAAAAGGCCCTTTGAAAGTACACACACACGCAGCGGATAAAAACACAATTAATTACATTTGCAGCGGAATTAGAAAACCAGAAAAGAATACATAATCCCAACAACTACGCCATAGCCAGTATCACCGGAAAGCTCATCCCTTCACGACCGCTACTAGCCAGTATCACCGGAAGGAATGAAGAAAAACGAAGAAATGAGCAGATGACTCACCTGTGCCTTATATAGCCGAGCCTCGCCGCCGCCGATTACGACGTAACCGGCCGTGGCTTACGACGTAACCGGCAGGGCCTACCTTACCGCCCAGCTTTGTTCGCACTTACGACGAATCGGCACCGGCTTACGACGTAATCGCCCTTACGGCCAGAATCGCCACCGCTTTACGTACGTAATCGCCGCCCTAGCCCCGCCGAGTCACCGCGACCGTGATCGGCCATCCTCGCAGTCACCGCCGACCATGCTCGGCCACTACAGTCCACTGCCACGACTCGCCACCGCCTGCAACGTACGTAACACTTATTCCGTTGCGTACGTAATACGTACGTTGACCTGCTACACTACAATGGTCGTGTTACGTACGTAACACGTCCTATATAACGTACGTAACACGTACGTTGACTCACCTGTCAACATCCTCCGCCGAAAGCTGCCGACACCGGTCTCAACTGTCCGATTCCTCTTGTTACGTACGTAATACCTTACTCTTAACGTACGTAACACGTACCACTTAGCGTACGTTATCTCAAAGTCTTAACGTACGTTAACAAATCCATACTTAGCCATTTTCGCCCCTGTCTGTCATCTCAATAAACCGAACACATGCACGCGACATACCGAATACATATACTCGTTCCGATAACATTTCCATACGATACATCTGATGCACGATATCCTCAATTACAACTGTCGACCAAGTACGGCAATCATACAAATACTCATACGGTATATCCGACATCGAAAAACACACCAAGCATGTAATATCCTAGAATCAAAATAACCTCGATGACATACTGGCACAACTGTCATGGTTTCCAAAATTATCCGCCCATATCGTGTCGGTCCCACTCTTTACAGTACATCCCAGATAAAATAATGCGAAAAAATCATAGTGAAATTCTAGGATATTACATATCTACCCACTTAAATAAGTTTCGTCCTCGAAACTCAAAATCCTGTCACAATCAGTATTTCAATCCCGAAATATCTCAAAACCACGACACCATACTCAAATAATCATCATCAAAACTGAAATAACTGAAAGAACACACTTACAGGTCCGTGAAGTCGATGATCTTTCGTGATACCAGCGTACGACTCCCATACAAAGTCTCAACACACCGGCATCGCAAATACAATAATTTGAAAATATTTCAAAAATTTTGAAACCTCCAAAATCGGGTTGACTCAAAAGTTAGGGAAATCATTTTCAAAGGTCACGCTACTACCGCACCGGTAGAGCCACATAACACACACGTCCGGGTTTTATGAAACCCAAGCTCCGATACCATTTTCTGTAACACCCCCAAAACCGACCGGGAATATTACAGCGCCGTGGAGCCCATATTGGAACCCACAAGGCTAAAATTATTTTCGCAAACGTTTAAAAATGCCAAAAGGCCCTTTGAAAGTACACACACACGCAGCGGATAAAAACACAATTAATTACATTTGCAGCGGAAATAGAAAACCAGAAAAGAATACATAATCCCAACAACTACGCCATAGCCAGTATCACCGGAAAGCTCATCCCTTCACGACCGCTACTATCTCGAACTCCGAGTACCTAAAAGATAAAGCCCACGACGGGGTCAGCCATAATACTCAACAATGATAACGATCACATCACAAAAACAATACATATCAATGTAATTACAAGGTAAGAATAATTCCAATATGATCTCACCGAAGTAAACCTTACCAAACTGTCACAACCATAACAATCATATCTTACCATATCCCACGCCTCGTGTCCTTACGTAATGAACGAATTCAAATGTAATCACCTGTACTGTATCCGAAACACTACCAAGATTTCCAAACAGAAACATATCTCGAGTATAGAATAATCTGTTCAAGTTCGATTCTGTCGGCTGGGTCGCACAATCGGAACCCAATACTGATAGGAACTGATATCACATGATACATATGCAAATCAACTATCCCGAAACAATGGCAAGTCCCGGGTATCAATATAAAGCATGAATGCTCACACAATCAATAATGATAACAATCAATGCATCACACTAGAAATATCAATGAAATGATAGTTCCACACAAGATCGACAAAGGGATCAACCACGAACGAGAGTACCATGATGTGGTAACTCAACAAGATCAATGAAGAATCAATAACCGGGAATACCGGCAATACGGCAAATCCCAACAAGGTCAATAAAAGGTCGACAACCGAGAATACCGGCGACACAGAAAGGATCAACGAAGAATCAATAATCGAGAATACCGATGACACGGTAAGGATCAATGAAGAGTCAATAACCGAGAATACCGATGACACGGTAAACTCTAACAAGGTCAATAAGAGTCGACAACCAAAATTACCAACGGTACGATAAACTCAAATGAGAACAATAATGTAACACCCCCAAACCACTCGGGAATATTACAGCGCCGCAGACCCTCTCCGCGAGGATCTACCAGGCTAAATACAAAACAATGCATCACTTCACATGCCGACATGGCTACATAAAGGACCATTAGACCGATATGGTCTTATCTCACAACACACAGAACAATACATACAAGATCCTTTCCCAGAACACATACCCACGCAGGGGCTAGAATACAATATCACTTCCATAATTCGATAAAATAACACATCGGAGGAATAATCAACACGACTCTACCAACTACTCTATAATTGGTCTTCACGTGATTAGTATCTTCGTTTCCCATCATCCTTCGTATCGATCCTGTGATTCGCTCCCCAGCTACCTGCAAGTACCTGGAGGCAATACAGACATCCACCCCCCGAATACTCGGGGGTTAGCAAAACTCCACTGTTTTGCTAGTGCAAGTATAAAACCAAAAGTACAAGCCATACATATGGTGCTTCAAGAATATAAAATCTTGAATATATTTCCCGAGATAAATCACTTAATCAAAACAGTTTGATTTATAAAAGGTAGGAATAGAACCATGTATCTCACACAAAATATTTTACGGTCTCGGGAGTTTGAAAACATTTAGAAATAAGGAATTATCAAGTCTTTCGAAAACACTTGGGGACACGGCCCAAAATCATCTTTCCAAAATACGATTCCGATAATAAAACGCGGTTCCACAACCCAATTCACAACACACGGGGTCCAAGACCGAATCATAAGCCACAGGTGGTCCACGACCGAATCACATACCACATGTTCCTAAGGATTATTCGCCTCGTGCTAACAAGCCACGAACCTCGATGCTCCCGTAGAACATACCCGAGTGAATAACCCAACAGAAGCCATACCAAAATCACATGTCCTCGTGGCAACAACCACGTAACCATTCCAAATCACAACCATAAGTTATCCCAGATCGGCTAACAAGCCACGAACCTCGGAGTCCCCGCAAGACATACCCGATGATAACCCCACAAGTTATCTCGGCATCGGGCTAGCAAGCCCCGAACCTCGGAGTCCCCGCAAGACATACCCGGATTGGATAACCTTACGGTCACGCCCGACCCATACTAGCAAGTATGGATCCCGGAGATTCAACAATCCTACCCGGAGGCACATCACTATCAACGATCACATAACAATGAGCAGAATATCAAGCCAAGCAACACTTAAACATCACAACCTCCTTTCAAAGGAGTATCAACTAATATCACACCCAATACGTTCTTACCGAACAAATACACATAACAATACGTAATCCCTGGCAAAGGATTACGGTCTATTAAACTCACTCAAAGTGGTCATAGCATCTTTTCAACATACAAAACCAACACACATATCCCGAGAACACATATATTCACGAAGTACACGAATTATCGTTGAAAGACAACATTTATCGAGAACATACCAATCCCTTTTTACGTTCATTATACATTGGGTTTCGTATATAATCATTTATCAATAATTACGCCTACGAAACATGAAATGTATGGACAAGATACTTGCCTCGATATCACGAGCAACGAAACAACGAACGGGCACGATCGGGCAACCTTCGAACCTCCAAAAACGATCAAGACTTCGACAGCCCACGAATACTACGAAAATAGCATCACCACGAATCAATAACACTAATCGAAATCCGAAATGATCCTAAAAACGACAAGAATCTAAGTATTCGCAAAGAAATCAAGAATCGTTGATCCGGGCGATAAAAATCGATGAACGGTTAACAACATCTGAAGATTACGGTCAAGACAAACAAACAAATAACCGATCGGATGAGATCGGTCAAGAATCACAAATCCAAACAAAAACCCCAAATTTAAGAAAATAGGGTTCTAACAAGAGTTTACCTCGATTTGGACCAAGAAGACGATTAGATGTTGTTAAACATCTACAAATCCGCTCAAAGATGAAGCTAGAAGAAAAAGATCGGTCCTACTCGCCTCTGGATCTCACTCCCGTCGGAAGGGATGAAGAAAAGTGGGAAATGACGACGACGCCGCCGCCCAAAGATTTATATCGATGCTTATTAGCGTGCGCTAATCATCCTTCATTAGCGTGCGCTAACGGGGTCAACGCTCCAGAGAAACCGCGTATAATATAGTTAGCGTGCGCTAGCCCAAAAGCCGTAGCGTGCGCTAACGGGTCACAAAAACCATCCGGTAGCCCTCGACGTAACTGCGCTTACCGAGTAGCGTGCGCTAGAAAGAAGAGGGAGCGTGCGCTAAGCGCCGATAGCGTGCGCTAGCTATCGGCCTTAGCGTGCGCTAACAAAGCTCAGCCCGATCCGGTAGCTACCGGATCGCCTCGAATCGCCGATTAGCGTGCGCTACACATTCAGTAGCGTGCGCTAAACACCACGCAGTAGCGTGCGCTATGCTTTAAGCATTAGCGTGCGCTACACCACAAAATCTCAAAAACTCACAAAGTGATCCGAAATGCCTCCAAAAACATGTCCCAACAAGTCACAACCAAACATGGCACGAAATTCCTATGATGAGGACCATGACAAACCGATAAAACCCAAAAAACCCAACGAATCCGGAATAAAGATCTCGGGTATTACATTCTACCCCTCTTAAAAGAAGTTTCGTCCTCGAAACTTGAAACATAAAATGAACGACGCAAAACAAACTCGGATAACACACGATATCCGTTGCCGAAATAACAAAACACGACGAACGAAAATCAATACGGTTGAACAATTCAACAGTACACCAATCACAATGCGATCTAATCGCTGAACAAATACGAAATTCCACAACACGAGGATTGGGAGGTCGAAAATGAAGCAAATTTCCCGAACTTAAGGAAATCACGAAGGAGTCCGAACGCTCAACAATTACGAAACGAGATCAACAAAAACTGAACCATCAAACGATTGAGTTACAACGATCGAGACAACAACAGTCGATCAATCATGTTCGAATCACGACGAACAATAATACTCAAACAACAACCCCAAAGTTCACATCTCGACTCGAGACAATATACGATCCGGTGAAGACAACAAGATGTGTATTCACATAAGATGCACAGGAAAGGGAATAGGAATTGGAAAGTCATAGCGACAAACGGTTTATTCTGAAACAATACTACAACTCGTTTGATCAACCAAAAGCACAAGACAGGACAAGTTCAGAAAATATCAACGAACATAACGATTCGATAGAGTCGAAAGTACAGAGTTTAAAATCTGATTCACTTCAAATAAAAGAAGTTAATCTCCGGAATATCAAAACAACAAAACGAGGGAAATAACATAACAAACAACTGATAGGATAAGCCACTGTGGGCTTCTGAGTCGATCCAGATGTCGGTGCTCAAGTCCGTGCTCCTAAGGCTCGGTAACCATCTCGCAAACCGAACTCGGTGTCCTCGAGTCCACACTGTAACACGTTACGGGTGGGGTAGGACAATGTGCACGAACATGTCCCGCCACATTACAGTTAAAACATCTCCCGGCTTTACCAGAGTCGAATGCATTTACTTGGAACTCTCAGTTCCACGCATCGAGCGATGGAGCTTCACAGTGGAAAGGCTACGACATTGAAAACTAGAAACGCCAACTCCTGTACCGTCCACACGGTCATCGGACTTCCTCTGCTTCTTCGACTCGGGCACACGCTCCGACGATAACGAAGCTAGTTCATGGGCTAATGCTCGATCTTGATAGTCCCTCAACGAAGTGCAATTGAATCCCGACATATATACGCGAATATCCGGCTTCATCCGTCTGTCAAAGTGAAGGATCCTCTCTTCCTCGGTTCTAACCCGGTCTCGCACATAACTGAGTTGTTTGCTATAATCAATGATAGCTTGCGACACCGATATATCTTGCGGTTCTTCCAAGTAGAATTCGCGAACCCTCTGCTCTCTAACCGGTTTTGGACAGAACTCAGCCTCCATAAATGCCTGGAACTCCACCCACGTGACATCACGATCACGAGGTTTAACAGCTTCCCACCAATTAGCAGCATCCTTGTCGAGAAGGTACTGAGCGATAGGTACCTTCCGCTCTTCAGGACATCCGACACCAAAATCTTTCCCAACCGGAAAATCCAATCATCCCACCCAACGCATCTGCAAAGACCGGCGAATCGAGGGGATTCATACGAACTACCTCGCGAAGCCATTGATTTACACCAACGCTCGACTACACAATGCTACGTTGAACCACCGGGTCAATCGAAATATCCGAGTCGCTACTTTTTGCAATATAGTAGCAACACCCAAACTAAAATCATTCCCAGCGGCATTCTCTCGATTCCGCATCTGATCCCCGTGGCCATCAGCGCCACGGTTACGACCACGACCTCTGCCCCTCGGCATACTAACAAACAACAACCTAAGGTAAAGAAAGATCATAACACATAGCAAGATATTTAAGTCTCTGTCTTTAATCCAACATCATTAAATTATATACATATTACCATTTAATTCCAGCTAGAGCACAATATACAAACTATTATACCAACAATCTTCATTTGTAATGCCGTTGTTATGCGATTTATAAATGCAATGAAATTGAAATCATCCATTATATCAAAATCACTTTCTGTACGGTTTCCGCGCCGGAACTCACCGAGTTGAAAACCCTTTTAGAAAACGTTCCAAAATGCCAGAAAGGCCGATGACGGTAATACTTTCCAAATACTCCCCAAAAGTCATTTTCCAAATACCAAATACCGTCACCAAATACAGTTTGAAATTACAAGGCGTAGACGCGAAAACTCAATAGTTTCAAAATATATGTTAAATCGCCCGACAAAAGAGTTGGGAAAAAGGGTCAACGAAATAATTCAAATTTACAAATACGAAAGGTCATTTTGAAACACACAGTATTTGGTAAAAGTACCCAAAAAGTCACTTTGAACTTTACACATGCAGCGGACAAGAACACAGTTCAAATTACACATATCCACACCCAACAATTGTTATTCATGAACAACACACATGGAGTACCGTCTCAAACGGTCAGCCTAACAATCGCAAAAGTTAGACTTACGGCCAGAATGTAGTTTCCGAGCTTCTGCTCAGACCGGTTAAGGCATGATTCAACAGAGACTTAGCGTGCGCTAGCCATGCCACGTTAGCGCGCGCTAGCTATACTAATTCAGCAACACATTCATGAACATATACCAAATAATGCCAAAAGCCGAAGGTTACATATAAACAACAACATACGAATCCAAGCGCCAACAATTTACATTCTCACTACATATCGTTTAATCGAAAAAAAAAAAATTGAAGGCGAAAGTCACGTCTCAAGTAAACTATTGGTAGACCTCGTTTAAGCATTTAAAATCAAATTTTTGAAAATTTTCAATGCAAGATGAAAATATAATATGTGTAGTTTGAATTCTCAAAATCTTTGGTCTCGAGGTCATCATACGAAAATCAAATCATTTTTCCTTCTCGAAGGATATTTTTAAATAGAATTTACGTGACTTCCCCAAAACATTTGAAATTGAAACATCACATTGATAAACTTTTATTGAGTAACCAATCCAAAACATCACTCCTGTAAAAACGATTTCACACAAGGATGTATACATATATACATGCATACCGGTACTACTCTTTATTCCAACACAATACGAGAATCAAACAAGTATGGAGTCAGTATTCACGAGGCACAATTAAACTCCACATAATAACAAAGAATCACATAAAGTCGTATAACACGAGACACAACAAAATAGGGAGACTTACATCCACAGATCGCACGAAGATGATGGTTGCACCTCGATACTAATCACGACCGACAACTCGGACGACGCGTCGCGACACCACTCAGTCAGACCAAATCTGACAAGACAAGACCCGACAACACACAACTCAACCCGACAGCCTAGGTTTCCTCAACCTAAGCTCCGATACCATATTCTGTAACACCCCCAAACCACTCGGGAATATTACAGCGCCGCAGACCCTCTCCGCGAGGATCTACCAGGCTAAATACAAAACAATGCATCACTTCACATGCCGACATGGCTACATAAAGGACCATTAGACCGATATGGTCTTATCTCACAACACACAGAACAATACATAGAAGATCCTTGCCCAGAACACATACCCACGCAGGGGCTATAATACAATATCACTTCCATAATTCGATAAAATAACACATCGGAGTAATAATCAACACGACTCTACCAACTACTCTATAATTGGTCTTCACGTGATTAGTATCTTCGTTTCCCATCATCCTTCGTATCGATCCTGTGATTCGCTCCCCACTACCGCAAGTACCGGACGCAATACAGACATCCACCCCGAATACTCGGGGGTTAGCAAACTCCACCGTTTTGCTAGTGCAAGTATAAAACCAAAAGTACAAGCCATACATATGGTGCTTCAAGAATATAAAATCTTGAATATATTTCCCGAGATAAATCACTTAATCAAAACAGTTTGATTTATAAAAGGTAGGAATAGAACCATGTATCTCACACAAAATATTTTACGGTCTCGGGAGTTTGAAAACATTTAGAAATAAGGAATTCTCAAGTCTTTCGAAAACACTTGGGGACACGGCCCAAAATCATCTTTCCAAAATACGATTCCGATAATAAAACGCGGTTCCACAACCCAATTCACAACACACGGGGTCCAAGACCCGAATCATAAGCCACAGGGTCCACGACCCGAATCACATACCACATGTTCCTAAGGATTATTCGCGTCTCGTGCTAACAAGCCACGAACCTCAGATGCTCCCGTAGAACATACCTGAGTGAATAACCCAACAGGAAGCCATACCAAAAATCACATGTCCTCGTGGCAACAACCACAGAACCATTCCAAATCACAACCATAAGTTATCCCTGCATCGGGCTAACAAGCCACGAACCTCGGAGTCCCCGCAATACATACCCGATGATAACCCCACAAGTTATCTCGGCATCGGGCTAGCAAGCCCCGAACCTCGGAGTCCCCGCAAGACATACCCGTATTGGATAACCCTACGGTCACGCCCGACCCTTACTAGCAAGTATGGATCCCGGAGATTCAACAATCCTACCCGGAGGCACATCACTATCAACGATCACATAACAATGAGCAGAATATCAAGCCAAGCAACACTTAAACATCACAACCTCCTTTCAAAGGAGTATCAACTAATATCACACCCAATACGTTCTTACCGAACAAATACACATAACAATACGTAATCCCCGACAAAGGATTACGGTCTATTAAACTCACTCAAAGTGGTCATAGCATCTTTTCAACATACAAAACCAACACACATATCCCGAGAACACATATATTCACGAAGTACACGAATTATCGTTGAAAGACAACATTTATCGAGAACATACCAATCCCTTTTTACGTTCATTAAACATTGGGTTTCGTATATAATCATTTATCAATAATTACGCCTACGAAACATGAAACGTATGGACAAGATACTTGCCTCGATATCACGAGCAACGAAACGACGAACGGGCACGATCGGGCAACCTTCGAACCTCCAAAAATGATCAAGACTTCGACAGCCCACGAATACTACGAAAATAGCATCACCACGAATCAATAACACTAATCGAAATCCGAAACGATCCTAAAAACGACAAGAATCTAAGTATTCGCAAAGAAATCAAGAATCGTTGATCCGGGCGATAAAAATCGATGAACGGTTAACAACATCTGAAGATTACGGTCAAGACAAACAAGAACAAATAACCGATCGGATGAGATCGGTCAAGAATCACAAATCCAAACAAAAACCCCAAATTTAAGAAAATAGGGTTCTAACAAGCGATTACCTCGATTTGGACCAAGAAGACGATTAGATGTTGTTAAACATCTACAAATCCGCTCAAAGATGAAGCTAGAAGAAAAAGATCGGTCCTACTCGCCTCTGGATCTCACTCCCGTCGGAAGGGATGAAGAAAAGTGGGAAATGACGACTTAATCGTCATTGTCCAAGATTTATCTTGGGCCGATTATTAGCGTGCGCTAATCATCCTTCATTAGCGTGCGCTAACGGGGTCAACGCTCCAGAGAAACCGCGTATAACATAGTTAGCGTGCGCTAGCCCAAAAGCCGTAGCATGCGCTAACGGGTCACAAAACCAGTCCAGTAGCCCCTGGACAGAACTGCACCTACCGAGTAGCATGCGCTAGAAAGAAGAGGGAGCGTGCGCTAAGCAGTCGATAGCGTGCGCTAGCTATCGGCCTTAGCGTGCGCTAACAAAGCTCCAGTCCCAGTCCAGTAGCTACTGGACTGCCTCTGAACTGCCAGTTAGCGTGCGCTACACATTCAGTAGCGTGCGCTAAACACCACGCAGTAGCGTGCGCTATGCTTTAAGCATTAGCGTGCGCTACACCACAAAATCTCAAAAACTCACAAAGTGATCCGAAATGCCTCCAAAAACATGTCCCAACAAGTCACAACCAAACATGGCACGAAATTCCTATGATGAGGACCATGACAAACCGATAAAACCCAAAAAACCCAACGAATCCGGAATAAAGATCTCGGGTATTACAAATAAAGGTCAATAACCGATAATACTGACGACACAGTAACTCTAGCAAGATCAATAAGGACCAACAACCGGGAATACCAAGATACAGTAAACTCCAACAAGAGCAATAAGGAATCGACAACCGAGAATACTTACGACACGGTAAACTCCAATAACATCAATCAAGGACTAATAACCAAGAATACCAACGGTGAGACAACTCCCAAACGGAATCAATAAGGATCAATAACGAACGAGATTACCAATGACAGGGTGAACTCCAAACGAGATTTATAAAGGATCGATAACAATGAGTTGACCATCGATATGGTAACACCGAACGAGATTAGTAAAGGTTCAACGGCGACAAATACACGAGAGAATAAAATCGTCAACCATATACAAATCATATATACGGGGATTCAAAGACAACCCGAATATCGAACAGACCCAATTATACATGGACTGTGAACGACCAATCAATAAGACTCAAGATGGACGCCACGATACGTTCTATCCGGACATGTGTCCGTGTACAAGCCAACCACGGGTATTGATCAATACACGTCTGGTCTCGTACCTAATCAGCCTCACAAAGTACGTCTCGTGTGCACGGTTCAATATGAGGTCGAAACCAACATATGCTACACGTGCCCATCCCGAAAATCCTACACATGAACAATCATAACGTATCTGACTCCAGATATGCCACGATACAACATGACAACAGATCTCAAAGAAACGCATATCCAACAAGGAACAGAAGATTTTCCAAGAGGGCAACAATAACTCGATCATGAAAGACCGACACGACCACAATGTCGTATTCCGTCAGACAGTAGTCCACAACATGCTCAACAATGCATATAATAATAGCATATAAACTCCCAAGGCAGCAGCCAAGGGTCACGGAAGCATCTACTCAGGAATACTCCGGATAATATCACATAAACTCCCAAGGCAACAGTCGAGGGTCACGGAAGCATCTACTCAGGAATACTCCGGACATAGGTGCCATTTAGGTCTTATCCCTTAACACATTTCCATTCGGGTACCATACAGGTTTTATCCCCAACACATCGGCCCCACAGATTACGGCTCAAGAAAGAGCACTTCACAAAACGTAACAAATAATGGTGCACATTCACCGCATGGAATATCAACACACACATGTAATAATGAAACATGATGATTATCATGATCTAACAATATTAATTTACCTCAAGCTGGAGACGCCAACCTTTCCACGACCAACCGCCCTGAACGAATACACGGTTTATCCGACAATCCAAAATGATGTACAGTCCATAACTAATACCAAACCACCATCCCGAGTTAAACATCGACACGATAACTAATCCTTGATATCCAACTTCTCATGCAATAGACCAAATTATAATTCACGTTCCCATTTCCACTAGTCATCCTTAAAATCATATACATTATGATTTATCTTACATACCACCATTCCGACAATTCATATATTCCATAATACCATTGCGATATGAATCATAAATGAAATGAAAACGAAGTCATTTATTAACATTATGAACTAAGCAAGCATAACTTGCCTTGATACCAATTCGACGAAGCCACTATCAATCCCGCCGTCTTCGTCTACAAGCTCCGCAGCCCCAGCTCGTCCGCAGCACAACAGTTTTACTTTAACGATCACTAAACGCAACCTAATGCAATAATTAGTTAACGATACGTTCAATAACAATCAACCGAAATGACCAACTAATCAAACTCGATGGTTCAATGACATCTCGATCATACGAAACCAAACCGTATCAACTCTTAACAATACGAACACAAGCCGAAATTCAGTGTTCAATGGTCCTAACGACGTCTTCAACATATATACTTCTCATAACATCACGAATCGCAACAAACTACCGAGAACATCGAGAATATTACGATTCCATAATCATAACAACATAATCGAATCATTTGATCACCAATTCATTATCTTCCCTTAACAAAATTCTCATAAATACCAAGAATCATCACAACAATATCAATTCAACCATCATTCATACGAAAACGTATAGAATTTTCCAAGTTCTACTCATTGAGGCATTTCATCGAACACTTTGAAGGCATAATCCAATTTAATCATTTTAACGAAGAAATACTCGAATTTGTTCCACAAAACTTCAAGAGTATTGAATGATTACGAGTATACAATCAAGTTCTATCAATAATCTGAATCAAAACGAAGCAAATCGGCCAAAACACCAAGAAACCTCGAGAACATCCAAAAACCAAAAGTTCATGTGTTCTTACCTTCGATCCGGGTGGAGGATGATGTTAATCCATGATTCCAACTTCCAAAACATGTTGTTATAAGTTGATTCTACTCAAAACCATCATATTTGCTGAAGAAATCCCGGAAGGAACGAAGAAAAACGAAGAAATGAGCAGATGACTCGGTCCAGGCCTTATATAGGCCGAGACCTGCCGGCCAGTTACGTACGTAACCGGCCGTGGCTTACGTACGTAACCGGCAGTGGCCTACCTTACTGTCCAATTTGTTCGGCACCCTTACGTACGTAACCGCCAGCTGGCTTACGTACGTAACTGGCCCTTACGGCCGTAACCGGCCACGGCCTTACATACGTAATCGGCCAGTCCTAGCCCCCAGCGAGTCACTGCCGACCGTGATCGGCCATCCCTGCGAGTCACTGCCGACCATGCTCGGCCACTACAGGTCCACTCGGCCACGACTCGGCCAGCCGCCCCGTAACGTACGTAACACTTATTCCGTTGCGTACGTAATACGTACGTTGACTTGCTACAGTACAATGGTCGTGTTACGTACGTAACACGTCCTGTATAATGTACGTAACACGTACGTTGACTCACCAGTCAACATCCTCCACCGAAAGCTGCCGACACCGGGCCCAACTATCCGATTCCTCTTGTTACGTACGTAATACCTTACTCTTAACGTACGTAACACGTACCACTTAGCGTACGTTATCTCAAAGTCTTAACGTACGTTAACAAATCCATACTTAGCCATTTTCGCCCCTGTCTGTCGTCTCAATAAACCGAACACATACACGCGACATACCGAATACATATACTCGTTCCGATAACATTTCCATACGATACATCTGATGCACGATATCCTCAATTACAACTGTCAACCAAGTACGGCAATCATACAAATACTCATACGGTATATCCGACATCGAAAAACACACCAAGCATGTAATATCCTAGAATCAAAATAACCTCGATGACATACTGGCACAACTGTCATTGTTTCCAAAATTATTCGCTCATATCGTGTCGGTCCCACTCTGTACAGTACATCCCAGATAAAATAATGCGAAAAAATCATAGTGAAATTCTAGGATATTACATATCTACCCACTTAAATAAGTTTCGTCCTCGAAACTCAAAATCCGGTCACAATCAGTATCTCAATCCCGAAATATCTCAAAATTACGACACCATACTCAAATAATCATCATCAAAACTGAAATAACTGAAAGAACACACTTACAGGTCCGTGAAGTCGATGATCTTCCGTGATACCAGCATACGACTCCCATACAAACTCTCAACACACCGGCATCGCAAATACAATAATTTGAAAATATTTCAAAGATTTTGAAACCTCCAAAATCGGGATGACTCAAAAGTTAGGGAAATCATTTTCAAAGGTCACGCTACTACCGCACCAGTAGAGCCACATAACACACACGCCCGGGTTTTACGAAACCCAAGCTCCGATACCATTTTCTGTAACACCCCCAAAACCGACCGGGAATATTACAGCGCCGTGGGCCCCATATTGGAACCCACAAGGCTAAAATCATTTTCGCAAACGTTTAAAAATTCCAAAAGGCCCTTTGAAAGTACACACTCACGCAGCGGATAAAAACACAATTAATTACATTTGCAGCGGAATTAGAAAACCAGAAAAGAATACATAATCCCAACAACTACGCCATAGCCAGTATCACTGGAAAGCTCATCCCTTCACGACCGCTACTAGCTTGAACTCCGAGTACCTAAAAGATAAAGCCCACGATGGGGTCAGCCATAATACTCAACAATGATAACGATCACATCACAAAAACAATACATATCAATGTAATTACAAGGTAAGAATAATTCCAATATGATCTCACCGAAGTAAACCTTACCAACCTGTCACAACCATAACAATCAAATCTTACCATATCCCACGCCTCGTGTCCTTACGTAATGAACGAATTCAAATGTAATCACCTGTACTGTATCCGAAACACTACCAAGATTTCCAAACAGAAACATATCTCGAGTATAGAATAATCTGGTCAAGTTCGATTATTCGGCTGGGTCGCACAATCGGAACGCAATACTGATAGGAACTGATATCACATGATACATCTGCAAATCAACTGTCCCGAAACAATGGCAAGTCCCGGGTATCAATATAAAGCACGAATGCTCACACAATCAATAATGATAACAATCAATGCATCACACTAGAAATATCAATGACATGATAGTTCCATACAAGATCGACAAAGGGATCAACCACGAACGAGAGTACCATGATGTGGTAACTCAACAAGATCAATGAAGAATCAATAACCGGGAATACCGGCAATACGGCAAATCCCAACAAGGTCAATAAAAGGTCGACAACCGAGAATACCGACGACACAGTAAGGATCAACGAAGAATCAATAATCGAGAATACCGATGACACGGTAAGGATCAATGAAGAGTCAATAACCGAGAATACCGACAACACGGTAAACTCTAACAAGGTCAATAAGAGTCGACAACCAAAATTACCAACGGTACGATAAACTCAAATGAGAACAATAAAGGTCAATAACCGAGAATACTAACGACACAGTAACTCTAGCAAGATCAATAAGGACCAACAACCGGGAATACCAAGATACGGTAAACTCCAACAAGAGCAATAAGGAATCGACAACCGAGAATACTTACGACACAGTAAACTCCAATAACATCAATCAAGGACTAATAACCAAGAATACCAACGGTGAGACAACTCCCAAACGGAATCAATAAGGATCAATAACGAACGAGATTAGCAATGACAGGGTGAACTCCAAACGAGATTTATAAAGGATCGATAACAATGAGTTGACCATCGATATGGTAACTCCGAACGAGATTAGTAAAGGTTCAACGGCGACAGATACACGAGAGAATAAAATCGTCAACCATATACAAATCATATATACGGGGTTTCAAAGACAACCCGAATATCGAACAGACCCAATTATACATGGACTGTGAATGACCAATCAATAAGACTAAAGATGGACGTCACGATACGCTCGATCCGGACATGTGTCCGTGTACAAGCCAACCACGGGTATTGATCAATACACGTCTGGTCTCGTACCTAATCAGCCTCACGAAGTACGTCTCGTGTGCACGGTTCAATATGAGGTCGAAACCAACATATGCTACACGTGACCGTCCCGAAAATCCTACACATGAACGATCATAACGTATCTGACTCCAGATATGCCACGATACAACATGACAACAGATCTCGAAGAAATGCATATCCAACAAGGATCAGAAGATTTTCCAATAGGGCAACAATAACTCGATCATGAAAGACCGACACGACCACAATGTCGTATTCCGTCAGACAGTAGTCCACAGCATGCTCAACAATACATATAATAATAGCATATAAACTCCCAAGGCAGCAGCCAAGGGTCACGGAAGCATCTACTCAGGAATACTCCAGACAATATCACATAAACTCCCAGGGCAACAGCCGAGGGTCACGGAAGCATCTACTCAGGAATACTCCGGTCATAGGTGCCATTTAGGTCTTATCCCTTAACACATTTCCATTCGGGTACCATACAGGTTTTATCCCCAACACATGAGCCCCACAGATTACGGCTCAAGAAAGAGCACTTCACAAAACGTAACAAACAATGGTGCACATTAACCGCATGGAATATCAACACACACATGTAATAATGCAACATGATAATCTAACAATATTAATTTACCTCAAGCTGGAGACGCCAACTGTAATACCCGGTTGTAATTCATTCATTTTCATTCAGTAATTATCAGTCTGTAATTGTCACTCAGTAATTCTCACTCATTAATAATCACTCATCATTCATGAATCACTCATTTGCGTTCAATGTTGGCATGTTGTAATCGTATATCAGTTACCGATCGTCATTTTATCTCCGTTTTTAGATCGAGACGAGAGTATTATCATTTTCATTGTGATTGATAGCCATGTACTGGGAGTATCATCTTTGGCTCGTGTTAGACTTGCTCACTTCCACATTCGTATAGTATGTCGGATCATTCATCAGTCGTAACGAGGAATCGGAGTTCGGATTAATCCACCTTGGCCAGCATTGAGTTACGGCCGTAAGGTTCTGGGATACGGCCGTAAGTTCAGCGGGTACGGCCGTAAGGCTGGCCGGTTACGGCCGTAAGTGGTCCAGCAGGCTGCCCAGGCATTTTGGCCGAAGGTGAGTTACGGCCGTAAGGTGGGTTGGATACGGCCGTAATTGGCGTTCATAAATTTCGGGTGTTGTCGACCAAGGTTGACTTACGGCCGTAAGGGTTGCGGCATACGGCCGTGAGTCGAGGCAGGTACGGCCGTAAGGCATGACCGGATACGGCCGTACGCTGCAGGCAGGATGTCTGGCCATTTTTGATGAAGTCGGGTTACGCCCGTAAGGTTGGCCGGATACGGCCGTATCATCCGAGTTACGGCCGTAAGGTGTGCGGTACGGCCGTAAGGATGTCGACGGGTGTTTTTGACGAAGGCGGGTTACGCCCGTAACTCAGGAGCGGTTACGCCCGTATGAGTTGGCCGGTTACGGCCGTAAGGCCGTTGACTTGGAATGTTACGGCCGTAGGAGGGCCGAGTTACGGCCGTAACTTCCGGCACTATTTAAGGACTTGGCCGGGTCATTTTTACTCACTTCTTCATTTTTCCATCTTCATCCGAGAGAGAGGGTTGAGGGAGAGATTTTGCAATCATCAATCACTTGAGTGTGTAATTTTCATCATCTTCATTCATTTGGGAAGCTTGGTTACTCGTTTAAACTCGTGTTCTTCGGATCGAAGTGATTGGATCTTCAAGAGGTAATTTCTTCAACACCTTGGATTTCGATTCTATGTTGAGATATGATGTTTTGGACATTATAATCATGTTATATGAAGGGATATGTATATGATTATTAGTTTGTATAAGGATTCATTGGATTATTGAAGGATTATTCAAGAACACTTTGATTATCGAGTTGAAATTGGGGGTTTTCAATTAATTGTCGTTATAATCACGTTTTCGGATATTCATTTTGGATTATTGATCATTCGGAAGATGTTTGTTGGTTTGAAACACTTCTTGGGGGAATTGATAGTGGCTTATTGAGATTTGATTGTAAACAACCGGAGTTTGGCCACAACGTATTCGATAAAATGCCCCAATGAACTTAGTTTAATCATATCGACGTTTTGAGTTCGTTATATTCGTGTTTGATTTGTATATTGAACGAGTTGTTGGATATTGTATAATTCAAGGTTGTTCGAGCGACCGATATCTCAATTAGGACGTTGTTCGTGGAAGGATAATTGTCACCGGTATTGAGTAAGTTGATTCTTACTCAGTTATAAGGATATTCATTTCTTTTTGTTGTTGTTCATTCATAATCGTAATTCATTCATCATTGTGTTAACCGTATTAAAACTTGTCATTGTCAATTAATCACTTCAGTCACAAGGAACGACGGTTCCAATCATTTTGTTGAGCTATCATTCATTTCACTATCATTTTATCTCGGTGAGTCATTATTCGTTTCCGATGTCACTTTTGTTATATCGTGGCATTCCGGGTCATACTGGCGTGCCGGTTGGTATGTGTAGGATTTTCATGTCGGGCACATTTATGTCGTGTATTGGTTGTTGGCCTCACATTGGACTGTGCACACAAGTCGATTGCTTCGTGAGACTGATTAGGTATAAGACCACGCGGGTATTCGATCGATACTCGTTGGTGGCTTGTGCACGGACACATTTCCATCCCGGGCGTAGTGTGGCGCCACCCTTTGAGCCGTACTGTTAGTTGATTCATACAGCATGTTTGATTGCGTATGTTTTCAACAAGATTGGCTTATAATCTAACCGCTTCATTTTAATCGAACTTGTGGTTTATACTACATATTTATATGATTGTGTTTATTCAACTCTGGAGGATTGTTGTTCTGTATAACTGACCCCGTTTGGGGATATTTGTTTCTCAGGTCATGGCAAGGCAAAGGCACAGGGAGAGCACGTTGACGGCGAGGAGTCCCAATGATACTAGAAGGGGGCCCCAATCTGTTCAGTCATTTATTCAGTCATTTATGTTTCCTTTATTCATTCCGCTGCAGACATTCCGTTTGAATACTCATTTCATTCAGTGTTGTGTATTTTATCGTCACATAAAATACACATGTATTCTATTTTATCCTGGGTGTGTCGTATGAAACTCCTAACCGGAGTAATTGATGTTGTAATGTGGTTCGGTACTACATTTACCCTGTGTAATTCATCCGTTTTAATTTGCCTGGTGGGTCCCAGTCGGGGGTTCACGGCACTGTAATATCCGCCTAGTTTGGGGTGTTACAGAGTTGGTATCGGAGCGTGGTTTTGAATACTACCTTCCGAGTCATGTCTCATTTGAAATCATCGTCATCGGGCTAGTATCATTGGACTTTCGCGTCACGTGTGACTGTGCAGATGCCGAGCCAATCAGACCGAAAGAACTGTAAGACTTCTAACGCCATGGTATAATTTCTGGCAATTATCATTCATTCATAATTTATCAGTTAACAGTCCTCAAATATCATTTTCATTTTGACCAGGACGGTCATTTTAACTCATTAATCACTCAATTCATTTCATTACTCAGTTGTTGATCTGGAAGATCATATAATTAATCTTGTTAACTTGTTCAAGATAATCATTTCAATAATTTCATCAGAAATCATGTCACCTCGGTTAATCGTTCATGTAATCACTGTGTTAGAACGTATGCTCATTTTCATCACCTCATGTCATAGTCATAATGTGATATTCATGCGAGAGATATAATCATCATGTAACTTTCCACTTCAGTATGGAAAGAGCTGGCAGAGGACGAGGAGGACGAGGCCGTGGTGCGGGCCGAATCCCGAGAGCTCGTGTGAATACACGTGCGAATGCGAGAAACAATGCCAATTCATCGAGCAGCGACGCTGCCACTCATTCACCTGGGCGTGATCATTCACTATCGGGGAGTCGTACCCGGGACACGGCTCAGTCAGAAGGTGTTCGGGTGGACCCACTTGCTTTTATGCAGGGCATGATGGCCCAAATGACGCAGATGGCACAACTTATGGAGACGATGCACAATTCAGTCAATCAAAATCAACAGGCTCCTCCGCCGCCGCCTCAGAGGCAAGAGAGAGGTGTAAGCAATATCATTAGCGATATCTCTACTTGTGACCACCTACCTTTGAAGGCTCATCTGAGCCGGCGGATATTGTTCATTGGCTCGAACACTTCGAGAAGTTATTTGCTATGGTGGATTGCCCAGAAGGGCATAAAGTTTCAGTTGCGGCTTACTATCTTGGTAAGAGCGCTCATTCATGGTGGTTATCGTTGAAGCCCACAGACGGATCATGTACTTGGGATCAGTTCAAAACTCTCATGATGGAGAGGTACTATCCGGCCCCACTCAGAGAGGCCAAGCTGTCAGAGTTACTCACTCCCGACCCCTCATCAGACGCGGATGTTCTCGCCATTGCCGAGAAATTTCAGGAACTTCTTCCGTTCGCCTCATCTATCATTCACTCTGAGGCGGACAAGATCAAGTATTTCAGCAAGAGGCTGAAACCTCGTATGCGGCTACAACTGCTTAATCATAATTGCACCACGTTGGCCGAATTCATTGAGAAAGCTCTTACTTACGAGCTTACTGCTAAGGAGATTGCTAAGCAACAACCTTCATCTGCTGGCAAGAAGTCTAAGAACCGTAATCAGTCTGACGGGAGTCAGGCCACTTTCAAGAAACCACGTGCGGGCTCTACTTTTTCTGAGCGACCTCCCCTGGCGTCTAAACCCGCGGAATCTCAGTCACGAGCGGCTAGTTCGGCCATCACCTGTTTCAACTGTGAGGAACAGGGCCATTTCAGCACCAAATGTCCGAAGCAGTCTGTCACGTGCCACAACTGTGGGATTGCTGGGCATAGGGCCCGTTTTTGCCGAAGGGACTCGAAACCCACTCCGGCGTCATCTCAGGCCCCAGGACATTCAAAGATGCAGAATCAGGCCACTCAGTCAGCGTCGTTTAAGATGACAGGAGCTAGCAAGGGTGGAGCCAAGAGCTATCAGACGGGAGCGTCTGGTTCGGGGGCCGGCAAGCCCTGAATTTACGAGATGAAGAAGACCGATGATCCAGAGGCCCGAATGATCTCAGGTACACTCGATATTCTATCCCAGCCTGTGTGTACCCTTTTTGATACTAGTGCATCGCATTCATTCATTTCTGAGTCATGTTTGAGTAGACTACGTCTGGGTAGTGCTACTAGCTGTGAGCCTTATGTCATTGGCCTACCTGATGGTAGACGAATTATCGGTAATCGTGAGATTCAGAATTGTCCGATTCAGTTTCATGGTCGTGTATGGCCAGCGTACCTAATCGTAGTAGATTTGCCGAGGGACGACGTCATCTTGGGTATTGATTGGATGGATCGTCATGATGCCACCATTAGTGTCCGTAAGCGTATGATCACTATCATTGCAGATGATGGGGTTGAATGTGTGTTTCAGGGAGGTAATCCCGACTGTTCTGGTAAGGTCATTAATTTGATGAAAGCAGTACGATTACTCAGTCAGGGATGTGTTGGTTATTGGTGCTATATGACCAAAACCGAGAAATCATCAGTATTGTTGTCGGATATTCCGGTAGTAAGGGAATATGCCGACGTTTTTCCAGACGAGTTACCTGGCTTGCCTCCACAGAGAGATGTGGAATTCACGATTGAGTTGGAGCCCGGTACGTCCCCGATATCGAAGGCACCGTACCGGATGGCCCCGACCGAAATGCAGGAATTAAAGAACCAACTTGAGAAGTTGTTCGAGAAAGGTTATATCCGACCGAGTGCGTCCCCGTGGGGAGCACCAGTGCTGTTTGTCAAGAAGAAGGATGGTTCGTTCCGGTTGTGTATTGATTACCGGGAATTGAACCGGATGACGATCAAGAATAAGTATCCTTTACCCCGCATTGATGATCTCTTAGATCAACTTTAGGGAGCTTCAGTATTTTCCAAGATCGACTTAAGATCTGGATATCACCAGTTGCGGATTCGAGAGTCGGATATCGCCAGGACGGCGTTTCGAACACGCTATGGTCATTATGAGTTCGTAGTTATGCCGTTCGGGCTAACTAATGCACCTGCGGTATTCATGGAGTTAATAAATCGGGTTTTCATCGACTTTTTGGATCAGTTTGTTGTTGTCTTCATAGATGACATTTTTATTTATTCTCGTAACCGAGAGGAGCACGAGGTTCATCTTCATCAGGTTCTCGACGTGTTGAGACGAGAGCAACTTTATGGAAAGTTTTCCAAATGCGAGTTCTGGATGTCCGAAGTGACTTTTCTCGGACATGTAATTTCATCAGACAGAGTTCGTGTCGACCCTCAGAAGACGGAGGCTATCCGAGATTGGTTACCTCCGAAGAATGTTAAGGAAATCCGAAGTTTTCTCGGATTAGCGGGTTATTATCGGCGGTTTGTGGAAGGATTTTCTAAAATCGCTCAACCCTTTACGAACCTTTTGCGAAAGGATAAGAAATACATGTGGTCCAACGCGTGTCAACGGAGTTTTGAGGAACTCAAGAGCCGGTTAATGTCAGCACCTGTACTTTCCTTGCCGCAGGGGACGAAGGGATTTGTGGTTTATAGTGATGCGTCCGAACAGGGTCTCGGATGTGTGCTCATGCAGAATGGAAAGGTTATCGCCTATGCTTCACGGCAATTGAGACCTTACGAGGTTAATTATCCGACTCACGATCTGGAGCTAGCAGCCGTGGTGTTCGCTTTAAAAATTTGGCGTCATTATCTTTATGGCGTTACCTGTCAGATATTCACCGATCATAAGAGTTTGAAGTATATATTCACTCAGAAGGAGTTAAATATGCGACAGAGGCGGTGGTTAGAACTAATCAAAGATTATGATATCGAGATCCTTCACCACCCGGGCAAGGCGAACGTTTTCGCCGACGCCTTGAGTCGTAAGTCCGTGGAGGAGCAGATGCTTGCTCGTTTAACAGTTCAGAAGGAGCTTCAGCAGGAATTCCTTAGACCCGAGATCGAGGTCTGGCTCCAGTGAGTTCATGGACAACTTTGTATGTTGGAGATTTCATCGTCACTTGAGGAGGTAATCAGAGAGCATCAGAGTTCGGACCCTTCATTGTTGCGCATCCGTGAGGATGTGGCTCAGGGGAAAGCCCCTGGATTCGTGGTCCACAAGGATGGACTTTTGAGATTTAAGAATCGGTTGTGCGTACCGGCTAATGACGAGTTGAAAAACTCGATTTTGAGAGAAGCTCATGCTACCCCTTATTCTGTTCATTCGGGGTCCAGCAAGATGTACAAGGACTTGAAACAAAATTACTGGTGGAGCAATATGAAGCGAGAAGTCGCAGAATTTGTTTCGAGATGCTTAACCTGTCAACAAGTTAAGATTGAACATCAGCGACCGGCGGGTATGCTGAAACCTCTCCCTATTCCGGAGTGGAAGTGGGAAGACATTTCTATGGACTTCATCACGAGTTTGCCGACGAGTCGTCGTGGCATGAATACGATCTGGGTGATTGTGGACCGTTTAACTAAATCAGCTCATTTCCTTGAGATCAAGGATACGTGGGGTCCCGAGAGACTGGCTCAGTTGTTCATCAAGGAGATAGTGAGACTGCACGGTACTCCTAAGATTATCGTTTCCGATCGTGACGGACGATTTGTGTCTCATTTTTGGAAATCAGTTCATCGTGCTATGGGAACTCAGCTCAATCTCGATCCGCCTTTCATCCTCGGTCAGACGGACAATCGAGAGGACTATTCGGACATTAGAGGACATGTTGAGGGCATGCGTCCTCGATTGGAAGACGATTGGGAAGCCCAACTACCATTGATCGAGTTCACGTATAATAATAGTTGGCATGCTTCCATTAAGATGGCACCTTACGAGGCCTTGTACGGCCGTCGTTGTTGCTCTCCTTTGTGTTGGGATGACTTGTCGAATCAATCGGCACCGAGCCCGATATGCTTATAGCCGCCGGAGAAGGTAGCTTTGATCAAGAGTCGTATGTTGATGGCTCAGTCGGCGAAATCGTATGCGGATAATCGCTGCCGACCACTAGAGTTCGAGACGGGTGACCATGTTTTGGTCAAGGTATCCCCGAGTCGAGGTATTTTCCGTTTCGGAAAATGGGGGAAGTTGAGTCCGAGATTCATTGGACCGTTTGAAATTTTGGATCGAGTAGGCGAGTTAGCTTATCGATTGGCTTTACCTCCGGCTTTGAGCAGGATTCATAATGTGTTTCACGTCTCTCGGTTGCGGAAGTATGTTGCCGACCCGAGTCACATACTTCAGTTCGACGAAATCGAGATCGCAGATGATCATTCGTACGAGGAGCGTCCTGTACGAGTGTTAGAGCGGTGAATCAAACAGTTGAGGAACAAGACGATCCCTTTGGTCAAGATTCAGTGGTCTAGACATGGAGTCGAAGAGGCCACTAGGGAAACCGAGGAGAATATGCAGGAGAGTTATCCCGAGTTGTTTGACCCTTAGTTTCGGGGACGAAACTCTTTTTAAGGGGGGGAGTATGTAATACCCGGTTGTAATTCATTCATTTTCATTCAGTAATTATCAGTCTGTAATTGTCACTCAGTAATTCTCACTCATTAATAATCACTCATCATTCATGAATCACTCATTTGCGTTCAATGTTGGCATGTTGTAATCGTATATCAGTTACCGATCGTCATTTTATCTCCGTTTTTAGATCGATATGGGAGTATTATCATTTTCATTGTGATTGATAGCCTTGTACTGGGAGTATCATCTTTGGCTCGTGTTAGACTTGCTCACTTCCACATTCGTATAGTATGTCGGATCATTCATCAGTCGTAACGAGGAATCGGAATTCGGATTAATCCACCTTGGCCAGCATTGAGTTACGGCCGTAAGGTTCTGGGATACGGCCGTAAGTTCAGCGGGTACGGCCGTAAGGCTGGCCGGTTACGGCCGCAAGTGGTCCAAAGAGTGCCGCCTGCATTTTGGCCGAAGGTGAGTTACGGCCGTAAGGTGGGTTGGATACGGCCGTAAGTGGCGTTCGTAAATTTCGGGTGTTGTCGACCAAGGGTGACTTACGGCCGTAAGGGTTGCGGCATACGGCCGTAAGTCGAGGCAGGTACGGCCGTAAGGCTTGGCCGGATACGGCCGTACGCTGCAGGCAGGATGTCTAGCCATTTTTCACGAAGGCGGGTTACGCCCGTAAGGTTGGCCGGATACGGCCGTATTATCCGAGTTACGGCCGTAAGGTGTGCGGTACGGCCGTAAGGATGTCGACGGGTGTTTTTGACGAAGGCGGGTTACGCCCGTAACTCAGGAGAGGTTACGGCTGTAAGTCTGTCGGCAGGCTTTCGGACGAAGCCGAGTTACGGCCGTACGAGTTGGCCGGTTACGGCCGTAAGGCCGTTGACTTGGAATGTTACGGCCGTAAGAGGGCCGAGTTACGGCCGTAACTTCCGGCACTATTTAAGGACTTGGCCGGGTCTTTTTTACTCACTTCTTCATTTTTCCATCTTCATCCGAGAGAGAGGGTTGAGGGAGAGATTTTGCAATCATCAATCACTTGAGTGTGTAATTTTCATCATCTTCATTCATTTGGGAAGCTTGGTTACTCGTTTAAACTCGTGTTCTTCGGATCGAAGTGATTGGATCTTCAAGAGGTAATTTCTTCAACACCTTGGATTTCGATTCTATGTTGAGATATGATGTTTTGGACATTATAATCATGTTATATGAAGGGATATATATATGATTATGAGTTTGTATAAGGATTCATTAGATTATTGAAGGATTATTCAAGAACACTTTGATTATCGAGTTGAAATTGGGGGTTTTCGATTAATTGTCGTTATAATCACGTTTTCGGATATTCATTTTGGATTATTGATCATTCGGAAGATGTTTGTTGGTTTGAAACACTTCTTGGGGGAATTGATAGTGGCTTATTGAGATTTGATTGTGAACAACCGGAGTTTGGCCACAACGTATTCGATAAAATGCCCCAATGAACTTAGTTTAATCGTATCGACGTTTTGAGTTCATTATATTCGTGTTTGATTTGTATATTGAACGAGTTGTTGGATATTGTATAATTCAAGGTTGTTCGAGCGACCGATATCTCAATTAGGACGTTGTTCGTGGAAGGATAATTGTCATCGGTATTGAGTAAGTTGATTCTTACTCAGTTATAAGGATATTCATTTCCTTTTGTTGTTGTTCATTCATAATCGTAATTCATTCATCATTGTGTTAACCGTATTAAAACTTGTCATTGTCAATTAATCACTTCAGTCACAAGGAACGACGGTTCCAATCATTTTGTTGAGCTATCATTCATTTCACTATCATTTTATCTCGGTGAGTCATTATTCGTTTCCGATGTCACTTTTGTTATATCGTGGCATTCCGGGTCATACTGGCGTGCCGGTTGGTATGTGTAGGATTTTCATGTCGGGCACATTTATGTCGTGTGTTGGTTGTTGGCCTCACATTGGACGGTGCACACGAGTCGATTGCTTCGTGAGACTGATTAGGTACAAGACCACGTGGGTATTCGATCGATACTCGTTGGTGGCTTGTGCACGGACACATTTCCATACCGGGCGTAGTGTGGCGTCACCCTTTGAGCCGTACTGTTAGTTGATTCATACAGCATGTTTGATTGCGTATGTTTTCAACAAGATTGGGTTATAATCTAACCGCTTCATTTTAATCGAACTTGTGGTTTATACTACATATTTATATGATTGTGTTTATTCAACTCTAGAGGATTGTTGTTCTGTATAACTGACCCCGTTTGGGGATATTTGTTTCTCAGGTCATGGCAAGTCAAAGGCACAGGGAGAGCACGTTGACGGCGAGGAGTCCCAATGATACTAGAAGGGGGCCCCCATTTATTCAGTCATTTATGTTTCCTTTATTCATTCCGCTGCAGACATTCCGTTTGAATACTCATTTCATTCAGTGTTGTGTATTTTATCGTCACATAAAATACACATGTATTCTATTTTATCCTGGGTATGTCGTATGAAACTCCTAACCAGAGTAATTGATGTTGTAATGTGGTTCGGTACTACATTTACCCTGTGTAATTCATCCGTTTTCATTTGCCTGGTGGGTCCCAGTCGGGGGTCCACGGCACTGTAATATCCGCCTAGTTTGGGGTGTTACACCAACCTTTCCACGACCAACCGCCCTGAACGAATACACGGTTTATCCGACAATCCAAAATGATGTACAGTCCATAACTAATACCAAACCACCATCCCGAGTTAAACATCGACACGATAACTAATCCTTGATATCCAACTTCTCATGCAATAGACCAAATTATAATTCACGTTCCCATTTCCACTAGTCATCCTTAAAATCATATACATTATGATTTATCTTACATACCACCATTCCGACAATTCATATATTCCATAATACCATTGCTATATGAATCATAAATGAAATGAAAACGAAGTCATTTATTAACATTATGAACTGAGCAAGCATAACTTGCCTTGATACCAATTCGACGAAGCCACTATCAATCCCGCCGTCTTCGTCTACAAGCTCCGCAGCCCCAGCTCGTCCGCAGCACAACGGTTAACTTCAACGATCACTAAACGCAACCTAATGCAATAATTAGTTAACGATACGTTCAATAACAATCAACCGAAATGACCAACTAATCAAACTCGATGGTTCAACGACATCTCGATCATACGAAACCAAACCGTATCAACTCTTAACAATACGAACACAAGCCGAAATTCGGTGTTCAATGGTCCTAACGACGTCTTCAACATATATACTTCTCATAACATCACGAATCGCAACAAACTACCGAGAACATCGAGAATATTACGATTCCATAATCATAACAACATAATCGAATCATTTGATCACCAATTCATTATCTTCCCTTAACAAAATTCTCGTAAATACCAAGAATCATCACAACAATATCAATTCAACCATCATTCATACGAAAACGTATAGAATTTTCCAAGTTCTACTCATTGAGGCATTTCATCGAACACTTTGAAGGCATAATCCAATTTAATCATTTTAACGAAGAAATACTCGAATTTGTTCCACAAAACTTCAAGAGTATTGAATGATTACGAGTATACAATCAAGTTCTATCAATAATCTGAATCAAAACGAAGCAAATCGGCCAAAACACCAAGAAACCTCAAGAACATCCAAAAACCAAAAGTTCATGTGTTCTTACCTTCGATCCGGGTGGAGGATGATGTTAATCCATGATTCCAACTTCCAAAACATGTTGTTATAAGTTGATTCTACTCAAAACCATCATATTTGCTGAAGAAATCGCGGAAGGAATGAAGAAAAATGAAGAAATGAGCAGATGACTCGGTCCAGGCCTTATATAGGCCGAGACCTGCCGGCCAGTTACGTACGTAACCGGCCGTGGCTTACGTACGTAACCGGCCGTGGCCTACCTTACTGTCCAGTTTGTTCGGCACCCTTACGTACGTAACCGGCAGCTGGCTTACGTACGTAACTGGCCCTTACGGCCGTAACCGGCCACTGCCTTACGTACGTAATCGGCCAGTCCTAGCCCCCAGCGAGTCACTGCCGACCATGATCGGCCATCCCTACGAGTCACTGCCGACCATGCTCGGCCACTACGGGTCCACTCGGCCACGACTCGGCCAGCCGCCCCGTAACGTACGTAACACTTATTCCGTTGCGTACGTAATACGTACGTTGACTTGCTACAGTACAATGGTCGTGTTACGTACGTAACACGTCCTATATAACGTACGTAACACGTACGTTGACTCACCTGTCAACATCATCCGCCGAAAGCTGCCGACACCGGGCCCAACTGTCCGATTCCTCTTGTTACGTATGTAATACCTTACTCTTAATGTACGTAACACGTACCACTTAGCGTACGTTATCTCAAAGTCTTAACGTACGTTAACAAATCCATACTTAGCCATTTTCGCCCCTGTCTGTCGTCTCAATAAACCAATCACATACACGCGACATACCGAATACATATACTCGTTCCGATAACATTTCCATACGATACATCTGATGCACGATATCCTCAATTACAACTGTCGACCAAGTACGGCAATCATACAAATACTCATACGGTATATCCGACATCGAAAAACACACCAAGCATGTAATATCCTAGAATCAAAATAACCTCGATGACATACTGGCACAACTGTCATGGTTTCCAAAATTATCCGCTCATATCGTGTCGGTCCCACTCTGTACAGTACATCCCAGATAAAATAATGTGAAAAAATCATAGTGAAATTCTAGGATATTACAGTATCATCTTAACAAGGGCTTTGGGGTATGTTATTAGGGTAGTGTGTATCAGTACCCTATTGTTTTGTTTATCTTTGATGATATACGTGTTATTCCTGAATAATGACGTGATATGATTATTCAAGTGAGGTTTGTTATCTACATAAAATCACAACTAAGGTTACTCAACTGATATATTTAAGAAAATATTTTAGACAGTCTATTCACCCCCCTCTAGACTGTCCTCTGAGTATGTATGACCTATAGTAACCTAAGTGTGTATCGGTACCCTATTGTTTTATTTATCTTTGATATACATGTTATTCCTAAATAATGACATGATATGATTATTCAGGTGAGGTTTGTGAGCTGCATAAAATCACGGTTGAGGTTACTCAACTGATATATTCATGAAAAGATTTTAGATAGTCTAGTCACCCCCTATAGACTGTCCTCTGAGTATTTGTGACCTACAGTAACCTAAGTGTGTGTCAGTACCCCATTGTTTTGTTTATATTTAATATACATGTTATTCCTAAATAATGATGTGATATGATTATTCAGGTGAGGTATTTTAGTTGCATAAAATCACAGCTGAGGTTATTCAACTGATATATTCCCAAAAAAATATTAGACAATCTATTTACCCCTCCCCCCTCTAGATTGTCCTCTGAGTATCTATGACCTACAGTACTTAGGGTATGTTCGTGTATCACTCGGCGGGTTATCCAACCAAGTATTGCCCTGACAAGTGCTTTAGGGTATGTTAGCTGCAAAAAATCACAGTTGAGGTTAGTCAACTTGTATATTTGGGAAAAGATTTTAGACAGTCTATTCACCCCCTAGACTGTCCTCTGAGTATCTTTAACCTATCATTACCGAAGTGTGTATCAGTACCCTATTGTTTTGTTTATCTTTGATATACGTGTTATTCCTGAATAATGAAGTGATATGATTATTCAGGTGAGGTTTGTTAGCTGCATAAAATCACAGTTGAGGTTACTAAACTGATATATCCAGGAAAAGAATTTAGACAGTCTATTCACCCCCTAGATTATCCTCTGAGTATCTGTGAACTACAGTACTTTATTCAGGAAGGGCGTATCACTTGGCGGGTTATCCAACCAGGTATTGACCTAACAAGGGCTTTGGGGTATTAAGCTACACAAATTCACAGCTGAGGTTACTGAAATGATACATTCAGGAAAAGATTTTAGACATTCTATTCACCCCCTCCCCCATCTAGACTGTCCTCCGAGTATTTGTGACCGACAGTAACCTAAGCGTGTACCAGTACCCTATTATTTTTTATCTTTGATATACGTGTTATTCCTGAATAATGACGTGATATGATTATTCAGGTGAGGTATGTTAGCTGCAGAAAATCATAGTTGAGGTTACTCAACTGATATATTCATGAAAAGGTTTTAGACAGTCTATTGACCCCCCTCTAGACTGTCCTCTGAGTATCTGTGACCTACAGTACTTTATTCAGGAAGGGCGTATCACTTGGCGGGTTATCCAACCAGGTATTGACCTAACAAGGGCTTTGGGGTATTAAGCTACACAAATTCACAGCTGAGGTTACTGAACTGATACATTCAGGAAAAGATTTTAGACAGTCTATTCACCCCCTCCCCCATCTAGACTGTCCTCCGAGTATTTGTGACCGACAGTAACCTAAGTGTGTACCAGTACCCTATTGTTTTTTATCTTTGATATACGTGTTATTCCTGAATAATGACGTGATATGATTATTCAGGTGAGGTATGTTAGCTGCAGAAAATCATAGTTGAGGTTACTCTACTGATATATTCATGAAAAGGTTTTAGACAGTCTATTGACCCCCCTCTAGACTGTCCTCTGAGTATCTGTGACCTACAGTACTTTATTCGGGAAACGCGTATCAGTCGGCAGGTTATCCAACCAGGTATCACCCTGAAAAAGGCTTTGGGGTATGTTATTAGGGTAGTGTGTATCAGTAACCTATTATTTTGTTTATATTTGATGATATACGTGTTTTTCCTGAATAATAACATGATATGATTATTCATGCGAGGTTTGTTAGCTGCATAAAATCACATCTAAGGTTACTCAAATGATATAGTCAAGAGAAGATTTTAGACAGTCTATTCACCCCCCCTCTAGACTGTCATTTGAGTATCTCTGACCTACAGTACTTTTTTCAGGAAGGCGTATCACTCGGTGAGTTAACCAACCAGGTATAGACCTGACAAGGGTTTTGGGGTATGTAAGCTGCATAAATTCACAATTGAGGTTTCTCAACTGATACATTCAAGAAAGATTTTAGAAAGTCTATTCAACCTCCTCCCCCTCCAAACTGTCCTCTGAATATTTGTGACCTACAGTAACCTAAGCATGTATCAGTACCCTATTGTTTTTTTATCTTTGATATACGTGTTATTTCTGAATAATGACGTGATATGATTATTCAGGTGAGGTTTGTTAGCTGCATAAAATCACGGTTGAGTTTACTCAAATGATATATTCATGAAAAGATTTTATACAGTCCATTCACCCCCCCAGACTGTCCTCTGATAATTTGTGACCTACAGTAACCTAAGTTTGCCCTATTATTTTGTTTATCTTTGATATACATGTTATTCCTGAATAATGATGTGATATGATTTTTCATGTGAGGTTTGTTAGCTGCATAAAATCACAGCTGAGATTACTCAACTGGTATATTCAGGAAAATATTTTAGACAGTCTAATCACCCCCCTCTAGACTATCCCCTGAGTATATGTGAGCTACAATACTTTATTCGGGAAGCGCGTATCACTCGGCGGGTTATCCAACCAGGTATTACCCTGATAAGGGCTTTGGGGTATGTAAGCTGCATAAATTCACAGCTGAGGTTACTCAACTGATACATTCAGGAAAAGATTTTTGACAGTCTATTCACCCTCCTCCCCCTCCAAATTATAGTTTGAGTATTTGTGACCTACAGTAACCTAAGCGTGTACCAGTACCCTATTGTTTTTTATCTTTGATATACGTATTATTCCTGAATGATGACGTGATATGATCAGGTGAGGTTTGTTAGCTGCATAAGATCACAGCTCAGGTTACTCAACTTATATATTCAGGAAAAGATTTTAGACAGTCTATTCATCTCCCTTCTCTAAACTGTCCTCTGAGTATCTATGACCTACAGTACTTTATTCAGAGAGGTGTATCACTCAGTGAGTTATCCAACCAGGTATTGACCTGACAAGGGTTTTGGGGTATGTAAGCTGCATAAATTTACAGTTGAGGTTACTCAAATGATACATTCAGGAAAGATTTTAGACAGTCTATTCACCCTCCCCCCCTCTAAACTGTCCTCTGAATATTTGTGACCTACAGTAACCTAAGCGTGTATCAGTACCCTATTGTTTTTTATCTTTGATATACGTGTTATTTCTGAATAATGACGTGATATGATTATCCAGGTGAGGTTTGTTACCTCCATAAAATCACGGTTGAGTTTACTCAAATGATATACTCATGAAAAGATTTTACAGTCTATTCACCCCCCTATAGACTGTCCTCTGATAATTTGTGACCTACAGTAACCTAAGTTTGCCCTATTATTTTGTTTATATTTGATATACGTGTTATTCCTGAATAATGATGTGATATGATTTTTCATGTGAGGTTTGTTAGCTGCATAAAATCACAGTTGAGATTACTCAACTGGTATATTTAGGAAAACATTTTAGACAGTCTAATCACCCCCCCTCTAGAATCTCCCCTGAGTATCTGTGAGCTACAGTACTTTATTCGGGAAGGGCATATCACTCGGAAGGTTATCCAACCAGGTATTACCCTCACAAGGGCTTTGGCGCATGTAAGCTGCATAAATTCATAGCTAAGGTTACTCAACTGATGCATTCAGGAAAAGATTTTTGACAGTCTATTCACCCTCCTCCCCCTCCAAATTGTACTTTGAGTATTTGTGACCTACAGTAACCTAAGCGTGTATCAGTACCCTATTTTTTTTATCTTTGATATACGTATTATTCCTAAATAATGACGTGATAGGATCAGGTGAGGCTTGTTAGCTGCAGAAGATCACAGCTCGTGTTACTCAAATGGTATATTCAGGAAAAGATTTTAGACAGTCTACTCATCCCCCCTCTCTAGACTGTCCTCTGAGTATCTGTGACCTACAGTACTTTATTCGGGAAGTGCGTATCACTCGGCGGTTTATCCAACCAAGTTTTGCCCTGACGAGGGCTTTTGGGTATGTTATTTGGGTAGTTTGTATCATTACCCTATTGTTTCATTTATCTTTGATATACGTGTTATTCCTGAATAACGACATGATATGATTATTCAGGTGAGTTTGTTAGCTATATAAAATCACAGTTGAAGTTACTCAACTGATATATTCAGGAAAAGATTTTAGACAGTCTATTCACCCCCCCATCTAGACTGTCCTCTGAGTATTTGTGACCGAAAGTAACCTAAGCGTGTACCAGTACCCTATTGTTTTTTATCTTTGATATACGTGTTATTCCTGAATAATGACGTGATATGATTTTTCATGTGAGGTTTGTTAGCTGCATAAAATCACAGCTGAGATTACTCAACTGGTATATTCAGGAAATGATTTTAGACAGTCTAATCACCCTCCCTCTAGACTGTCCCCTGAGTATCTGTGAACTACAGTACTTTATTCAGGAAGGCGTATCACTCGGCGAGTTATCCAACCAGGTATTGACCTGACAAGGGTTTTGGGGTATGTAAGCTGCATAAATTCACAGCTGAGGTTACTCAACTGATATATTCATGAAAAGATTTTAGACAGTCTATTCACCCCCCTCTAGACTGTCCTTTGAGTATTTGTGACCTACAGTACTTTATTCGGGAAACGCGTATCACTCGGCGGGTTATCCAACCAGGTATCACCCTGACAAAGGCTTTGGGGTATGTTATTAGGGTAGTGTGTATCAGTAACCTATTGTGTTGTTTATCTTTCATGATATACATGTTTTTACTAAATAATAACGTGATATGATTATTCATGCGAGGTTTGTTAGCTGCATAAAATCACAGCTAAGGTTACTCAAATGATATATTCAAGAGAAGATTTTAGACAGTCTATTCACCCCAGCTCTAGACTGTGCTCTGAGTATCTCTGACCTACAATACTTTATTCTGGAAGGCGTATCACTCGGCGAGTTATCCAACCAGGTATTGACCTGACATGGGTTTTTGGGGTATGTAAGCTGCATAAATTCACAGTTGAGGTTACTCAACTGATACATTTAGGAAAGATTTAGAAAGTCTATTCACCCTCCTCCCCCTCCAAATTGTCCTCTGAATATTTGTGACCTACAGTAACCTAAGCGTGTATCTGTAACACCCCCAAGTTATTCAGGGTATATTACAGCGCCGTGAACCCCACTAAGGGACCCACAAGGCTAATCATACGCGGAACTATAAAACTTGACCGAGAAGGTCTAAATACAATGAAATTAAAGACGATACAAAGGTTATTCAAACCATGTCCAATGTATCCAAATACATCACAGTACAAAATCAAAAATCGGCAACACAGGCCGGAACATCAAGGAAGACGGAAAACGAACAATACTCGAGTATTCAATAACCATTCCAGTATAACAACACTGAATGGAGGAACAGAATGCATAACCGGAGATAAAACACAGTATCACGCGTGCCCATCATCTTCATGCTGACCCGATACCTGCCTATCCGCTCGCTTGGAACCTGAAATACATAAAAAGTATTTCCCCCATAAAGGGGTTAGCCGTCGAATAGCTAGTGCAAGTATATAAAGTATGAAACACAATACTCCTCGACAATAAAGTAAATGTAACCGTCTATTCATCAATTCAAGACTAGTATTCTGGAATAACTAAATCTCATAGCATCACATCAATACATATATGAATACCGTGGAACCGCACCAGAGGCTACGAAACCCTCAGAGGACCCGTCGGTCCGTCCCAGTGTGGTTCGTTCATATCATCCGTGGAATCGCACCAGAGGCTACGAAACCCTCAGGGGACCCGTTGGTCCGCCCCATAGTGGATATAAGTAATCATGCCATTAATATATCTTACTTTCAAAGTCGAGAACGTATAATCATAAATATATACTTGCCTTTGAGACATCGAGAAATTGAACGGAAAAAGGGTATGAGTTTGGTAGGTCCAAGAACGCGCTTCCGGCACCTAAACGATTCGAAAGGAATATGATAATCAATTATCCATATTCAAATTACATGAAGAAACTCCCGAAACCCATATACGATTCATGAAAATACACGGATAAACAACTAGAGGTTGGAAAATCGTCCAAACTCTCACAAGTCTGAAAATGGCACAATCCAATCTGTAAAATCATAGGAAAAGCATGCATACGGGATAGATACATCATAATCTCAAGGTCCTCAAGCTTCAAAATGGATAAATCGGACGAATCTACGAAAAACCCCAAAATTCCCAAAAAATAGGGTTCTAAGGATTTTTACCTTGATTCGAAGGATATAAATGTGCTAGATGTTGCATAAACCTTGTTATCCAACCCAAGATGACGATATCTGAAGAAGGACTGCCTTAAATCGCCCCAAATCGCCTCTCCCAAGCTCTCCCGATCGGAAAAAGTGGAAATGATGTGAAATGTCAAGTGCAGGGGTTGACTGTCCCCTTATATACTGTCCCTGTCTAGCGCACGCTACGCCTCAATATTAGCGTGCGCTAACGGGTCACCTAGTAGTCCAGTGGCTACTGTCATAAGACGTTAGCGCTAGCTACGAAACATCCCTAGCGTGCGCTAACTGGTGTCCTGCCAAAATCTCAGTTCACTGTCTCAGTCCGCTAGCGTGCGTTAATACTGAGCACTAGCGTGCGTTACGCAACACATATAGCGTATGCTAGCCGCTGCCTAGCGTGCATTACCTGCTAGTCCATGAAGTCTGAAACCTCACTGCCTCTGCCGACTCAGACCATTAGCGTGCGTTACGGACGGATGTTTGCGTGCGCTACTAACCATGAATAGCGCGCGCTAACAAACTCCTAGCGTGGGTTAATCCGCCAGTCCAGAGAGCAGTTCGAGTTACTGGTTCTGACCTGACTGGTCCCTTAGCGCGTGCTACGGCTCAAAGCTAGCGTGCGCTAATCAAGCAGAATTAGCGTGCGTTAGCCTAGGCCTAGCGTGCGCTATGTCTCTGGCCCAGAACACTTCCGCAAGGTCTAAACAACACGGTCGAGACCTAAACAAGATACGAATCTCAATAACAATATCAACAACATCTCCATGCGTTTACAGAGCGACAAAATAAGGAGAACGGCAAAGTCAAACAGTCAATAAAAGTACGGGTATTACATTCTCCACCTCTAAAAAGAAGTTTCGTCCCGAAACTTAAGAAATAAAAAGTTCAGGGAACTCCGATCGCAAATTCTCTTCCGTGTCCCAAGTCACATCCTCGACTCCATGTCTCGACCATTGTACCAAAACCAACGGGATGGTTTTGTGCCGAAGCTGCTTCTCACGACGTACAAGAATATTCACTGTTTTCTCCGGATAGGTAACATCCTTGGTTACGCAAATCTCACTATAGTCAGAAACATGATTTGGATCTGGCATATGCCTTCTCAACTGAGAAACATGACAAATGATATGAACAAGACCCAACACAGGGGGCAACGACAAGCAATAAGCTAAGTCTCCAACCCTGGAGTCGGACATGGTCTCCAAAATCGAATTCCAAAGGTCGACAACGAGTATCGGCATACGATTGATATGTTGAAGGGCATCTCAAATTACGAAAAGAACTCAACTACAATCGTCTGTACTGTATTCAACAATACCAAGAATTCTCAAAACATTATTCTAACTCGTAAGTGTATCATGAGCTGTCTGTGTTGAATCATGTCCGTAGGATTGTACCGATAAAGCTCAATATGGACAAAAACTAATAACACACGAAACAGTGACAACAAGTCCCGAAACACTGACATACAATCCGAATGCTCACACTGTCAAAGACAATGATCAACCCATAAACCAACCGAGAATATCATCGACGTGATAAACTCCAATGCTATCGGCGAAAGATCCACAATAATTGAGAATACCATCAACGTGATAACCTCCAACACGATCGATAAGAGAACAACAACCACCGGGAGTACCATCACCAAGGGAGCTCTAAACGATCGACTGTAACACCCCAAACTAGGCAGATATTACAGTGCCGTGAATCCCCGACTGGGACCCACCAGGCAAATGAAAATGATGAATTAAATAATATAATTGTAGTACCGAACCACATTATATTACCAAGTACTCCGATGAGGAGTTTAAGTACAACACACCAGGACTAAACCGAATACTAGTATATTTTATATGGAGATAAAATACACCACCCTGAACAATTAAACATCTCAAACGGAATTTGCAGCGGAAAATACAAATGACGGAATAATCGAAATAGTGAAATGATTGAAATGAACGGAATGGTAGGGCCCCCTACTAGTATCACTGGGACTCCTCGCCGTCAACATGCTCTTCCCGTGCCTTTGCCTTGCCGTGACCTGAAAACAAAAATCCCCCAACGGGGTCAGTTACACAGAACAACAATCCTCAAGGGTTGAAATTACATAATCATGAATTAACTGAAGTTATGAAATATCCTTAGTTATGAATTATGCTGAAGAGGAGTATCATAGTACGCCCGTAATGTTCTGTGCAAGTGTACAAGACGAATGACCGGACACACCCGTCCTCGTACCTAATTAGTCTCACGGAGGTAAGCGTTACCGTGTGCACGGTCCAATGTATCGGTGAACCCAATACATGACCATCGCGTGCCCGACTAAAAATTCCACACAGCCACACCCGGCCACGCAATATGAACCCAGAAGGTCATATGAACGAGAATGACCACAATGAATATCAATGAATAATAATTCGACAAGGCCAAGATGACTCACCGAGATGAAAATAATAGGGACGTGATTGATAACCCAATGAAATGATTTGGAACCGTCGTTCCTCGTGAAGGAAATGATTATTCGAAAATTACAAGTCTCAATATGATTAATACCATGATGAATGAATTATGATTATGAGCAATCAACAACAAAAGGAATGGGTATCCTTTTAACCGAGTAAGAGTTAACTTACACAACAACGATGAAGAATGTCCGTCCGCGAACAACGTCCTAGACGAAAAGTCGGTCGCTCGAACAACCTTGAATAACACAATACCAAATATTTGATCATTACACGAATCAAATACGATCATAACCGACTCAAACATCGATACAATAATATCCAAACTCGTAGATGTATTCTAACGAAAACGTTGAGAATATCCTTCCCGTTGGTTATAACCAAACCCAAAATATCGAATCAACTTCAAATGATTTAATCAAACCAGCAAAACACTATCAATGACATCAATAATCTCATAGAAATCCTCAATTGAAGTTTACAACAACAACCATCGGAAAATCCCCAATTTAACCGAAGTCAACCCCCAAGGGTTCTTGAAATAATTCCGAAAATAGCCATTAAATCCGTAGGAATATATTTATCCAATGTAGATAATCCATATCTAACATATTCCAACAATAATCCAAGCTTACACGAAGAAATCGGAAGGAAAAACCCAAAACTCCGATATTCTAGATCCAAGAGATTAATACCTTTGATTTGATGTTAAGGAGATGATGAAGTGATGATAATCCGACTCAAAGACTTGAGGATGATGATGAATGATAGAAGCTCGAAGAGAACTCTCCAAAATCGCCCAAATGGCCAAGAACCGACGAGAGAATGAGAATAGATGACAAATGACGAAATCTGGGCTAGACTGTCCAATTTATAGACACTCCAGTTTAGCGTGCGCTAGCCCTTGTGCGTAGCGTGCGCTAACCAGTAATTTGGGTAGTCCAGTACCCACTGTCCGAACACGGTAGCGCGTGCTACGTACCATTTTGTAGCGTGCACTACGGCCATACTACTACCGTGCGTTAAAACCCATTGTTAGCATGCGCTAACGAATTATTAGATGCCCAGTACTGGAATCCAGAAACCGTCTGTCCTCTGATCTGACCTCGGTAGCGTGCGCTACAACCAATATGTAGCATGCGCTACTACACCGTTTGCGTACGCTAAATATCACTCATAGCGTGCGCTATGAATTAATCGATGCGATCCAAAGAGCCACTGGACTCAACCTGATCCATCCTTAGCGCGCGCTACAGCAATTATTAGCGTGCGCTACTACAACCCACTAGCGCGCGATACTTACCACTCGTAGCGTGCGCTACTAATAACTCACCTGCAGTCCAGTACCTTCTGGACTGGAGCCAGGGTAACATTAGTGTGCGCTAATGCTGAGTGGTAGCGTGCGCTACCTATACTCAATTAGCGTGCGCTAAAAAGAGTACGTAGCGTGCGCTACTTCCTCACACCCAGTCCACAATGAAAATGACGACGATGATAAACACGGCACGAAACTCCAATTAGATTAGTGATGAGTGACGATTGATACACGATACAATTACTCTGAATGATGAATACCATGATTGAATATGAGTGACAAAAGATCATTAATGAGTGAAATTACTGAATGACAATTACTGAATGATAAATACTGAATGATAATAACTGAATTACAACCGGGTATTACATACACCCCCCCTTAAAAGAGTTTCGTCCCCGAAACTAAGTGTCAAACAACTCGGGATAACTCTCCCGCATACTTTCCTCGGTTTCCCAAGTAGCCTCTTCGACTCCGTGTCTAGACCCCTGAATTTTAACCAAAGGAATCGTCTTATTCCTCAACTGTTTGATTCGCCGCTCTAAAACTCGTATAGGACGCTCCTCATATGAATGATCGTCGGCGATCTCAATTTCATCGAACTGAAGTATGTGACTCGGGTCGGCAACATACTTCCGCAACTGAGAGACATGAAACACATTATGAATTCGGCTCAACGCCGGAGGTAAAGCCAGTCGATAAGCTAACTCGCCTACTCGATCCAAAATCTCAAATGGTCCAATGAATCTCGGACTCAACTTCCCCCTCTTCCCGAAACGGAAGATACCACGACTCGGGGATACCTTGACCAACACGTGGTCACCTGCCTTGAACTCTAATGGTCGACGACGGTTATCTGCATATGATTTCTGTCGACTCTGAGCGGTCAAAAAATGAATCCTGATCAAAGCTACCTTCTCACGGGCGGCTATAAGCATATCGGGCTCAGTGTCGATTGATTCTGATAGGTCGTCCCAACACAACGGAGATCGACAACGACGACCATACAAGGCCTCATAAGGTGCCATCTTAATCGAAGCATGCCAACTATTATTATACGTGAACTCGATCAATGGTAGTTGGGCTTCCCAATCGTCTTTCCAATCGAGGACGCATGCCCTCAACATGTCCTCTAATGTCTGAATGGTTCTCTCTGATTGTTCGTCGGACTGAGGATGAAAAGTGGTACTGAGATTAAGCTGGGTTCCCATAGCACGATGAACTGATTTCCAAAAATGCGACACAAACCGTCCGTCACGATCGGAAACGATACTTTTAGGAGTACCATGCAGTCTGACTATCTCTTTCATGAACAGCTGGGCAAGTCTCTCGGGACCCCACGTCTTCTTGATCTCAAGGAAATGAGCTGATTTAGTTAAGCGGTCCACGATCACCCAGATCGTATTCATGCCACGACGACTCGTCGGCAAACTCGTGATGAAATCCATAGAAATGTCTTCCCACTTCCATTCGGGAATAGGAATAGGTTTCAGCATACCGGCGGCTGCTGATGTTCAATCTTGACTTGTTGACAGGTTAAGCATCTCGAAACAAATTTTGCGACTTCTCGCTTCATATTACTCCACCAGTAATTCTGTTTCAAGTCCTTGTACATCTAGCTGGACCCCGGATGAACAGAATAAGGGGTAGCATGAGCTTCTCTCAAAATAGAGTTTTTCAACTCATCATTCGCCGGTACGCACAACCGATTCTTAAACCTCAAAAGCCCATCCTCGTGGACCACAAATCCAGGGGCTTTCCCCTGAGTCACATCCTCACGGATGCGCAACAATGAAGGGTCTGAACTCTGATTCTCTCGGATTGCCTCCTCGAGTGACGATGAAATCTCTAACATGCAAAGCTGTCCCTGAACTCGCTGAAGCCAGACCTCGATCTCGGGTCTAAGGAATTCCTGCTGAAGCTCCTTCTGAACTGTTAAACGAGCAAGCATCTGCTCCTGAACGGACTTACGGGTGGTAAAGGATCTCAATATCATAATCTTTGATTAATTCCAACCAACGTCTCTGTCGCATATTTAACTCCTTCTGAGTAAATATATACTTTAAACTCTTATGATCGGTGAATATCTGACAGGTAACGCCATATAGATAATGACGCCAAATCTTCAAAGCGAACACCACGGCTGCTAGCTCCAGGTCGTGTGTCAGATAATTAACCTCGTAAGGTCTCAATTGTCGTGAAGCATAGGCAATAGCTTTCCCGTTCTGCATGAGTACACATCCGAGACCCTGTCCGGACGCATCACTATAAACCACAAATCCTTCCGTCCCCTGCGGCAAGGAAAGTACAGGTGCTGACATTAATCGGTTCTTGAGTTCCTCAAAACTCCGTTGACACGCGTCGGAACACGTGTATTTCTTATCCTTTCTCAAAAGGTTCGTCAAGGGTTGAGCGATTTTAGAAAATCCCTCTACAAATCGCCGATAATAACCCGCTAATCCGAGAAAACTTCAGACTTCCTTAACATTCTTCGGAGGTAACCAATCTCGGATAGCCTCCGTCTTCTGAGGGTCGGCACGAACTCCGTCTGATGAAATTACGTGTCCGAGAAACGTCACTTCGGAAATCCAGAACTCACATTTGGAAAATTTTCCAAAAAGTTGTTCTCGTCTCAACACGTCGAGCACTTGATGAATGTGAAACTCGTGTTCCTCTCGGTCACGAGAATAAATCAAAATGTCGTCGATGAAGACAACAACAAACTGATCCAAAAAGTCGATGAAAACCCGATTCATTAACTCCATGAATACCGCAGGTGCATTAGTCAATCCAAACGGCATAACCACAAACTCATAATGACCATAGCGTGTTCGAAACGCCGTCCTCGCGATATCCGACTCTCGAATCCGCAACTGATGATATCCAGATCTTAAGTCGATTTTGGAAAATATTGAAGCTCCCTGAAGTTGATCTAAGAGATCATCAATACGGGGTAAGGGATACTTATTCTTGATTGTCACCCTGTTCACCTCCCGATAATCGATACACAAGCGAAAAGAACCATCCTTCTTCTTGACAAATAACACTGGTGCTCCCCACGGGGATGCACTCGGTCGGATATAACCCTTCTCGAACAACTCCTCAAGTTGGTTCTTTAATTCCTGCATTTCGGTCGGGGCCATCCGGTACGGTGCCTTCGATATCGGGGACGTACTAGGCTCCAACTCAATCGTGAATTCCACATCCCTTTGTGGAGGCAAACCAGGTAACTCGTCTGGAAAAACATCGGCATATTCCCTCACTACCGGAATATCCGTCAACATTACTGATGATTTCTCGATTTTTGTCTTATAGCACCAATAACCAACACACCCCTGATTGAGTAATCTCACTGCTTTCATCAAATTAATGACCTTACCAGAACAGCCGGGATTACCTCCCTGAAACACACATTCAACCCCATCGTCTGAAATGATAGTGATCATACGCTTACGGACACTAATGATGGCATCATGACGATCCATCCAATCAATACCCAAGATGACGTCATCCCTCGGCAAATCTACTACGATTAGGTCCGCTGGCCATACACGACCATGGCCCAGATCGGACGATTACGAATCTCACGATTACCGATAATTCGTCTACCATCAGGTAGGCCAATGACATAAGGCTCACAACTAGTAGCACTACCCAGACGTAGTCTACTCAAACATGACTCGGAAATGAATGAATGTGATGCACCAGTATCAAAAAGGGTACACACAGGTTGAGATAGAATATCGAGTGTACCTGAGATCATTCGGGCCTCTGGATCATCGTTCTTCTTCATCTCATAAATCCGGGGCTTGCTAGTCCCGGCATCGGACGCTCCCGTCTGCTCGCTATAGGCTCCACCTTTAGTCGCTCCTGTCGTTTTAAACGACGCTAATTGAGTGGCCTGATTCTGAACGGCTGACTGTTTAGGGGCCTGAGATGACGTCTGAGTAGGTTTGGAGTCCCTACGGCAAAAACGGGCCTTATGCCCAGAAATCCCACAATTATGACATGTGATAGTCTGTCTCGGACACTTGGTACTGAGATGACCAAGATCCCCATGATTAAAGCAGTGATGGCCGAACTGGCCGCTCGAGACTGAGATTCCGCGGGTTTAGACGACACAGGAGGTCGCTCAGAAAAAGCAGAGCCCGCACGGGGTTTCTTGAAAGCGGCCTGACTGCCGTCAGACTGATTATGGTTCTTGGACTTCTTGCTAGGAGATGAAGGTTGCTGCTTAGCAATCTCCTTAGCAGTGAGCTCGTAGGTGAGAGCTTTCTCAATGAATTCGGCCAACGTGGTGCAATTATGATTAAGCAACTGAAGTCTCATACGGGGTTTCAGCCTCTTGCTAAAATACTTGATTTTATCCGCCTCTGAATGAAGGATTGATGAGGCGAAAGGAAGAAGTTCCTGAAAATTCTCGGCAATGGCGATAACATCCTCGTCTGCTGAGGGGTCGGGGGTGAGTAATTCCGACAGCTTGGCCTCATTGAGTGGGGCCGGATAATACCTCTCCATCATGAGAGTCTTGAACTGATCCCAAGTACATGATCCTTCGGTGGGCTTCAACGACAACCACCAAGAATGTGCGCTCTTACCCAGGTAGTAAGCCGCAACATAAACTTTGTGTCCTTCGGGACACTCTACCATAGCAAACAACTTCTCGAAATGCTCGAGCCAATGAATAATATCCGCCGGCTCAGACGAGCCCTCAAAAGTAGGTGGCCTCTGGCGAGAGATGTCGCCGATGATATTGCTCACATTCCTCTCTTGCCTCTGAGGTGGCGGCAGAGGAGCCTGCTGATTTTGATTGATGGAGTTATGCATCGTCTCCATCAGCTGTGCCATCTGAGTCATTTGGGCCATCATGCCCTGCATAAAAGCGAGTGGGTCAACCCGGACACCCTCTGACTGAGCCATGTCCCGGGTCCAACTCCCCGATAGTGAATGATCGCGTCCAGGAGAGTGAGTGGCAGCATCGCTGCTCGACGAATTAGCATTATTCCTCACATTCGCACGTGTATTCACACGAGCTCTTGGGATTCGGCCCGCACCACGGCCTCGTCCTCCTCGTCCTCTTCTTGCTCTCTCCATACTGAAGTAGGAAAGTCACATGATGATTATATTTCCCGTATTAATATCACGTTATGATTATGACATGAGATGATGAAAATGAGCGTACGCGCTCTAACACAGTGATTACATGAATGATTAACTGAGGTGACATGATTATCTTAAACAAGTTAACATGATTAATGATTTGATCTTCCTGATCAACAACAGAATAATGAAATGAATCGAGTAATTACTGAGTTAACATGACCGTCCTGGTCAAATGAAAATGATGGTTGAGGATTGTTAACTGATGAATTATGAATAAATGATTAATGCCATAAATTATACCATGGCATTAGAAATCTTACAATTCTTGGTCTGATTGGCTCGGCATTTGCACAGGTCACACGTGACGCGAAAGTCCAATGATACTAGTCCGATGACGATGATTTCAAATGAGACATGACTTGGAGGGTAGTATTCAAAACCACGCTCTGATACCAACTCTGTAACACCCCAAACTAGGTGGATATTACAGTTCCGTGAATCCCCGACTGGGACCCACCAGGCAAACGAAAATGATGAATTAAATAATATAATTGTAGTACCCAACCACATTATATTACCAAGTACTCCGATGAGGAGTTTAAGTACAACACACTAGGACTAAACCGAATACTAGTATATTTTATATGGAGATAAAATACACCACCCTGAACAATTAAACATCTCAAACGGAATTTGCAGCGGAAAATACAAATGACGGAATAACTGAAATGACTGAAATGACTCAAAATGAACGGAATGACTGGGGCCCCCTACTAGTATCACTGGGACTCCTCGCCGTCAACATGCTCTTCCCGTGCCTTTGCCTTGCCGTGACCTGAAAACAAAAATCCCCCAACGGGGTCAGTTACACAGAACAACAATCCTCAAGGGTTGAAATTACACAATCATGAATTAACTGAAGTTATGAAATATCCTTAGTTATGAATTACGCTGAAGAGGAGTATCATAGTACGCCCGTAATGTTCTGTGCAAGTGTACAAGACGAATGACCGGACACACCCGTCCTTGTACCTAATTAGTCTCACGGAGGTAAGCGTTACCGTGTGCACGGTCCAATATATCGGTGAACCCAATACATGACCATCGCGTGCCCGACTAAAAATTCAACACAGCCACATCCGGCCACGCACTATGAACCCAGAAGGTCATATGAACGAGAATGACCACAATGAATATCAATGAATAATAATTCGACAAGGCCAAGATGACTCACCGAGATGAAAATAATAGTGACGTGATTGATAACCCAATGAAATGATTTGGAACCGTCGTTCCTCATGAAGGAAATGATTATTCGAAAATTACAAGTCTCAATATGATTAATACCATGATGAATGAATTATGATTATGAGCAATCAACAACAAAAGGAATGGGTATCCTTTTAACCGAGTAAGAGTTAACTTACACAACAACGATGAAGAATGTCCGTCCGCGAACAACGTCCTAGACGAAAAGTCGTTCGTTCGAACAACCTTGAATAACACAATACCAAATATTTGATCATTACACGAATCAAATACGATCATAACCGACTCAAACGTCGATACAACAATATCTGAACTCGTAGATGTATTCTAACGAAAACGTTGAGAATATCCTTCCCGTTGGTTATAACCAAACCCAAAATATCGAACCAAATTCAAATGATTGAATCAAACCAGAAAAACACTATCAATGACATCAATAATCTCATAGAAATCCTCAATTCAAGTTTACAACAACAACCATCGGAAAATCCCCAATTTAACCGAAGTCAACCCCCAAGGGTTCTTGAAATAATTCCGAAAATAGCCATTAAATCCGTAGGAATATATATTTATACAAGGTAGATAATCCATATCTAACATATTCCAACAATAATCCAAGCTTACACGAAGAAATCGGAAGGAAAAACCCAAAAATCCAAAATTCTAGATCCAAGAGATTAATACCTTTGATTTGATGTTAAGGAGATGATGAAGTGATGATAATCCAACTCAAAGACTTGAAGATGATGATGGATGATAGAAGCTCGAAAAGAACTCTCCAAAATCACCCAAATCGCCAAGAACCGACGAGAGAATGAGAATAGATGACAAATGACGAAATCTGGGCTAGACTGTCGAATTTATAACCACTCTAGGTTAGCGTGCGCTAGCCCTTGTGCGTAGCGTGCGGTAACAAGTAATTTGGGTAGTCCAGTACCCACTGTCCGAACACGATAGCGCGCGCTACGTACCATTTTGTAGCGTGCACTACGGCCATACTACTAGCGTGCGTCAAAACCCATTGTTAGCGTGCGCTAACGAATTATTAGATGCCCAGTACTGGAATCCAGAAACCGTTTGTCCTCTGATCTGACCTCGGTAGCGTGCGCTACAACCAATATGTAGCGTGCGCTACTACACCGTTTGCGTACGCTAAATATCACTCATAGCGTGCGCTATGAATTAATCCAGCCAGTAGCCACTGGACTCAACCTGATCCGTCCTTAGCGCGCGCTACAGCAATTATTAGCGTGCGCTACTACAACCCACTAGCGCGCGCTACTTACCACTCGTAGCGTGCGCTACTAATAACTCACCTGCAGTCCAGTACCTTCTGGACTGCTGCTAGGGTAACATTAGCGTGCGCTAATGCTGAGTGGTAGCGTGCGCTACCTATACTCAATTAGCGTGCGCTAAAAAGAGTACGTAGCGTGCGCTACTTCCTCACACCCAGTCCACAATGAAAATGACGACGATGATAAACACGGCACGAAACTCCAATTAGATTAGTGATGAGTGACGATTGATACACGATACAATTACTCTGAATGATGAATACCATGATTGAATATGAGTGACAAAAGATCATTAATGAGTGAAATTACTGAATGACAATTACTGAATGATAAATACTGAATGATAATAACTGAATTACAACCGGGTATTACATCAATAATGGATCTCAAAGAAATAACCCCGACTGTCGAACAAACCCCTCGGGCGTATGAACAACCAGTCACAAATAGTCAAACATATCCAATACAACATGGACTATGAACGACCACAACAATAAGGCTCAAGAGGGACATCACAGTACGCCCGATCCGGAAATGTGTCCGTGCACATGTCCATCCCGTATACGGAATCCAGAATATACGTGGGACAATGTACCTAATTAGCCTCACGGACTACGTCCCGTGTGCACGGTCCAATGCGGAAACATCCACGCATGACCATCATGTCTGATAAAAATCCTACACATAACCAATCGGCACGCATATATGATTCCAGCTATATCATAATGCAACATGACAAAGAAATTCAAAGGATAACACCTCCAACACGGATCATACGACTCACCAAAGTGAACGATGATACAAGAATAATGAAAGATCGACATGACCAACAATATCCAGCATAACCATCCTGGGATCACAATCCCTAAGGACCGATTAACACGAACAACAATCTAGAAATTCTCAACCCTCAACGATCACAAAATTACCGAGTCCACAAGAATGATAGTGTGCTGCCTTGAGTTGGCCAACACGACAATAATAACTCACGGATGGGCACCATCCTCGGTGATCCCAATTCAATACCTCGATTGTCTTAGAACGACCAATCGATAATGACTCAATGGATGGGAACTATCTTCGACAGTCCCAATTCAATACTTTGATTACCTTAGAACGACAAATCGATAACAACGATACAACGGATGGGAAATGTCCTCGACAGTCCCAATTCAATATATCGATTACCTTAGAATGGTCAATCGACAACAACTATACAACGGATGTATCGGCACCTTTAATCGGTTACCGATAACGAAGATGATAATCGAATACATCAATGCCTTCAATCGGCCAATACAATGTCAATAGAAAAACACCGATATCAATAATAACGATCACCACATTATCTCAATGGAACATCAGTCATGATAAAAATCGATACGTTGATACCGCGAACCAGATATCGACAGTAGCTTTACCAACAAGTATCGCAATGTCTTGAACCGGTCATTTACGAACAACAATAACATTTGGCATAATTTGCCGACGGGTGTTGTACCAAACAATCCCCTGATATCAATACAATCATAAAGAGACCAAGTCTCGAAATGATACACACATTCGTAAACCTACACGAAAACATTAATCTCATTGATTAGTACAAGTATAAAACTTGCCTCGATATCAATACAACGAACTGTTACCAATTCAGTTGATTTTGTCTACGAGTTCCACAGTCCCGACCAAGGTAATCTACAAACTCTTCAACCTCAACCGCAACACAACAATCATAATCCACGATCAAACATCATATCGTATTGTAAAGCGAAGGATTAATAATCAACAGGTTCGATGACGATCAATGTTAATACAACCAGACCACAAACTCATCGGTTCCACAATATCTTGATTAAACACAGTCTGAACTATCCAACTCAGACCCTCACGAATCCATCTCCACAATACGAGCCGAAATCTGATGATCATAACAACAACCAGTTCGGACCAATAATAAGGGTCTAAATGTTATCGATTCCAAACTCAATTCTTAAATACGAATTGACAAGGTTCCCTTCTCGTAAATCCATCATTAAAATTTACCTATGACCGTCATCGATTCGAACCATTCGACTGGTTCAAAACAATAGATAATCATATTAAAAAGGTCATCAAACAATCCAATCATTCGACTTGAACATTTGCTCCATATGTATGGGCTTCCAAATTCGGAGATGAATAATAGTCTCATCAAACTCATAATCACATTCGTATTCCTATACGAATATTATTTCAAACACATAATTTAGCTCTAGATATGAATATTCCATATTCATATTCAAAACATCAATACTTCTTATAAATTTTCATCACCTCGTATAATTCAAGAGTCTCTTCAAGAAAATGAAATATCCGAAATCACGTTCATAACAACATATCTGATGTATATATCTTCATGATACCATTTTCTTCATCATATGAAGAAGATATCAATAATCATATCGACATCCGAAATCTCTTATTACAATTCCAATAAATCTCATATAACAGTATCACATGATGATCCCAACATGCTCCCTCTCGAGTAGTAATCCTTTAAAAATGAGCCACTATCAAAAGGGATATGAGGATTACCTTGTATGGACGAACCCCTATAAGAACAATTGAATTCCATTCCAAGAATCATCAAAAACTTCAAGAACAATACTTAAGTCCGAGCTCGCCATCTTAATCTTCTTTAAGAGGATCATCTCTCAAAGTTTAGGAACTTCAAGTACCTCCCAAGGCTCTCTCTATCGACTGAAGGAAGGAGAATGGACAAAATGCCTCTCAGCACTCGTCTATCCTCTTAATAAAACACATCACTAGCGCGCGCTAGACCTTATTTTTAGCGTGCATTACAGAACTAGCGTGCTCTATCCTTCCTTGATAGTGTGCACTATCGGCCAGTCCAGAAGCTACTGCATTGCTTCGAAATTCATCTAACGAACGTAATGTCCATGCATTAACGTACGTAAACAGGCGTTGACTTGCTACAGTGAAATGCTCAGTAGCGTGCGCTATTCCTCGACCTTAGCGCGCGCTAATCGTCATTGACCCGACAACCTGTACCTTCCCAGAAGATGCCCGGGTCCTACACGCCGAAATCAACCAATAAAGCCAAGATTCCCTGTTGACGATCTGAAATTAGCGTGCGCTACCAACATGCATTAGCGTACGCTAATCGCCGATAATAAACAGTCTGGTCCTACATGTCGGCCACCTTCCGGGCCTTATATAGAATACCTTACGTACGTTAGGGTTCCTCCTTAGCGTACGTAACTCAAACCTCTTAGCGTGCGCTAAGTATGCACCGTAGCGTACGCTAAGTATATATCTTAGCGCGCGCTAGGCATACCTTGTAGCGTGCGCTAACGTGGCTGTACTTAGCCATGTTCCGCTATTCTTGTCCGTCGTCTTGATATACTAGATGTATATACATGACATGCTGAATACATATATACAACCTAATAATATTCTCATATGATATACCCAATATCAAAAGTACGATAACATGATACACGATATCTTCAAATGTAATTGTCGACCAACTACGACAATTATACTAATACAGCTGTCTCAGTCTTCTAATTATTTTATCCATACTGTATAGACACCAATCTATCCAGTATATCTTAGATAAAATAATGCGAAATTTTTTTACTGAAATCCGGATATTACGTACTAAAAGTCGGGATATCACACTGTGCCCCCCTTGAAATAAGTTTCGTCCTCGAAACTTGCAATCCCGTCACACCAAACAAATCAACCAAAATATCCAAACTCATCACAAGAGCAATCGTCCGTCTCCACAAGCGAATAACCAAGACAGTATACTTACAGGTGCGTGAAGTCGATGATCTCCCGTGATATTAGCATGCGACTCCCAAACAAAGTCTCAACACAATACCGATACACACCAATATCGCAATTAGCAATTTGACAAAATCTGAAGGAAGGGTTCACGTCCTTGACCATGGCCACGACTCTGTCTCCTGTCAGCCAACATTCTGAAGGGCACACATGTGCGTAAGTATAACCAAATCGCACATTCTCGAAGTGACCGATTCCCAAGAATACCAAGCTAAAAACGAAACGATTAAGAAAAATACAAGAAGAGTGAGAGGACCTACAAGTATCGGCCGCACTGTGATGATGGCAAAGTAGTGATACTGTAGACAAATGATGACTCGATCGACCCAAAAGACCGACAACCTAGGTATCCATAAACCTAGAGCTCCGATACCATATTTTGTAACACCCCCAAGTTATTCAGGGTATATTACAGCGCCGTGAACCCCACCGAGGGACCCACAAGGCTAATCATACGCGGAACTACAAAACTTGACCGAGAAGGTCTAACTACAATGAACTGAAAGACGATACAAAGGGTATTCAAACCATGTCCAATGTATCCAAATACATCACAGTACAAAATCAAAAACTCGGCAACATAGGCCGGAACATCAAGGAAGAAGGAAAACGAACAATACCCAAGTATTCAATAACCATTCGAGTATAGCAACACTGAATGGAGGAACACAATGCATAACCGGAGATAAAACACAGTATCACACTTGCCCATCATCTTCATGCCGACCCGATACCTGCCTATCCGCTCTCCTGGAACCTGAAATACATAAAAAGTTTTTCCCCCATAAAGGGGTTAGCCGTCGAATAGCTAGTGCAAATATATCAAGTATGAAACACAATACTCCTCAACAATAAAGTAAATGTAACCATCAATTCATCAATTCAAGACTAGTATTCCGGAATAACTAAATCTCATAGCATCACATCAATACTTATATGAATACCGTGGAACCGCACCAGAGGCTACGGAACCCTCAGTGGACCCATCGGTCCGTCCGAGAGTGGTTCGTTTATATCATCCGTGGAATCGCACCAGAGGCTACGAAACCATTAGGGGACCCGTCGGTCCGCCCCAGAGTGGATTTAAGTAATCATGCCATTAATATATCTTACTTTCAAAGTCGAGAACATATAATCATAAATATATACTTGCCTTTGAGACATCGAGAAATCGAACGGAAAAAGGGTATGGGTTCGGTAGGTCCAAGAACGCGCTTCCGGCACCTAAACGATTCGAAAGGAATATGATAATCAATTATACATATTGAAATTACACGAAGAAACTCCCGAAACACATCTACGATTCATGAAAATACACGGATAAACAACTAGAGGTTGGAAAATCGTCCAAACTCTCACAAGTCCGAAAACGGCACAATCCAATCCGTAAAATCATAGGAAAAGCATGCATACAGGATAGATACATCATAATCTCAAGGTCCTCAAGCTTCAAAATGGATAAATCGGACGAATCTACGAAAAACCCCAAAATTCCCAAAAAAATAGGGTTCTAAGGATTTTTACCTTGATTCGGAGGATAGAAATGTGCTAGATGTTGCATAAACCTTGTTATCCAACCCAAGATGACGATATCTGAAGAAGGACTACCTTAAATTGCCCCAAATTGCCTCTCCCGAGCTCTCTCGATCGGAAAAAGTGGAAATGATGTGAAATGTCAAGTGCAGGGGTTGACTGTCCCCTTATATACTGTCCCAGTCTAGCGCACGCTACGCCACAATATTAGCGTGCACTAACGGGTCACCTGGTAGTCCAGTGGCTACTGTCATAAGACGTTAGCGCACGCTACGAAACATCCCTAGCATGCGCTAACTGGTGTCCTGCCAAAATCTCAGTTCACTGTCTCAGTCCGCTAGCGTGCGTTAATACTGAGCACTAGCGTGCGTTAAGCAACAAATATAGCGTACGCTAGCCGCTGTCCAGAAAGTTTGAAACCTCACTGCCTCTTCCGACTCATCCCATTACCGTGCGCTACGGACGGATGTTAGCGTGCGCTACTAACCATGAATAGCGCGCGCTAACGAACTCCTAGGGTGTGTTAATCCGCCAGTCCAGAGAGCAGTTCGAGTTACTGGTTCTGACCTGACTGGTCCCTTAGCGCGCGCTATGGCTCAAAGCTAGCGTGCGCTAATCAAGCAGAATTAGCGTGCGTTAGCCTAGGCCTAGCGTGTGCTATGTCTCTGGCCCAGAACACTTCCGCAAGGTCTAAACAACACGGTCGAGACCCAAACAAGATACGAAACTCAATAAAAATATCAACAACATCTCCATGCGTTTACAGAGCGACAAAATAAGGAGAACGGCAAAGTCAAACAGTCAATAAAAGTACGGGTATTACAGTATCACTACCCTATTGTTTTTTATCTTTGATATACGTGTTATTTCTGAATAATGACGTGATATGATTGTTCAGGTGAGGTTTGTTAGCTGTATAAAATCACGGTTGAGTTTACTCAAATGATATATGAAAAGATTTTATACAGTCTATTCACCCCCCAGACTGTCCTCTAATAATTTGTGACCTACAGTAACCTAAGTTTGCCCTATTTTTTTGTTTATCTTTGATATACGTGTTATTCCTGAATAATGATGTGATATGATTTTTCATGTGAGGTTTGTTAGCTGCATAAAATCACAGCTGAGGTCACTCAACTGGTATATTCAGGAAAAGATTTTAGACAGTCTAATCACCCCCCTTCTAAACTGTCGCCTGAGTATCTGTGAGCTACAGTACTTTATTCAGGAAGCGCGTATCACTCGGCGGGTTATGCAACCAGGTATTACCCTGACAAGGGCTTTAGGGTATGTAAGCTGCATAAATTCACAGCTGAGGTTACTCAACTGATACATTCAGGAAAAGATTTTTGACAGTCTATTCACCCACCTCCCCCCCCAAATTGTACTTTGAGTATTTCTGACCTACAGTAACCTAAGCGTGTATCAATACCCTATTGTTTTTTATCTTTGATATACGTGTTATTCCTGAATAATAACGTGATATGATCACGTGAGGTTTGTTAGCTCCATAAGATCACAGCTCAGGTTACTCAACTGATATATTCAGGTAAAGATTTTAGACAGTCTATTCATCCCCCCTCTCTAGGCTGTCCTCTGAGTATCTGTGAACTACAGCACTTTATTCAGGAAGGCGTATCACTCGGCGAGTTATCTAACCAGGTATTGACCTGACAAGGGTTTTGGGGTATGTAAGCTGCATAAATTCACAGCTGAGGTTACTCAGCTGATACATTCAGGAAAGATTTTAGACTGTCTATTCACCCCCCCCCCCTCCAAACTGTCCTCTGAATATTTGTGACCTACAGTAACCTAAGCATGTATCAGTACCCTATTGTTTTTTTATCTTTGATATACGTGTTATTTCTGAATAATGACGTGATATGATTATTCAGGTGAGGTTTGCTAGCTGCATAAAATCACGGTTGAGTTTACTCAAATGATATATTCATGAAAATATTTTATACAGTCTATTCACCCCCCAGACTGTCCTCTGATAATTTGTGACCTACAGTAACCTAAGTTTGCCCTATTGTTTTGTTTATCTTTGATAAATGTGTTATTCCTAAATAATGATGTGATATGATTTTTCATGTGAGGTTTGTTAGCTGCATAAAATCACAGCTGAGATTACTCAACTAGTATATTCAGGAAAATATTTTAGACAGTCTAATCACCCCCCTCTAGACTGTCCCCTGAGTATCTGTGAGCTACAGTACTTTATTCAGGAAGCGCGTATCACTCGTCGGGTTATCCAACCAGGTATTACCCTGACATGGGCTTTGGGGTATGTGAGCTGCATAAATTCACAGCTGAGGTTACTCAACTGATACATTCAGGAAAAGATTTTTGACAGTCTATTCACCCTCCTCCCCCTCCAAATTATACTTTGAGTATTTGTGACCTACAATAACCTAAGCATGTATCAGTACCCTATTGTTTTTTATCTTTGATATACGTCTTATTCATGAATAATGACGTGATATGATCAGGTGAGGTTTGTTAGCTGCATAAGATCACAGCTCAGGTTACTCAACTGATATATTCAGGAAAAGATTTTAGACGGTCTATTCATCCCCCCTCTCTAGACTGTCCTCTGAGTATCTATGACCTACAATACTTTATTCAGGAAGGCGTATCACTCGGCGAGTTATCCAACCAGGTATTGACCTGACAAGGGTTTTGGGGTATGTAAGCTGCATAAATTCACAGTTGAGGTTACTCAACTCATACATTCCGGAAAGATTTTAGACAGTCTATTCACCCTCCCCCCTCCAAACTGTCCTCTAAATATTTGTGACCTACAGTAACCTAAGCGTGTATCAGTACCCTATTGTTTTTTATCTTTGATATACGTGTTATTTCTGAATAATGACGTGATATGATTATCCAGGTGAGGTTTGTTACCTGCATAAAATCACTATTGAGTTTACTCAAATGATATATTCATGAAAAGATTTTATATAGTCTATTCACCCCCTGTAGACTATCCTCTGATAATTTGTGACCTACAGTAACCTAAGTTTGCCCTATTGTTTTGTTTATCTTTGATATACGTGTTATTCCTGAATAATGATTTGATATGACTTTTTATGTGAGGTTTGTTAGCTGCATAAAATCACAGCTGAGGTCACTCAACTAGTATATTCAGGAAAAGATTTTAGACAGTCTAATCACCCCCCTTATAAATTGTCCCCTGAGTATCTGTGAGCTACAATACTTTATTCGGGAAGCACGTATCACTCGGCGGGTTATCCAACCAGGTATTACCCTGACAAGGGCTTTGGGGTATGTAAGCTGCATAAATTCACAGCTGAGGTTACTCAACTGATACATTCAGGAAAAGATTTTTGACAGTCTATTCACCCACCCCCCTCCAAATTGTACTTTGAGTATTTCTGACCTACAGTAATCTAAGCGTGTATTAGTACCCTATTGTTTTTTATCTTTGATATACGTGTTATTCCTGAATAATGACGTGATATGATCAGGTGAGGTTTGTTAGCTCCATAAGATCACATCTCAGGTTACTCAACTGATATATTCAGGTAAAGATTTTAGACAGTCTATTCATCCCCCCTCTCTAGGCTGTCCTCTGAGTATCTGTGACCTACATCACTTTATTCTGGAAGGCGTATCACTCGGCGAGTTATCCAACCAGGTATTGACCTGACAAGGGTTTTGGGGTATGTAAGCTGCATAAATTCACAGTTGAGGTTACTCAACTGATACATTGAGGAAAGATTTTAGACTGTCTATTCACCCTCCCCCCCTCCAAACTGTCCTCTGAATATTTGTGACCTACAGTAACCTAAGCATGTATCAGTACCCTATTGTTTTTTATCTTTGATATACGTGTTATTTCTGAATAATAACGTGATATGATTATTCAGGTGAGGTTTTTTAGCTGCATAAAATCACGGTTGAGTTTACTCAAATGATATATTCATGAAAAGATTTTATACAGTCTATTCACCCCCCCTGTAGACTTTCCTCTAATAATTTATGACCTACAGTAACCTAAGTTTGCCCTATTGTTTTGTTTATCTTTGATATACGTGTTATTCCTGAATAATGACGTGATATGATCAGGTGAGGTTTGTTAGCTGCATAAGATCACAGCTTAGGTTACTCAACTGATATATTCAGGAAAAAGATTTTAGACAGTCTATTCATCTCCCCTCTCTAGACTGTCCTCTGAGTATCTGTGACCTATTTATTCGGGAAGCGTGTATCACTCGGCGGTTTATCCAACTAGGTATTGCACTGACGAGGGCTTTTGGGTATGTTATTCGGGTAGTTTGTATCATTACCCTATTGTTTCGTTTATCTTTGATATACGTGTTATTCCTGAATAACGACTTATATGATTATTCGGGTGAGTTTGTTAGATATATAAAATCACAGTTGAGGTTACTCAACTGATATATTCAGGAAAAGATTTTAGACAGTCTATTCACCCCCTCCCCCATCTAGACTGTCCTCTGAGTATTTGTGACCGACAATAACCTAAGCGTGTACCAGTACCCTATTGTTTTTTTATCTTTGGTATATGTGTTATTCCTGAATAATGACTTGATATGATTATTCAGGTGAGGTTTGTTAGCTGCATAAAATCATAGTTGAGGTTACTCAACTGATATATTCATGAAAAGATTTTAGACAGTCTATTCACCCCCCTCTAAACTGTCCTCTGAATATATGTGACCTACAGTACTTTATTCGGGTAACGCGTATCACTCGGCGGGTTATCCAACCAGGTATCACCCTGACAAAGGCTTTGGGGTATGTTATTAGGGTAATGTGTATCATTAACCTATTGTTTTGTTTATCTTTGATGATATACTTGTTTTTCCTGAATAATAACGTGATATGATTAATCATGCGAGGTTTGTTAGCTGCATAAAATCACAGCTAAGGTTACTCAATTGATATATTCAAGAGAAGATTTTAGACAGTCTATTCACCCCCTCTCTAGACTGTCCTCTGAGTATCTCTAACCTACAATACTTTATTCAGGAAGGCGTATCACTCGGCGAGTTATCCAACCAGGTATTGACCTGACAAGGGTTTTGGGGTATGTAAGCTGCATAAATTCACAGTTGAGGTTACTCAACTGATACATTCAGGAAAGCTTTTAGAAAGTCTATTCACCCTCATCCCCCTCCAAACTGTCCTCTGAATATCTGTGACCTACAGTAACCTAAGCGTGTATCAGTACCCTATTGTTTTTTATCTCTGATAGACATGTTATTTCTGAATAATGACGTGATATGATTGTTCAGGTGAGGTTTATTAGCTGCATAAAATCACGGTTGAGTTTACTCAAATGATATATTCATGAAAAGATTCTATACAATCTATTCACCCCCCAGACTGTCCTCTGATAATTTGTGACCTACAGTAACCTAAGTTTGCCCTATTGTTTTGTTTATCTTTGATATACGTGTTATTCCTGAATAATGATGTGATATGATTTTTCATCTGAGGTTTGTTAGCTGCATAAAATCACAACTGAGGTCACTCAACTGTTATATTCAGGAAAAGATTTTAGACAGTCTAATCACCCCCTTCTAGACTGTCCACTGAGTATCTGTGAGCTACAGTACTTTATTCGGGAAGCGCGTATCAGTCGGCACGTTATCCAACCAGGTATTATCCTGACAAGGGCTTTGGGGTATGTAAGCTGCATAAATTCACAACTGAGGTTACTCAACTGATATATTCATGAAAAGATTTTAGACAGTCTATTCACCCCCTCTAGACTGTCCTCTGAGTATTTGTGACCTACAGTACTTTATTCGGGAAATGCGTATCACTCGGTGGGTTATCCAACCATGTATCACCCTGACAAAGGCTTTGGGGTATGTTATTAGGGTAGTGTGTATCAGTAACCTATTGTTTTGTTTATCTTTGATAATATTCATGTTTTTCCTGAATAATAACGTGGTATGATTATTCATGCGAGGTTTGTTAGCTGCATGAAATCACAGCTAAGGTTACTCAAATGATATATTCAAGAGAAGATTTTAGACAGTCTATTCACCCACTCTAGACTGTCCTCTGAGTATCTCTGACCTACAATACTTTATTCCGGAAGGCGTATCACTCGGCGAGTTATCCAACCAGGTATTGACCTGACAAGGGTTTTGGGGTATGTAAGCTGCATATATTCACAGTTGAGGTTACTCAACTGATACATTCAGGAAAGATTTTAGAAAGTCTATTCACCCTCCTCCCCCTCCAAACTGTCCTCTGAATATTTGTGACCTACAGTAACCTAAGCGTGTATGAGTACCCTATTGTTTTTTTATCTTTGATATACGTGTTATTTCTGAATAATGACGCGATATGATTGTTCAGGTGAGGTTTGTTAGCTGCATAAAATAACGGTTGAGTTTACTCAAATGATATATTCATGAAAAGATTTTATACAATCTATTCACCCCCAGACTATCCTCTAATAATTTGTGACCTACAGTAACCTAAGTTTGCCCTATTATTTTGTTTATCTTTGATATACGTGTTATTCCTGAATAATGATGTGATATGATTTTTCATGTGAGGTTTGTTAGCTCCATAAAATCACAGCTGAGGTCACTCAACTGGTATATTCAGGAAAAGATTTTATATAGTCTAATCACCCCCCTTCTAGACTGTCCCCTGAGTATCTGTGAGCTACAGTACTTTATTCGGGAAGCACGTATCACTCGGCGGGTTATCCAACCAGGTATTATCCTGACAAGGGCTTTGGGGTATGTAACATGCATAAATTCACAGCTGAGGTTACTCAACTGATACATTCAGGAAAAGATTTTTGACAGTCTATTCACCCTCCTCCCCCTCCAAATTGTACTTTGAGTATTTCTGACCTACAGTAACCTAAGCGTGTATCAGTACCCTATTGTTTTTTATCTTTCATATACGTGTTATTCCAGAATAATGACGTGATATGATCAGGTGAGGTTTGTTAGCTGCATAAGATCACAGCTCAGGTTACTCAACTGATATATTCAGGTAAAAATTTTAGACAGTCTATTCATCCCCCCTCTCTAGACTGTACTCTGATTATCTGTGACCAACAGTACTTTATTCTGGAAGGCGTATCACTCGGCGAGTTATCCAACCAGGTATTGACCTGACAAGGGTTTTGGGGTATGTAAGTTGCATAAATTCACAGATGAGGTTACTCAACTGATACATTCAGGAAAGATTTTAGAAAGTCTATTCACCCTCCTCCCCATCCAAACTGTCCTCTGAATATTTGTGACCTACAGTAACCTAAGCGTGTATGAGTACCCTATTGTTTTTTATCTTTGATATACGTGTTATTTCTGAATAATGACGTGATATGATTGTTCAGGTGAGGTTTGTTAGCTGCATAAAATAACGGTTGAGTTTACTCAAATGATATATTCATAAAAAGATTTTATACAGTCTATTCACCCCCCAGACTGTCCTCCAACAATTTGTGACCTACAGTAACCTAAGTTTGCCCTATTATTTTGTTTATCTTTGATATACTTGTTATTCCTGAATAATGATGTGATATGATTTTTCATGTGAGGTTTCTTAGCTGCATAAAATCACAGCTGAGGTCACTCAACTGGTATATTCAGGAAAAGATTTTAGACAGTCTAATCACCCCCCTTCTAGACTGTCCCCTGATTATCTGTGAGCTACAGTACTTTATTCGGGAAGCGCGTATCACGCGGCGGGTTATCCAACCAGGTATTACACTGACAAGGGCTTTGGGGTATGTAAGCTCCATAAATTCACAACTTAGGTTACTCAACTGATACATTCAGGAAAAGATTTTTGACAGCCTATTCACCCTCCTCCCGCTCCAAATTGTACTTTGAGTATTTCTGACCTATAGTAACTTAAGCGTGTATCAGTACCCTATTGTTTTTTATCTTTCATATATGTGGTATTCCTGAATAATGACGTGATATGATTAGGTGAGGTTTGTTAGCTGCATAAGATCACAGCTCAGGTTACTCAACTGATATATTCAGGTAAAGATTTTAGACAGTCTATTCATCCCCCCTCTCTAGACTGTACTCTGAGTATGTGTGACCTACAGTAACATAAGTTTGCCCTATTATTTTGTTTATCTTTGATATACGTGTTATTCCTGAATAATGATATGATATGATTTTTCATGTGAGGTTTGTTAGCTGCATAAAATCACAGCTGAGGTCACTCAACTGGTATATTCAGGAAAAGATTTTAGACAGTCTAATCACCCCCTTCTAGACTATCCCCTGAGTATCTGTGAGCTACAGTACTTTATTCGGGAAGCGTGTATCACTCGGAGGGTTATCCAACCAGGTATTACACTGACAAGGGCTTTGGGGTATGTAAGCTGCATAAATTCACAGCTGAGGTTACTCAACTGATACATTCAGGAAAAGATTTTTGACAGTATATTCACCCTCCCCCCCTCCAAGTTGTTCTTTGAGTATTTCTGACCTACAGTAACCTAAGCGTGTATCAATACCCTATTGTTTTTTATCTTTCATATACGTGTTATTCCTGAATAATGACATGATATGATCAGGTGAGGTTTGTTAGCTGCATAAGATCATAGCTCAGGTTACTCAACTGATATATTCAGGTAAATATTTTAGACAGTCTATTTATCCCCTCTCTCTAGACTGTCCTCTGAGTATCTGTGACCCACAGTACTTTTTTCAGGAAGGCGTATCACTCGGCGAGTTATCCAACTAGGTGTTGACCTGACAAGGGTTTTGGGGTATGTAAGCTGCATAAATTCACAGTTGAGGTTACTCAACTGATACATTCAGGAAAGATTTTAGACTGTCTATTCACCCTCCCCCCTCCAAACTGTCCTCTGAATATTTGTGACCTACAGTAACCTAAGCGTGTATCAGTACCCTATTGTTTTTTATCTTTGATATACGTGTTATTTCTGAATAATGACATGATATGATTATCCAGGTGAGGTTTGTTAGCTGCATAAAATCACGGTTGAGTTTACTCAAATGATATATTCATGAAAAGATTTTATACAGTCTATTCACCCCCTGTAGAGTCTCCTCTGATAATTTGTGACCTACAGTAACCTAAGTTTGCCCTATTGTTTTGTTTATCTTTGATATACGTGTTATTCCTGAATAATGATGTGATATGATTCTTCATATGAGGTTTGTTAGCTGCATAAAATCACAGCTGAGATTACTCAACTGGTATATTCAGGAAAAGATTTTAGACAGTCTAATCACCCCCCCTCTAGACTGTCCCCTGAGTATCTGTGAGCTACAGTACTTTATTCGGGAAGCGCGTATCACTCGGCAGGTTATCCAAGCAGGTATTAACCTAACAAGGGCTTTGGGGTATGTAAGCTGCATAAATTCACAACTGAGGTTACTCAACTGATACATTCAGAAAAAGATTTTTGACAGTCTATTCACCCTCCTCCCCCTCAAAATTTTACTTTTGAGTATTTGTGGCCTACGGTTACCTAAGTGTGTATTCGTACCCTATTGTTTTTTATCATTGATACACGTGTTTTTCCTGAATAATGACGTGATATGATCAGGTTAGGTTTGTTAGCTGCATAAGATCACAGCTCAGGTTACTCAATTGATATATTCAGGAAAAGATTTTAGACAGTATATTCATCCCCCCTCTCTAGACTGTCCTCTGAGTATCTGTGAGCTACAGTACTTTATTCGGGAAGCGCGTATCACTTGGCGGTTTATCCAACCAGGTATTTGTAACACCCCAAAATCCCATTGGGTTATTACAGTGCCGTGGACCCCACGCCAGGAAATCCACCAGGCGAACATGACCAAAATACACTAAATTCACAACAAGGGAAAATCATAGTCCCTACCATGACATCCGACACTATATTCCGATAAGGAATTTCAACGACATAAGTGACCTACATGGCCAAAATGAAATACAACAGCATCCACGAACATCTGTTCGGGTAATACAACACGACAACAACTGACAAGACTGGAGTACACTCCAACTGACTGACCAACAATGAACAACTCGGACTAGTATCGCTCGTATGCCTCGTCGCCATCGTCATGCCCCTGTGCCTCAACTCTCTCCTCGCAAGCACCTAAAACATGAAAACATGTTCCGCCCCCACGGGGTCAGTCATCCAGATAGTGAACATCAAATACATGTATAACATGATATGTATCCAAAGGCAGAATGAAACGGTACAATGATGATAATAATACGAGATGCTCACAAACCAAGGTAAGAACCGAGCATTCGTGAAATACTATGCCCACGGCATACTATTAATACCTGTTCGACAGGTTAGAACATAAGTGCCCAACGGCGAATCATAATCACATAATACCACAATGAATTACACGACATGAACCAAACTAGAACTGGATTAAATATGAATCACAATGCCCGGAGGCTCCAATGAAATTAACAAGACAATCACAAGGCCTAAAAACCACTCAGCCGAAGCTGTCAAATATCACAATCACATGAAGCCGAAACAGCTCAAGTCATTATTGATTAGGGGCGCCACGCACGGCCGTATTACCATTAGGGCCGAAGCCACGGCATGAAAGCCGTATCACAATTAGGGCCGAAGCCACGGCACGAAGCCGTATCACCATTAGGGCCGAAGCCACGGCATGAAAGCCGTATCACAATTAGGGCCGAAGCCACGGCATGAAAGCCGTATCACCATTAGGGATGGTATGCTGCCTTGAGTCGGCCAGCACCATCCTTGACAGTCCCAACCCAACACCTCGATTGCCTTAGAACGGCTAACCGATGACAATGATGCAGCGGATGATTCCATGAATGATTGAGCACTTCAATTTCCTTATAATGGCTAATCGATATGAATGATATGATGAATGATTGAATACTTCGATTGCCTTAGAACGGTCAATCGATACTATGATATAGCGAATGATTGAACATTTCGATTTGCCTGAGAACGGCCAATCGATGACAACGATATGATGAATGATTGAACACTTCGATTCGCCTGACAACGGCAATTCGATAACAATGATATGAAGGATGCCTCGGCACCTTTAATCGGTTACCGACGACGAAGGTGAGAAATGAATAAGCCAATGCCTTTAATCGGCATGTACACTTTTAATGACAATCCAAAAAGGAATAACAATGATCTCAACGATGTCTTAAATTGACATCTATATTAACAACAATCGATACATCGATACCGCGAACCGGCTATCGACAATGACATTATTAATGAGTATCACAATGCCTTGAATCGGCCGTTAACGAACAACAATAAACATTTGGCAAAATTGCCGAAAGGTATCGTATCGAACGATCTCTTAATATCAACGAATTTATGAAGAGACTAAGTCTCGGAATGATACAACATATTTATACACATATATGATGACATTAATCTCATTGACTAGTACAAGTATAAAACTTGCCTCAAACCGAACGCGAGGAAGTCCTTCCACGAACAACATCCTTAATAGAGAATACCGGCCGCTCGAACAACCTTGAATAACACAAGCACCAACAATTCACTTAATATACGAATCAAACATGATCATAACCAACTCAAAAGTCGATACAACACTACCCAAAACTCATTGGGGCATTAAAACAACCACGTTATAAACAATCTCCCATTGTTTACAACTAAACCCAATAATATCGAAAACCACTCTCCAATGAATGATTCAATCCAACAAAACTTCATGATTACCATCAATAATCCAATAGGAATACTTAAATCGGAATTCCAACAACATCTAGTCGGAAATCCCCCAAAATTCCAAAGTCAACCCGTAAGGGTTCTTGAACAATTCCTCAATTATTCGTAAATTCCGAAAATTACACCAATGAATTCGTAGAAATACATGTATCCAAGATAGATAATCCATATCTAACATTTTCCAACATAATATCGAGTTAACACGAAGAGATCGAAAGCAAAATACCCAAGATCCGAATTCTAGATCCAAGAATCATTACCTTGATTTGGAGTGATGAAACTGATTAGATGATGATTAGTCCAACTTAGGAGCTTGAAGATGATGCTAGATGATTGTAGCTCGAAGAGACCTTTCCGAATCGCCCAAGCTCGTCCGAAATGGTTGAGAGATGAAGAAATGACGAAGGTTGGACTGAACTGTCTGATTTATACTGTCCCAGCTTAGCGCGCGCTAACTCCTGATATTAGCGTGCGCTAATGGGTGTACCGGGTAGTCCAGTAACCCCTGACTGAATCGTTAGCGTGCGCTAAGTACCTTTGGTAGCGTGCGCTAACAGCCTTTCTTAGCGTACGTTAACCTTATGTTAGCGTGCGCTACTTGAGAGTTGATATCCAAAATCCTGGAGTCCAGAACCTACTGTCCTCTGCTCTGAGCGCGCTAGCGTGCGCTACTCTGAAGTCTTAGCGTGCGTTACCTACACCCCATTAGCGTACGCTACTTACCAATCGTAGCGTGCACTACGAATTTCCCAAATCAGCCCAGTACCTTCTGGACTGTCTGCCCCACTTGCGCTAGCGTGCGCTAATAATGAATCATAGCGTGCGTTACATGCAATCCATTAGCGCGCGCTAGACAGAATGTGTAGCGTGAGCTACCTCACAAACTGAAATTAAAACATGATGATGATGATAATAATCTCGACTCGATTTCAAACAGCGATGAAAGACAACAACTACTGATGTGGTCCCAAAATACGCCGAATGGTGGTTACAGCTGAATGAACATGAGTGATGAATGATTATTACTGAGTGAAAAAAAAATTCTGAGTGATAGTTACTGAGTGAAAATAAATGAATTCTCAACCGGGTATTACATACTCCCCCCTTAAAAGGAGTTTCGTCCTCGAAACTAAGGGTAAACAACTCGGGATATGAACTATCCATCATGATCTGAAAACAATAATGCACATCTAGTCCTCGGGACCAAATCAATCGCACGCCCAAGTCCCCAGGACTTGACGTCTCGAATCACAGTGAATGATTCCCCAAATTATCAAGAAATCTTGAGCACAACGCCGAAGGGGTGAACTCCCAACAGTTGACCCAAATCTCAAGATTCTCAAATATGATCATAATAAAATAGATCAAGGATAAATGATCCACAGTCACGATACATTACTACGGATTGAGTTACACAGTCATCCAAAAAACAAGGTTACATCTCAAATGTAGTCAACATCGTTATCCTTCCATGTCATCGATCTCCTCTATCTCAACGATTTAAGGTATATCCGAAGATGAACTCGCCGCTAAATATGATCTCGGAAGGTCACGAGAATGAAAGTGACTAAAATGAATGATGAATGATAAATGGCTACAAATCCGACAAGGATTTGGAATGACTCACCAAGGTGAATTAATAACGTCATGAGTGATAGCTCTCTGAAGTGATTGGAACCGCCGTTCCTCGTGAATTGAATGATTAATCGATAATTATGAGTCCCAACATGATTGATATATATAATGAATGAATTAGATGAATGAGTGAACGACAATGAAACGAATGATTGTCCTACTACCGAGCAAGAATTAACTTGTTCAAAACTGGTGATGAGTGTCCTTACCTCGGGCTCTCGAAACCTGATAGGACCCCTTGGATGAAGTACGGACTGGAGTAACAAAATCCCTCGAGGCTTGTGAGCCCTCTCGAGATCTAGCGGCACCAGAACTCCTGCAGTATTTCTGAAGGTGTCCTGGGTTCCCACGCAGAAAACAGACAATAGCTCGCACCGTACACCGAGTATTAACGTGTCCTGCTGAATCACAGTTAAAGCAAACAACAGTCGAACTCGTCGTCTGAGAGGAAGAAGCCTTCTCAGCACAAAGACGACTGGAAAACGACCTCTTGGACGTCGGAGCCCGAAGTCCCTCTGAACGAATCAGCATCCTAGTCCTCTCACCCGAAGGAACTGAAGGATGCTTCCGAGTAAGCTCCTTGATCAAAAGCTCTGCTCCAAGAGCCTTCCCGATGAACTCACTAAGTGAATTACAATTGTGGTTGAACAACTGCATCCTCAACTGCGGATTTAGCCTCTTGCTAAAATACTTGATCTTATCCGCTTCAGTACGGATAACTGATGAAGCAAACTGAAGTAGTCCCTGAAACTTCTCAGCAATGACAATAACACCCTCGTCCTCGACGGATTCGGGGTTCAAAACCTCTGATAACTTGGCTTCCCGAAGTGGGGCCGGATAATACCTCTCTATCATAAGAGTCTTGAATTCACCCCAAACACAATCTCGATCGGTGGGTTTCACAGAAAGCCACCAAGAATAAGCACCCTTACTCAAGTAGTAAGCGGCTACCGCCACTTTACTCTCCTCCGGACACTGAACCATGTCGAAGAGTTTATCAAAATGCTCAAGCCAATGAACAATATCAGCTGGTTCCGACGAACCCTCAAAAGTAGGCGGACTCTGACGAGAGATATCGCCAACAATCTGATTCACTCTCCCAGTCTGTCCATTAAACGGCTCCTGGAATTCCTGTTGCGGTGGACCACGAACCATCAAGGTCTGCATGGTCTCCATCATCCGCGTCATCTGAGTCATCTGGGCCATCATGCCCTGCATAAATATGAATGGGTCAACCCGAGCACCTTCCGAGTGAGATGCCTCTCGGGTACGACTCCCTGACGGCGACTGATTATATGCTGATGAATGAGTAGCCTCGCTATTTGATGAATTAATGATACCACTCGCATTCGCACGGGCATGCACACGAGATCCCGGGTTTCGGCCCGCACCGCGGCCTCCTCCCCTGCGTCCTCTGACAGCTCTATCCATACTGAAGTAGGAAAGCCATATGATGATTACAGATCTCGCATGAAGATCACATTATGATTATATTACTGAATGATAATGATGAGCATACACGCTATACATCAATGAGCGCATTAATTATGCAATAAAATGACCGTCGACATGACGCCGGGATATGATATGATCGCATGAAAGATCGAGTGAGGCAACATGATTATCTGATGAAATTCCTGAAATAATTACCTTGGACAAGTTTACAAGGTTGAAAATTCGATCCACAAGATCAACAACTGAACCGTGAGGTGGACTGGATGATTAATGAATTAACTGAACAATGAGATTGACTGAGTGATAATGAATTAACTGAGCGATGAGATTAACTAAGTGGTGAATGAATTGACTGAACAATGAGATTGACTGAGTGATGAAGGAATTGACTGAGTGATGAATGAATTAACTGAGAAATGATATTGACTGGGTGATGAATAAATTAACCGAGTGATGAATGAATTATACGAGTAATGATATTGGTGAGTGATGAGCGAATTAACTGAGTGATGAATGAATTATCCGAGTAATGATATTGGTGAGTGATGAGCGAATTAATCGAGTAATGAATGATATTGACTGAGTGATGAATGAATTAACTGAGTGATGAGATCAAAATGATGATTGAGGATTATTAACTGATGAATGAGTTGATCCTTAATGCTTACACAAGTCATGCATGCTCCAAAACAATTAGTCATGAATCAATCATAACACTAATATCACATATATGTTTCAACAAACATGAACAATTAATAACATGATGAATGTATGAACATAAAGAGAATCGAGTCCTTACACAGGTCATACGAAGCTTCGAGGTCTCACGATACTAGTCCCAATCGATTTACGACTCGATGAATGAATGACTCGCGCAGTCGTATTAATATTACGACTCACAAAACCCGACTGTCCCGATTGTCATAACCTGACAGTCCCACTACTACCGCATCGGTAGGGCCACATAACTCACATATCAGGGTATCTCACAACCCAAACTCTCTGATACCATCTTCTGTAACACCCCAAAATCCCATTGGGTTATTACAGTGCCGTGGACCCCACGCCAGGAAATCCACCAGGCGAACATGACCAAAATACACTAAATTCACAACAAGGGAAAATCATAGTCCCTACCATGACATCCGACACTATATTCTGATAAGGAATTTCAACGACAAAAGTGGCCTACATGGCCAAAATGAAATACAATAAAGATCCACGAACATCCGTCGTAATACAACACGACAACAACTGACAAGACTGGAGTACACTCCAACTGACTGACCAACAATGAACAACTCGGACTAGTATCGCTCGTATGCCTCGTCGCCATCGTCATGCCCCTGTGCCTCAACTCTCTCCTCGCAAGCACCTAAAACATGAAAACATGTTCCGCCCCCACGGGGTCAGTCATCCAGATAGTGAACATCAAATAAATGTATAACATAATATGTATCCAAAGGCAGAATGAAACGGTACAATGATGATAATAATACGAGATGCTCACAAACCAAGGTAAGAACCGAGCATTCGTGAAATACTATGCCCACGGCATACTATTAATACCTGTTCGACAGGTTAGAACATAAGTGCCCAACGGCGAATCATAATCACAGAATACCACAATGAATTACACGACATGAACCAAACCAGAACTGGATTAAATATGAATCACAATGCCCGGAGGCTCCAATTAAATTAACAAGACAATCACAAGGCCTAAAAACCACTCACTTAAGTCACAAATATCACAATCACATGAAGTCAAAACACCAAGGCTGTTATTGATTAGGGCCGGCCACGCACGGCCGTATCACCATTAGGGCCGAAGCCACGTCATGAAAGCCGTATCACAATTAGGGCCGAAGCCACGGCACGAAGCCGTATCACCATTAGGGCCGAAGCCACGGCATGAAAGCCGTATCACAATTAGGGCTGAAGCCACGGCATGAAAGCCGTATCACCATTAGGGATGGTATGCTGCCTTGAGTCGGCCAGCACCATCCTTGACAGTCCCAACCCAACACCTCGATTGCCTTAGAACGGCTAACCGATGACAATGATGCAGCGGATGATTCCATGAATGATTGAGCGCTTCGATTTCCTTATAATGGCTAATCGATATGAATGATATGATGAATGATTGAATACTTCGATTGCCTTAGAACGGTCAATCGATACAATGATATAGCGAATGATTGAACATTTCGATTTGCCTGAGAACGGCCAATCAATGACAACGATATGATGAATGATTGAACACTTCGATTTGCCTAACAACGACAATTCGATAACAATGATATGAAGGATGCCTCGGCACCTTTAATCGGTTACCGACGACGAAGATGAGAAATGAATAAGCCAATGCCTTTAATCGGCGTGTACAGTTTTAATGACAATCCAAAAAGGAATAACAATGATCTCAACGATGTCTTAAATTGACATCTATATTAACAACAATCGATACATCGATACCGCGAACCGGCTATCGACAATGACACTATTAATGAGTATCACAATGCCTTGAATCGGCCATTAACGAACAACAATAAACATTTGGCAAAATTGCCGAAAGGTATCGTATCGAACGATCTCTTAATATCAACGAATTTATGAAGAGACTAAGTCTAGGAATGATACAACACATTTATACACATATATGATGACATTAATCTCATTGACTAGTACAAGTATAAAACTTGCCTCAAACCGAAGGCGAGGAAGTCCTTCCACCAACAACGTCCTTAATAGAGAATACCGGCCGCTCGAACAACCTTGAATAACACAAGCACCAACAATTCGCTTAATATACGAATCAAACATGATCATAACCAACTCAAAAGTCGATACGACACTACCCAAAACTCATTGGGGCATTAAAACAACCACGTTATAAACAATCTCCCATTGTTTACAACTAAACCCAATAATATCGAAAACCAATCTCCAATGAATGATTCAATCCAACAA